>JALJVW010000076.1:49184-88371 GCA_024865655.1 Emberiza elegans | reverse complement strand
TGAAGTTATGGAGGCTGGCAGTGAAATGTCACTGTAAGATCTTGCTCCACTTGGCCTTTGGCTTCTTCTTGTGAGCTTTGCCTTCCATGGCAGGAACATCTTTTCCTGGCTGGGAACTGGAATTCCAGCCCCTGGGAGCGTGTGCCATGGATCCCAGAGGGGCATTCCTGAGGCTCCCAGGGTGCTGCTCCTGCCGTGCCTCCCAAGGAGCTGTGCAGGGCCAGAGGACAAGGTCCAGCAGCTCTGTGGGCTCCCAGAGCACACAGCAAAGGTGGCTTTGCCGGGCATTTTCCAGCACCTTCCCTGCTGGAAGCAGAGGGAGGGAGGAAATGGAAGCGAGCCCCAGATAAAATCCTAGAAGGATTGAGCTGGGAAAGGACCCTGCCCATGGATTAGGATTTCGCGAGGGAGAGACGCCTCTGCCCCAGTGAAGGTGCGAATGAGACCCTGGGAGCGCAACCTGCGGATCTGCTCGAACCTGGATTTAACTGAACAAGAAATGGGGAAGAGAGAAAGAAATCGGGAAGAGGTCTCAGGGAAAAAGAAAGAGGAAAAAGGTCTCAGAGGGAGAGAAAGAAAGGAAAGGCCCGGACCCCGCAGCTCCCAGGGACACTCACCCGCAGGGCGCAGCGCCTTTCACAATTCCAGCCAATCAGAGAACGCGCTGAACAATTTCCAGCCAACCAGCGCTTTTCTCGCCGATGACTCACCGGTTGCCAGGCGGGCCCGCAGAGCCCAGCGGCCCCAGCGGAATTTGGGGCTCAGGCCGGGGGACGGATCCGCCCCGGGGGGGTCCCCGAGCCCCCCTGCCCAGCCCTGGGGCCGATCGGGGGCGCCCCCACCCAGCAGCCGGTGCTGCGGGGCCGCGGGGCAGAGCGGTGGGAAAGGGGGGTCCGGGCTGGGAGCGGAGGAAATGCGGGAGGAAGAGGAGGGAGAGGAGGAGCAGGAGCAGGGCAGGGAGAATCCCGGCGCTCGCAGCGCCCGCACGCTGAGCCTGCAGCACCCCCTGCCCCAGGAGCATCGCCCCAGCCCCGAGCCGCAGGTGAGGGCGAGGCCGAGCTCGCCCCCGCTCCCAGCCAGGGGTCTCCGGGAGGATTTTCTTGGGAGCGTTCGGAGCCGGCAGATCCCGGACTCGAGCCCCGGATATCTCCGGGCTCCCTAAGAGGAGCTTGTTCGGGGAGAGGAGCCGCGATCGCCCCTCAGGAGGGTCCCGGGGGGTCCACGTGGGGATGGCCCGGTACCGACGGGGCGGGACATTGGTTTTGGGGATCCCCGTGAGAGCCGGGGCTGTGGAACAGGGGACCCCCGGGGCGGGGAGAGGGGAAGGGGCGATACCGGAGCTGGGGGACCCCCGGCAGCCCGGAGATGAGGCGGGGACAGGACCCCTGACCCTGACAGGGCCGTGTCCTGGGGTGACTTCATGATGCTCGTACCCCCATCGGTCTGTTTAGCCCAGAAATGAGTTCTGCACCTTTAAGGCTGGTTCTGAGAGCGAAGGGGAGGAGGAAGAAGCTGCAGTTTGTTTTCAGAAACTGCAATCACTCCTCCACATTCCGGCTCCTGGACTGCTGTGATGCCTTAAGGAGCTGGAACAGAGGCCAGACAGAGCTAAGAGGAATGAAGTGGATTTTTATTGAAATGCCTTCAAAGGCCACACTCAGGCAGTACCGGAGCCACAGTTGTGGCTCTGCCTGGATGGCTCCAAGATGGGAGCAAAAGAGGGCTTGGTCACGAGATCTCACATTTTATAAGTTTTAGTCCATTTGCATATAGGAGTTAACTGCCCAATTAATAGCTTCAAATTATGAAGTTTCATCCTCCTTGCTTGCTTGCCTGCTCTCCTCTTTTCATGTTGTTTATGCTTTGGGGCTGAAGTTTGAAGAGACTTGTCCTTGAGTCTCCAGCTAGAACAGGATTGTTTTGTCTTCACCCCCTCTGTGAAAAGATCCCAGTAACACTTAATATAAAGCTAAAAGCTGCACACCAAAACAGAACAGAAAAACTTAAACCCTAAGGTATCAGTTGTCTGCAGACAGACAGACAGCAGGACAGAGCTCTCCTTTGCTTTTAGTTAGTTTTTAGCTCTCGCTGAGGCAGAGAAGTTCCCTGGACCGTGGTTTTTCTTTTTTCTTGGAGCTGTTTAAACCTGCTCTGGACTGAACACCCAGAACACCACCGGCAGCTCAAACCTGTGGCCCACCAGGCCGGGCCTGGGCTGCAGCATTTCCAGTGCTGGAGGGATTGATAAGAGACTGATAAGAGACTGAGTGAGCCGAGCTACAGCCCACAGAGGGACTTTCTGAGTTTGTCATCTGTTTTGGAGTGGTAAGATGTTTTATTGTTTAATATTGTTCGCTTTTTTTGTGCTGATGAATGCTTTGCATGTTAAATAATCAGGTTTTTTCCTTTTTCTCCAAGGAAATATTTTTCTAATCCAGTTGGGGGAGGGGCTGCTTGAATCTGCTTTCTAGAGAAAACTTTTGAGGTTTTCTCCCAAATTTGCCCTAAAACAGGACAGGGCAGTGGGAAGAGGGGAGATCCCAAGTGGCTGGTCTGGGGTGAGGTTGGAGAAGGGGACCCCAAAACCCCCAGCATCCCTAAGCAGGACCCTGGAGAGGGGGATCCCCAGGACCCATGGGATCCCCAGCAGCCCTGAGACAGGGGACCACCAGAACCCCAGAGGATGAGATTGGAAATGGGACATTCCTGGTGGCTTTTTTTGATTCACTCTTGATTTTTTGAAGGTTTTTCATGGACACCAGATGACTTCTAGAGATGGATTTGGGCTGGAGGAATCCCCAACCCAAGGCATTCACACCTTGTTTTTCCCAAACCAGAATTTCCCATTCCCAAACCTTGGCTGGATGGAGGAGGAGAAGGCTGCAAGGAAGAGGAAGATGCCCCAGGACACCCAGGCAGGTGAGGAGGAAGTCAGGCCCTTTCCCCTCTCTCCTGCTCCATCTCCCAGCCCAGCACAGCCCCCCTGGCTGCAGGACAACCCTGCTGCCAATGCCATCCTGCTGGGGATGCACTGGGGGATCTCCTTCCCTTCCCTCTGGCATGGAGGGCAAATCCCATCCTCCCTTGTCCTTCCTCCCCCAGACAAGGAGCTGAGGATGGAGACCAGGGAGGACAAATCCCCACAACAGAACCTCCTGGAAGAGGCCATTTTGGGCAGGCTTCACAGCACAGGAATCCAATGGGGAGGAAAAGCCCCAGAGATCCCACAGAAGGAGGGGCTCCAAACCCAGCCCAGGGTGCCCAGAGGAGGAAAGACCCACCCTGTGCCAGGAAGGTGGACAGAGCTTCAGCCAGAGCTCAGAGCTGGTGGTCCATGAGCAGCTTCATGACAGCGAGAGGCCCTATGAGTGCTTGGAGTGTGGAAGAGCTTCAGGAAGAGATTCAACCTGATCTGCCACCAGAGGATCCACACTGGGGAATGGCCCTACGAGTGTGGGGGGAATGTGGGATGAGCTTCAGCCACAGGTCCTACCTGAACTGTCCACCAGAGGATCCACACCCGGGAGAGGCCCTACAAGTGTCCCCAGTGTCAGAAGAGGTCCCAGCTGGTCATCCACCAAATGATCCCACCTCCTTGTACATAAACAAATTCACACAGAGGAGAGGCCCTTCTGCTGCCCCCTGACTGTGGGATGGGCTTCAGGCACAACTCCACCCTCATCACCCACCAGCGCATCCACACTGGGGAGAGGCCCTATGAGTGTCCCCAGTGTGGGAAGAGCTTCTCAGACCGCTGTTCTTTACCCGACACCAACGGAGGCACCAGGCAAGGGAAGCCCTGTGAAGCCCTGACTGCAGGAAGAGCTTCATGCAATGCTCCAGCTCCATCCCCATCTGAGGACCCACATTGGTCAGAGCCCTGGTGACCCACATTCCCAGTGATACACAGTTGGAAGTGGTTTGTGTTCCTTTTTTTTTTGCCTCTCATTATCTTTTGATTTATCTTCATCCCTTCAAAACAGACAAAATTGGGGTAAAATCAACAAATTCATCAAAGGCATTTAAAGCCTCACATTTTACTTGTGTTTTGGGGGGAATCTTGGATTCTGGGAGATACCTGGGAGGATATGGGGGGGGTTGGGGGTATTTGGTTTAATTGTTTTTTCTTTGGCACTCCAAAAGACAAGAGGGATTGATCTGTCAGCTCAGAACTGCTGAATGCCACTGAAAACTACTCACTCCCATCCCAAAATGACACAATTCCACAGCCCCTTGGGTGAAATGGGGTTGGAAGGATATTGGATGAAGTGGGATGCAAATCAGGAGGGGTGAGATGGGCATTGGGTGGGGCAGGATGGGTGGGATGGGGTTTGGGAGGTGTGAAATGGGGGAAGTACAGCTTGGGAAGGGGGTCTTGATGTCCAGCAGGGGTGGGATGTGTTGGGATTGGGACTGGGGAGGTGGGCTGGGGTCTGGAATGAGACAGCCAAAGTTTGGGGATGATCATGGGAGGGGGAGCCCTTTACTGAGTGAGTTTTTGGATAATCCATATTAATGAAGAGATTTGGGGGTATCTCATGTTTCTGAGGCAGTTTTAAGGCATTCCCCAGCTCTTGGGGGTTTCCTGAGAGCAGCTCCACGTAGCCCCATTGCCAGGGGTGGTTGCCTTGGGCACGAGCTCAGAGCTGTAGCCAGAGTCCCTTCCCTCGGTGCTGGAGAGCAGAGAAATGATGAATGGCCCCAGATGTCTCCAGTGTGTGTTTAGGGGCAGGGAGAGTTCTGCATAGGTGGGACGGTCACTGCCCCACCCCAGTCACTGCAGCCTCTGGCCCAGCCCCAAAGTGGATGCCAAGCCCCTGGCACCCCAAAAACCCCACCTGAGAGAGGGACCAGAGAAGGTCAGGCTGTGACACGGGTGTGACACTGACACGTCCCATGGCCCCGGAGCTCACAGCAGCTGAGATCCAAGACTGACTGTGGATCTCTCTCTCCCTCTCTCTCCTCTCCTGACTTCCTCTTCTCGAAATCTGGATAACTTGAAGTTGGACAGATTAGAGTTTGCTAAGTCAGTGCTTTATGAAGTGATTTACTGTAATTCCACGTTGTTTAAGATTTCCCAAGTACCTCATTCTCTGAAGTTTGCAACTAAAAGTTTGTTCTTCACCCTCCTGAGCAGTTTGTTGTTTTCTCCCCTTGGCCATCTGTGCTGCAGGCTGTGCCCCCTGGGCATGCTGCTCCTCATCCCTGGCCAGCTGCACTCGCCCATCTCGCTGTGCCCCAGCATTTCTCACCCAGCATTTCTGTGCCCTCCCTGGGCTCCCTGCACCCAGCGCTGCCGGCTCCTGGCACACAGAGCCAGGGCAGGAGCCTGCCAAGGGGCTCTGGAGCAGGGCGGGGCCTGTGATGGCTTCTGAGCTCAGCAGCTGCTCCTGGCATGGTTCCATGGAGACCTGAGAACAGCAACGCTGCTGAGCATTGTCCCTGCTGAGGGTCACACACTGCCGGGGCACTTTCCCTGCCTGCAGGATTGCTGAGCATTGTCCCTGCTGAGGGTCACACACTGCCGGGGCACATTCCCTGCCTGCAGGATTCGTGCCCGACCCAAGCACTGCACTGATGGCTCCAGCACTGCTTTCCAACAAAAACAGGGGAAGGCAAACTGTGTGCAGCTCATGGTATTTTAGAGTGTCTAAAACTCAGTAAGTCACTGATCTTAGAGGTGAGATGCATTTGGAATTCATGGCATGGAGAAGTAGTGCAAGATGGAAAAGGGGAGCATAGAAATAAATTGAGGAAAACATTTCAGATGGTTTCTTTCTATTTTCATTTCACTTCTGGAAAGCTGTTTCAGTTTTCCAGGAATCTTCTCTGTAATCCTGTCTGCTCTTTTCAAAACCTTTTCCTGGAGAATGAGGTCGAGCTCCTGTCACAAGATGTGCCACCACCTGCAGCTTCTCTTGGCTTTCCACACTGTGCGTGCAGCAGGACTCTTGCAGCAAAGCAAGACAAAGGTTTGGAGAACTTGACAACTTGTCCTTTCTTTTCCTGGTGGACTGGGGAGTGGTGCCATTGATGAGGTTTTCATTGTTACTGATCTAGGCTAAGAAAACAGGAGGTGGTACCAGGAATTGTTAAAGAATACAAGCCTGGCTGAATGCAGAGAAAGAATCTCCAGAGCCTGAAGCCACAAGTGGAGAGTTGTGTGATAATCATTCCAACCCATCAGCGGACATCTTGAAAATTATCTGGAATGTGAAAATGGTCTGACAGAAGGAGTTTATTTCTGAGTTCAGTGTAGATGATTTCACATCTGGTGCCTTGGTGCATAAATCAAGAGCACAATCACTTCATGATAAGCACCAGAACAAGATGGACCTCACAGAGCAGCCAACTGAAAGAATCTGAAAAGGAGAAATGCAGGGAATGACTTGGTGAACCTTGCCTGGAAGAAGGGTGTCTTTTTCTAATAATTACATATCCATTCCCTTGGCTTTTGGCTTTCTTAGCAAGGCCATTTGCATCCCAGATTCCCCATGAAATGAGAAGCCTGAGCTTGTGGAAGTGCCTGCAAGATGTCCTGTTCCTCTGCAGGGACACTCAGGCTGGAACAGGAGCTGGAGCCCTCTCTGGGGAAGCCTCCTCCGAGCTGGAATTTGTGCCATGCTGGGAGAGGAGGAGGAGGGGGAGAAGGCTGGTGCTGTGTGGCAGGAGCAGGAGGTTTGGGCCGCAGGACATTCCGTCTGTGCCGCTGCCCCACAATGGGCGGCCGTGCCCAGGGGCTCTGGGCCTGGCCCCGCATGCGCTGAGCTCCCTGGGCTGGGCTCAGGTTCCTGCTGGGCCTGGGCAGAGCCTGGGCTCAAACTGGGGGCAGCAGCAGTGCAAAACACCTCTGGGCATCTATGTTTCCTGCTGCTGGGAAGGAGCAATGAAGAGAGTTGAGAAGTTCTGGTTTCTGCTTCTCCTGGTGGTTTTTTAAATTTAATTCCACACTATGGAGGCAATTTCTGTGATGGCCTCTGTCAGTTTATTCTTTTTCAACAGTGCCAGCAGCAGGGCTGTGTTTAAGCACTGCAAATGTGGCCTGTGAGGCTCTAATTTCCTTCACCTTAGTGCTCAGGGGCTGGTGGGCATTCCAGTATCTGCTGATCTTTATGCCTGTGAAAAAAATACTGATTTAACTGTCATGAAAACACTGTGGGCAGCACCAGCTGAAAGAGGCACTTGCAGTTTTATGGATAAAATTCAGGTGGCAAGCAGAAGAGGGCCAAGAGCAGCCATGATCTCCAATTCCCAAGGCAAAGGCAGCAGCAGCCTCCTGCTGTCACCTCAGGGTGAGTCAAACAGAGCTGAAAACAGCACTGGAACCCGATCCTTTCTTCCTCTGAGGGCTGGCTCAGGGCAGCACAGGCGGGCCCTGAGCAGTCAGGGCTGTGTGTGGGTGCTGGTTGCTCTGCTCCCAGAATTCAGCTGGAAAAAGCCCTTGGGAGCCGAGGCAGGAGCAGGCGGGAAGGGGCCGGCGCTGCTGCTGCTCCTGGCCGGGAGCCCTGGCTGGGCCGGGCCGGCGCCCCCTGCGCTGCGGCTGCTGCTGCTGCCAGAGCCGGGCGGGACTCGGGACAGGGAACGGACACGGGGGGACAGCAAAGGCCTGGCGGCTGCAGGGATGGTGGCGCTGGGGCCAGCGCCAGCACAGAGCTTCAGCCCGCAGTTAACCCCAAGGGAAACGCTGGGGAAAGGCTCCATTTCAGCCTTTCTGCACTCGTGGCTGTGAACGGACTGAAATGAAAGGAGAACAAGCAGGGCCTGACCCCTTCTCCTTTGGGAGGAGCCCCGGGCCTGGGGCTGTGAGGGGCCATGGGGCCATGGGGGGAGTGAGGGGCCGTGGGCTGTGGGGGCCATGGTGAGGGGCCATGAGGGGCCATGGGGCTGTGATGGGCTGTTAGGGGGCAAGGAGGGGCTGTGGGGGGCCATCAGTCATGAGGGGCCATGAACCAAGAGTTCATTGAGGAACAATGGGAACCAAGAGAGGCCATCAGGGGTCTGTGAGGGGCTGTTTAAGAGTGTTGGCAGGCCCTCATGAAACCAAGGGGCCATTGTGGCCCAGCAAGGCCTTGTGGAACCAAAGGGACCAAGGTGACACTATGGAACCTCATGGTACCACGGGTCCATTGTAACACAGCAGCCACGCAGGGCTGCAGAACCAAGGAGATCATTGTGACACTACAACTGCACAAACCTGCAAGCCTACCAGGGAAAAAGCAGTAGCAATACCCTGGAAAGACACACCACAGGCTCTGGGCACTCCTCAAAGCTCAGGGTGAGAAAAGAGGCTTCCCCATGTTGCTCTGCAGCACTATGTTGTCGCAGTTCTGTCCTCCCTATTGGCCCGTTGGCCTTTCCTACTGCTTTTACTCTTATATGTTCATGTTCTGGTGAGTTCTCCCTTCCCTGTCTTCCCATTGGTGTGTAACCCTGCCCATCCATCCTGGCATTCCCTATTGGTCCCTTTCCTGTGTACCACCCCTGAGCCCTCAGACCATTGGATCCCTGGTGCTCTCCTCTGCAACCTCTTTCCCTCTGTTTATACTCTGAACACTCCTTTGTCTTTGGCCCCTGGACACTTTCAGAGTTTCTCCGTGTGTGTGTGTGTGTGTGTGTGTGTGTCTGTGTCTGTGTCTGTGTCTGTGTGTGCTGGTGCTCTCATGGTTCCTACCCATTGGCACAAGACACTCTCAGGGAAGGTTGTGTCCAGACCACTTCAGACTGCAACAATAACTCCTTTTTTTCATTTACTTTGTGGTGTAAATGAACTATTCTGTCTAATCATGATCAGAATAAATCAGAGCTGTATTTATATAAATTTATCTGGTATTCAGTCTTTAATCCTGTGGGACAAATTGCGTAAAGATTCAATTCCACCTGCCCAATCTTTTACAGCTTTGACAAAGTCTGGGGCTGGGATTGGATCCAGCCGTTCCCAGTCTCCTCTCTTAAAAGGAATTTTAGAAGTCTAGGGGTGCTGCAGGGGTTTGAAGATCCATGGTGGCTGCTGATTGTAATTTCTCCACCTCATGTCTCAGAAGGAGTTTCTCCAATGAAAAAATAAAGCTTTTGCCTGGAGCTCCCACTGTGGGCATGACAGGAACCCCTGTGAGTGTCTGGGACATCCCGGCTCTTTGGCAGCCTGGGGACTCCTGGGATGTCACCGTGGAGCCCCCGTGAGTGCCTGTGACAGATCGGTGCCTTTGCAGCCCAAGGTCCCCTGGGATGTCACCATGGAATGGCTGTGACTGCCTCTGACCACAGGGCTCTTTACCATCCCCAGAAAGCCCTGGGAGGTCTCCATGGAGCCCCTGTCTCTGCCTGTGACATTCCAGCTCTAGAACAGCCTGGAGACTCTTGGAAAGTCCCCATGGAACCCCTCTGAGGGCCTGGGACAAATCCGATCCTTAGCAGGCAACCATCACCAGCCCCCTGTTGCTATGGTCAGTTTCCATGGCAACCATCACCAGACCCCTGTTGCTATGGTCAGTTTCCATGGCAACCATCACCAGCCCCCTGTTGCTATGGTCTGTTTCCATGGTCACCAGCCCCTGTTGGCAGTCCATGGAGCTCCACCCCATGCCAGGGGTGGTTGCCATGGACACCAACTCAGGCCTGCAGCCAGAGCCCGTTGCCATGGCAACCATTGGCAGCCCCATCCCCAGGCTCATGGGATCCCAGAACCACAGAATTGGCTGAGCTGGGAGGGACCCATCAGGATCCTCAAGTCCAACTGCTGGCCCTGCACAGGACACCCCAACAATGCCAGCCTGGGCCTGGCAGCACTGTCCAAATGCTGCTGGAGCTCAGAGAGCCCTGGAGCTGGGACCCTTCCCTGGGGAGCCTGGGCAGGGCCCCAGCAGCCTCTGGGCAAAAACCTTTTCCTGACATCCAACCTGAGCCTGCCCCGACTCAGCTGCAGCCGTTCCCTCCACTCCTGTCCCTGGGCACCAGAGGGAAGAGGTTCCCACAGCCCCAGCCAGGGACCCGCTCCCAAGGCTGTTGCCATGGCCACCAGGGCTGGGACCAGCTGGGATGCTCGGTTTCCACGGGCCAGGGTTCAGGAATGGGATTCCCCAATTTCCTGCTCCCACTAAAATAGCGCTGCCCTCGCTGCCCTCCCGCCTCCCATGGAAAGCACAAAAGGCAAAGATCCCAGGCTGGGATAAGAAAAATTTATTGGGAACAGAAATGAGATAAAGAACAAATGAAGAACAAAACAATATTGATAAAAGAAGGGATAAATAAAACTTTTACAAGGAAAACTAAAACACAACTCACTTGGTCTTCCTGGCCACAATTTCCCCTGCCTCAAAAGGACACCCTTCTCCTCAGGGGAGAGAGAGAGAGAGAGTCCCTTTCCTGCCCCTGGCAATGACCTGAGGTGGGAGTGAATGTAATGACAATGCCATGGCCAGTCTCTCATTTTTTTTCAGTGCCACATCAGGTCATTCCATCCCAAGGAAACAGGTCATGGATTCCAGCATGGATCACAGGGAACATGGATCACCAGGGCTCTTCCCAACATGGATCCTCCAGTGGGGGATGAAGCTGGAACTGGGCATGAAGCTCCTCCTGCAGTTTAGGCACTTGCAGGGCTTCCCTTACTGGTGCCTCCATTGGTGTCTGGTCAAGTCAGAGCTCTGGGTGAAGCTCTTCCCACACTGGGGACACTGGGGCCTCTCCCCAGTGTGGATCCGCTGGTGCCTGATGAGGGTGAAGTTGTGTTTGAATCCCTTCCCACAGTCAGGGCAGCGGAAGGGCCTCTCATCCATGTGAATCCGCTCATGCAGGAGGAGACAGGAGCTGGTCTGAAACCTCTTCCCACAGGTGGGGACACTCGTGGGGCCTCTCCCCAGTGTGGATGCGCTGGTGGATGATGAGGTTGGAGTTGAGTTTGAAGCCCATCCCACAGTCAGGGCAGCAGGAAGGGCCTCTCCCCATGTGAATCCGCTGGTGCCTGAGGAGGTGGAGGTGGTCCAAAACCTCTTCTGACACTGGGGACACTCATAGGGCCTCTCCCCAGTGTGGATGCGTTGGTGGCCTGATGGGTTCTGATCTGCAGCTGAAGCCCTTCCCACACTCCCCACACTCATAGGGCCATTCCCCGTGTGGGATCATCTGGTGGCTGATCAGGCGGGAGCTCCACCTGAAGCTCTTCCCACACTCCAAGCACTTGTAGGGCTTCTCCCCATCATGAAGCTGCACATGGACCATCAGCTCTGAGTTCTGGCTGAAGCTCTGTCCACCTTCCTGGCACAGGGTGGGTCTTTCCTCCTCAGAGCACCCTGGGCTGGGTTTGGAGGCCCTCCTCATGCGGGATGTCTGTGGCTTTTCTTCTCTGTTGGATTCCTGTGCCATGTTGTCGCCCAAAATAGCCTCTTCCATGAGGTTCTGCTGTGGGGATTTGTCCTCCCTGGTCTCCATCCTCAGCTCCTTGTCTGAGAAAGGAAGGACAAGGAGAGGATGGGATTTGCCTCCGTGCCAGAGGGAAGGGGAAGGAGATCCCCCCAGTGCATCCCCAGCAGGACGGGGATGGCAGCAGGGTTGTCCTGCAGCCAGGGGCTGTGCTGGGTTGGGAGATGGAGCAGGAGAGAGGGGGAAAGAAGCACTGACTTCCTCCTCACCTGCCTGGGTGTCCCAGGGCATCTTCCTCTTCCTCGCAGCCTCCTCTTCCATCTGGCAAAGGTTTGGGGATGGGAAATCCTGTTTTGGGAGGAAAACAAGGGATGAGCACATTGAATTTTGTACTGGTTTGAAGGCAAACCTGGGGAGGGTCTAAACCAGAATTACGATTTAATAAGAAAATTAAGATCAAGGCAATGATACAGAAACACTGCCTTAAACTGACAGAGTCAGGATAGAACCTGACACCCTGTTGGTCAGGGTGGTGGCAGCAGTGCCATTAAATGGTGGCTGCAGTCCTGTTGGAGAGATAAACGCGATTCTGTCGAAACAGTGATCCTGCAGAAGGGTCTGGTCTTCCTCTGAAGGTCCAGTGGTGGTTATGGAGCTCTTGTCCTCTGGGAATCCAGTAGGCAAGGTGCTCCTGGTTGTAGCAAGGCTCAGCTTATATCCAGGTAGGAATGCTTGGTTCCTCCCCCTGGGCGGAGCATCCCACAATGGGATGATGGAATTTGATCAGTCCTGCAGTGACACTCAATGGCCCATTCCCAGAAGATATCTCCCCTGGAGGGAGTTATCAGGGCTGAGTCATGGAAGAGATAAAGAGCACTGCCCCACCTGTTGATAGCAGTTGATGAAGATGGGGATTGAAAACATGCATTTGGTTACATCTTGCATTGCAACCTGAAACAGTGGGGTAATCCCTGCTCCGTGGGTGAACACCACCCCCTTACCCAAACTTCCCTCACCCTGGGAAGGCCACACACAGAGGGGACAATGTCACACTTGCCCTGCCCCAGAGGAGGTCTCTGTCCCTGTCACTCCCTTGCTCTCCTCCCTTTCCTCTTTCTTTCCATCTCTCTCTCTGCCTCACATTGACTGTTCAATAAAATCCACTTTGGATTTGGTCTTGTTAGCACCTTAACTGGGGCAGAGGCATCTCTCTAACAATTTTCTTATCCAGATTGAGACATTATTTTGACACAGTGAGTTTAGGCACTGTTGTCTGACCCCAAGTGCCTTTGACAACAGCATGGTTCCCTCCTCTGAGGAGGTTGTGGTTCTCTCTGGAGGAACTCCTGGAAACTTGGACACAGCTTCCTCTGAGTGACTTATGTGAGAATTTATGAGAAAAATGGCCATTGTGGGTCTGGAGTGTAAAGAAGATATTTTGTTGTCCTTCCTTGAAAAGTTTGTTAAAATCACTGGAGGAAAGGGAGCAAATGATACCAATGAGACTGACAAGGTTCATTCACCCCATGGTAAGGAATACAAGGCTCCTAAAAGTCCTACAAGAAGCCCAGCTCAAGTAGCTAAATTCCTGAATAACTACTGAATTCCCAGGTATGGGTTCTTTGCCAAATGTGAGAATCATTATTCTTTTCATTCCTCTCACCTTTGTGACAGCTACAGAGAGCTTTCCCTTCCTTTTAATAATATCTTTATTGGGCCGAAATTGCACTTTTCTTTTATTGGAACCTGCCAGCAGCTGAGCTGGAGCTGTGCAGGAACCAATGAAACTTGGAATTGTCACAGAATTGCTTCTATTGTCAGCCGGTGCTGCGGTGGCTGCGGGGCAGAAGGGTGGGAGCAAAGGAAATGCCAGGGCCGGGTGCTGAGCACAGGGCTGAGCACACAGAGATGGTTTTGTTCTTGCTGAGCTCGCACTGAGCTAAGGCCTGTCCTGCCCCTCATTCGGCCATGCTGGGGAAGGGATGAGAGTGTGGGGGAGGTTGGGAGGGGACACAGCCAGGACAGGTGACCCCAGCTGACCCCAGGGATACCCCAGACCATAGGACATCATGATCAGTGTATGAAGTGGGGGAAACAAGGAGGAAGGGGGGACATTTGGAGTGAGGGTTTTTGTCTTTCCAAGTAACACTTAGGCAGGATGGGGCCCTGTTTCGCCAGTGGGCAGGGCCAGCACCAAAGACACAGACACCAACTTAACTTAAGGAACAGGCTAATTTAGATAATGCAAATTTACAAAAATTTACAGAAGCATTAGATAGGCAAAGCAAATAATCATTAGTAAATAACTCCAAAAGAGAAGATGTTGAAATGATTATCACACAACTCTCCATTTCTGGCTGCAGGCTCTGGAGGTTCTATCTTTGCCTTCAATCAGGGTTGCATTCCCTAACAAGTCCTGGTACCAAATCCTGCTTTGCAAGGCTGGAAGAGTGTTTCAGGTGTAGCTGGGTGTGTATTCAATTACCATCTGTTAAAGGTGGGGCAGTTATCATCTGTTAATTGAGCAATTTACCTAATCTCTTCCACAAGGAATCCTACCTCCAGGGAAATATCTTCTTTTAATGGGCCATTGAGTGTCACTGATAAAAATTCCATCATCCCATTGTGAGAAACTCCACCCAGAGGGAGGAGCCAAGCATTCCTGCCTGAATATAATCTGAGAATGTGAACAACAGAGTCAGTCTTCTGCCACAGGATTCCCAGAAGAGCAGCTTTTAGCTCTACAGGATCCCAGAGGAAGACCAGGCTGATCGGCACCACCACTGGACCTTCAGAGGAAAACTCCACCTTTCTACAGGATCACTGCTCCAACAAAACCACATCTGTCACTCCAGGAGCACTGCAGCCACCATTTAACGGGAGCTCTACCAACACTCTGACCCACTGGGTTTCAGGTTGTATTCTGACTCTGCAAGTAATTTTTTAGTACTATTGCATTTGTTTTTTTAATTTTCCTACTGAAGAATTGTTATTCCTATTCCCATAGATTTTGCTTGACAGCCCCTTATTTTGAAAATTATAATTCCAAGGGAAGGGATTAATATTTTCCATTTAAAGGGAGTCTCCTGCCTTCCTTAGCAGACACCTGTCTTTTCAAACTGACACAATGCCCCAGGACACCCAGGCAGGTGAGAAGGAAGTCAGTGCCCCTTTCCCCCTCTCTCCTGCTCCATCTCCCAGCCCAGCACAGCCCCCGGCTGCAGGAAAACGCCAGTGCCAATGCTTTCCTGCCAGGGATGCACTGGGGGGATCTCCTTCCCCTTCCCTCTGGCATGGAGGCAAATCCCATCCTCTCCTTGTCCTTCCTCCCCTAGAGAAGGAGCTGAGCATGGAGACCAGGGAGGACCAATCTTCATGGCAGAACCTCTTGGAAGAGGCCATTTTGAGCAGCGCCACGGTGCAGGATTCCAACAGGGAGGAAAATTCCCAGAGATTCCACAGGAAGAGGGTCTCCAAAGCCAGCCCAGGATGCTCTGAGGAAGAAAGACCCGCCCTGAGCCAGGAAGGTGGACAGAGTTTCAGCCAGAGCTCAGAGCTGGTGGTCCATGAGCAGCTTCATGATGGGGAGAAGCCCCACAAGTGCTTGGAGTGTGGGAAGGGCTTCAGGCAGAGCAGCACCCTGATCAGCCACCAGATGATCCACACTGGGGAATGGGCCTACAAGTGTGGGGAATGTGGGAAGGGCTTCAGCTGCAGCTCCCACCTCATCACTCCACAAATGCATCCACACTGGGGAGGCCCTATGAGTGTCCTGAGTGTCAGAAGAGGTTTCAGACCAGTTCCAATCTCCTCCAGCACCAGCGGGATGGCCCTTCTTCAGGCAGAAGGGCCCAGTGCAACTCCAACCTCACCAGGCACCAAGATGATCCACACTGGGGAAAGGCCAGACCAAGTGTCCTGCATGAGCAGATGCATGTGGATGAATGGGGCCTTCAGTTAGGAGGTCCCAGCTGGTCATCATCACCCAATGATCCACACTGGGAGAGGCCCCTGAGAATGTCCCCAGTGTGGGAAGAGCTTCACCAGCAGCTCTCATTTGACCAGACACCAATGGAGGCACCGGGAAGGGAAGCCCTGTGAATGCCCAAACTGAAGGAAGAGCTTTGTGCACTCTCCTGCACTGCTCCAACTTCATTCCCCATGGGAGGATCCATGTTTGGCAGAGCCCTGGTGACCCACATTCCCAGTGATCTGTGCTGGGAGGACACCTAGCTGGTTATCCTTTTGGTTTGGCCCCAATTTTCTCTTGGTTTGTCTTTATCACTTAAAAACTCCTGAAATAGGACTAAAAAGTAAGAAATTTATCAAAGATGTCTAAAGTTCCATCATATAATAGGTACTTGAGCAGGAATTTACAGTTTTGGGACATATTCTGGAAGATTTGTGGGTTCTTGGGAGATTTCAGGAAGTGTTCTCCATCTCTTTGTACTCCAAAAGTCATAATGGATTGATCTGTCACCTCAAAATGTCTCAATCCCACTGAAAACAACTCAATCTTACCTTAAAAGGGCTCAATCCCACCTCAAATTTGCTTGTTCCCACCTTAAAAAAAACTCAGTCCAATGCCAAAATTACTCAATTCCACAGCCTCCAGGGTGAGATGGGATTGGAAGGAGATTGGGAGAAGTGGCATCCAAATTTGAGGGCGTGGCTTGGGGATTGTCTGGGGCTGGGTGGGTGGGATGTATTTTGATAGTAAATAAAACTTTCAGAATATTGATTTCTATCCCATTCATTTTCTGTCAGTTCAAGTTTTTTTCAGAGTGCCACATTCTCAGCTAATTGTGTTTGTGTTCTCCTTTCTCTCCTGCCTCTCTTTCCCTGCCCTGTTTCTCTCTCAGTGTCTCCCTTGACCCAGGGCAGCTCCCACCAAAGACCCTGCCCTGATTTAATTCCCAATCCAGGAGCTACAACAACCATGGGTAAAGATATGAAGGCTGGCAGTGAAATGTCACTGTAAGATCTTGCTCCACTTGGCTTTTGGCTCCTTCTTGAAAGCTTTGCTTTCCAAGGCAGGAACATCTTTTCCTGGCTGGGAACTGGAATTCCAGCCCTTGGCAGTGTGTGCCCTGGATCCCAGAGGGGCATTCCAGAGGCTTCCAGGGTGCTGCTCCTGCCGTGCCTCCCAAGGAGCTGTGCAGGGCCAGGGGACAAGGTCCAGCAGCTCTGTTGGTTCTGCAGTGCCACCAGGGCCCCTGGTTCCATGAGTTTCCCTACTGCCAACAGCGGTTCCTTGGTTCCCATGATGGCCTGCTGTGTCACCATGGATATTTGGTGCCATGAAGTTCTTCAGTGTCACAATGGCCTCCCTTGCTCCATGAGCTTCCACAGTGTCACAATGGCCTCCTTGGATGGACAGTGTCACCATGGACCATTGGCTCCATGCAGCTCCTCTGGGTCACCATGGACTCCTTGGTTCCATGAGGTTCTGGGGGTGTCTCCATGGTCTCCTTGGATCCACAGTGCCACAGTGGATCCACATGGCCCTGCTGTGTCACCATGGCCCCTTGGTTCCATGGCACCCCAGGGTCACAATTGACTCCTTGCTTCCTCATCATCCCCTCAGCGCCAAAATGGCCCTTTCATTCCATGAAGAACACAAAACTTTTGTAGAAACATTGAGCAAATCCTGCTGAACACACCTGGGAACATCTGTTTGCATTCAAGAGAGAGGTTAAAGGTGAGGATGGCACCAGCAGCTTCCATCTGCAACAGAGATCCAGGGAAAGGAAAGGGAAGAGAATTCAGCTGCAAGACTCAGAGAATTCTGCTTCCAGAGATCATTTCTGCTCACACTGTCCCTTGGAGAATGGTTGCACCTTTCCAGGCAGCCTGGACTGAGTAGGTGGTTCCTGAGTGGGGTTTGTTGTTTAGGAAACCTAGCCAGGCTTTTCCATTCTTTCCTTCCCAACAGGAAAACTTCTCCTGGGCCTGTGTGCAGGCAGAGCCCTGAGGAGAGCAGGTGGGACATGGTGCAATGGGCTGGGACATGGAGTTGTAGAGCTCAGGGGACAATGTTCTGCTGCAGGGCACAGGGATGTCAGTGCCAGGTGGGCCATGTCAGACATGGTGAGGCTGGGGGTGAGGAGCAGCTTGTCCAAACAGGGTCAGCCCTCAAGGGGCTCATTCTTCTCCATGCCCAGACCTCCTAAGGAGACATTCAGCATCAAGATCACCTGGGGAATGCTTTTATCAGCTCTTCTCTGATCTGGAAAATAAAAAAAATACTCACTTGATTAATAAAAATGTCATGAGGTGTACTTTGAAATCTTCCTCCTTAACAGAACAACAAACTGAGTCCAATCAGCTGCACAAGCCCTGGACACTTGAAGACCACTGAAGGAAGGGAAAGAGCCCCTGAGCGCTTTCTCTATTTTATTGAGGCCCACAGTGGCTTAGGGGCTGAGTCCAGGACCCTCAGGCACTGAGAGAAGGCTGAAGAAGCTGTTCAAGGAGTCAGCAGCAGAACTCCAAGTCCCTTGGAGCATCACTGGGCCCACTGAGGGCAGGGACTGCCAAAGGTTCCCCAGAGACGGCTGAGAGCAGATCCTTGAGGCCAGGATTGCAGGGAGCCAAAGGCTCTGAGCAGGGAACTGCAATGCTGAGCAAGGCCTCATTGGCTGGCTGGGGAAGGAGAAAGGCCAAGCCCTGAGCCCAGCCTGGGACAGCAGGGCCTGTCCTTCAACCTTGGTGGCTTGGGGCTGTTTGTGGGGCAGTGGGATGTGATTGGCAGCAAGGACAAATGTCATAAACCTGTGTGACACTGCAGATCCTCATGGAACCAAGGGGCCAGTGGGACACTTGTTTTAAGTTGTGGAACCAAGGGGATTGTTGTAGCACTGTTGGGCCCATGGAACCAAGGAGCCAGTGTGACACTGTTTCAGCCTCATGGTTTTTGTTACATTGTGAGCCTGCAGGGCTGGAACACCCCAGAACACTGAAATGCTGGGGGTGTCCAAAGGTTCCTTGATTTGAGTTTGGTGCTCAGGAGAAAAACCAAAACAGATATTCTCAACATGGACAGATGCAAAGAAGGGACCCACAAGAATCATCAAATCCAGCTCTTAAGGAATGGCCCAGATGAAGAAGGATTGAACCACCAATCTCAGTGGTACCAGCACCATGGTCTAAACCAACTGAGCTAAGGGGACAAAATGACACAAAATTTTACTGGCAAAATATGCACAGTCAAGGAACTTTATTGCAAAGCATTTAATACAACATCCACTTCAACATAAAACTCTTATCATACAGATTAAATATTCATTAACTTAGCCCATTTAACCTAAAACCCTTTAACCCTTAAGATGTTTAGTTACCCAAAATGTTCCAGGTAAGTAGGATTAGAAGGAGAAGAAATAGAGAACAACAGAAAGACAGAAGATCTATAGAAAGACATGCACATAGGTACCAACTGCTCAGGTTCCAGCATCAGCAAACAGAGGAACCTAAAAGAGAAGGCAGGATACAGACCATAAGCTGGCCTCCTGTTTCGGCTTTTAACCCCTTGGGCCTTCATGGGCCTACCCCGGGGTGGGACTGCCAGTTTCTTGTCCAAACAAAGTCAGGGTAGGCACCAGCTGCTAGTGTGTGATTGATTGACAGCTCAGCCAATCAGAGCTGGGTTAGCACTGCTCCTGCTGTGTGATTGATTGACAGCTCTGCCAGGCCAGGGCTGGGGGTGGGGCTCTGTCCCACCACAAACCAAGGCCTGACCTGGCCCTGGCCCCACACGGGCATTCCGAGCATCCCAAGGTGTCTCGGGACATCGATCTCATCCAGCCTCTGACAGCGACCACAGTGACACTGCAGAAACTCATGGAGCCGTGGGTCAGTTCTGACTATGCGTGTCCAAGGACACTATGGAACCTCATGGAATCAAGCAGACCATTGTGCAGCTCAGGGGCCCTATGGATGCAAGGGTCAGTAATCAAACAGTGGGGCCCTTAGAAACAAGGAGCGAATGTGACACAGCAGGGCCGCATGGAGCCAAGGGACGCTTGTGACTCTGTTGGGGCTCATGAAACCAAGAAGCCATTGTGATATTCCAAGACCTCATGGAATCAAGGAGAATATCATGACAGTGCTAGGACCCATGAAATCAACGGAACATGGAACAGGTCTGCCTGGTTTGGCCTCCTGGGGGCTGTCTGACAGGTCCCATTGAATTTGACATGTCAAGGGCCACTTCCCATCTGACCATGAAGCACTGGGACTCTGTGCTTTTATTCCTATGGAAAAGAACTGTCTTGTCTAGGCATCCATGGCCAAAATTGGGATTCTGCGTCTAAAATTCTCTATATCCAAGGGGTACTCCCAGATAAAACCTGCCCGTACAGTCAAGTATGGCTAGACTTGGCCTCTGGTGACTGCCTCTCATCTGCCCCTGCACCACTGGGGCTCACTTGTTCCCTTACTATGGAGATCATTGTGACTCTGTGGAGGATTGTGGAACCAATGGGCCATAGTGAATCTGCAGGCCCTTGTGGAACCAGTTACACTGTAGAACTTGTGGAACCAAGGGGACATTGTGACCCTGCAGGGCACCATGGATCCTAGGGACCACTGTGACACTGTGGGGCCTCATGGAACCAAGGACATCACTGTAGTTCTGTTGGGCTGCATGGTCGCAAGGGGCCAGTGTGAAGTAGCAGAGCTTTGTGGAACCAAGAGGCCATTGCTGCATTTCAGGGCCTTGTGGAGCCAAAGGGCCATTGTCATCTGCAGGACACTGTGGATACATGGAGAGCATTGTGGCATTGCAAGGCCCCATGGAATCATGGAGAGTATTGTGGCACTGTGGGGCCCCACAGAACCAAAAGGACATTGTGATCCTGCAGGGCCTCATGGAAGGACGGGGCCATTGTGACACTATGGGAAGTTGTGGAAACAAGGGAATCATTGTTCCACTACTGGGCCCCAATGGAACCAAAGGGCCATGGTGACACAGAGGGGTTTTATGGAACCCAAAGTCCATTAGGACACTGTGGGCCCTTGTGGAACTATATATAATAAAGCAAGCCTCTCTAGGTAGGCCCGATTATTATATATAATATGCCCAGCTAGCTCAGTAGATCAAGTCTTTAGCGGAGACCCAATAGCTGAGTTAAGCAAGGGCCAAGCCACCAAGCTCCTTCCTAGCGAGCTAGTGATATCAGCTCAGTGATTTCAGCTCTTTCATGAATTCAGCTCTGCTGCTAGGAAGGTCGCCTCGGGGCAATGGCATAGCAGACGGAGAGAGAGAGGGGAAGAGAATACGCCGAAGTTCCGCAGTGAGGTTTATTCGGGAGGTCTGCGAAGGGTTACAGCGCTTCTTCTTCTCCCCTTGTGGGGGTACAGAGGGCTATTTTTATAGCCTTGGCATGGATCCAAAACCAGCCAATAGCCGCAGGTTTAAGCATATTCCTTAACTGACCAATAGCTATAGGTTACAATAGTATTGTCTTAACTGATTAAAGGGCAGGGTTTCAACACGGTCGGGTGGGAGGAACAAGATAACACTTGCTCAGGAATGACTCAGCATTCAATTCTCCAAGGAGCTTTTCCTGTATCTTTGGGGTCCACTACAATTCCCCTTTCTGTTTTTACTAAAAAGGCATTCCCTATAGTTCTTTTGAAACAGTGAACAAGGCACGAGAACATAGCTAACACAGTCACAACTACAAGGAGAATCAGCAAAATTCCCTTAACCAAAGAAGCAGCCCATCCTGTTAATCCCCAATGCCCAAAAAGTTCATTAACCCAGTCTGGAATCGTTTCTACTTTCAAGTCCTTCACGAGATCTTTCAGTTTCTGGATGTTCACATGGATGGATTCCGATCGTGAAGAGAGGTTGAAGCAGCACATTCCTTCGAAGTCCTCACAGCCGTGTCCGTGGGCAAGCAGCAGGAAGTCGATTGCTGCTCGATTCTGGAGTGAAGCTTGTCTTGTAGTTTCTTCATCCTTTAAGAGATCACTCAGGGCTGCAGATGTGGCATTAGCTTGTTTGCTGAGCCAGCACCCAAGGTGACTGATTTCACCAAGGGCTTTAGCTGCAGCTACCCAGGGTAAAAATAAGGAGACCGCAATCTTTTTCGGTTTGTTCCCATCGTACAATTTAGGGTCACAATTTTCATCAAATTCAGTGTAGGACCTTTTTTGGTGTTTTGATTCGCTTCCCTTTTTCCAATTATGTAACAGGGTGATGTTTGGAGTAAGGGTGGAAAGTTTTCCAAGGGTACAGGGACCTCCCTGGAGTCGGGAGGGGATCCCTGCCCAAACCCTGTCACCACAGATGAGAAACATTCCCTTGGGTAGTACTTTGGGATGGAGAGAGGACACAGAGATCACACGGGCCGTGTAATTGCACCAATCATGAGGGATATAGGCTTTGTTAATTGGTGATACATCTTTTGATATGTGTTTTGTTCTGGTCAATTCCTGGCCAATTACTATTTTTTGACGTCTAAAGTAAAATTTGACGCAATATGTGGCCATGGAGGACCCCAATAGATCCAATTCTTGGGGCTCCTGATTATCATCTGGCAGAATTTTTGTCCACTCGTCCCAAGTATCAACCACATTGGGTGTCTTACCTGTGGTGCGAGAACCTCTGAGTTATAGAAAGGCCAATCATCTGCAACAAAGGGAATTCCTACTAGACATGTGGAAAGTGGGTTATCAATGCTTCCCATGGACAAGCACATGTTGTCTTGTTTTAGCATTTTTGCTAAGGTTACCCAGACATTATGACTGGGCTGAGGGCTGATCCAGCCGGAGACATGCGGTGCAGGGAAGAGCATCCAGGCTGCAGTGAGGACAGCACCAACGGAGATATTTTTCATCTTTGGGCAGGAATAGGGCTTCTGATAGGGAATATAAACAAAATTGTTATCTTTATGATGAGAGGGTTTTGCCTAGATCTTTTCCTGTTCCTGTCCTCCCCCCTTTTTCTTTTAATTTCTAAGTTATGCTAAGGGAGAAGGAGTGGGTAGAAAGCAGGAGGGTTTTTTTTTTTTTTTTTTTTTTTTTAAAGTTAGAGAAAAGGAACAATAGGGTATTTAAAATGCAAAAAACAGAGTAACAACACATAATTCAAAAAACACTTTCGTGTTAAGGCTATCTATGGCTTGATGCAGCAGGACATTATGTTGTCCTCAGTTTTGTCTGCTGTCTTGTGATGGGGCGGTCTGTGCTGGTGTTAGAGGGAGTTCGGCGACGTCTTCTTCTCCAGGCCGAGCTGGTTTGGTTCTGAGGTGGTCTTGTGTTTGCCTCAGGAGAGTTCTTGTCTTCATCTGCAGGAGCGGTATTCGTAGATTCTAAGTATGGTTTTACATTTTTCCTGGGTACCACCTTGGACCGGATGGCAGTAGCACAAACGCATGTCCTCTACCCCAAGTAATCAGCTGATAAGGCCCAGAAAATTGATGTGATTCAGGATCCTTCACGAGCACTGGTGGTTTTTCAGTAAGCTTTGCTTGGGTGGAATTTGCAAAGTGGCGAAGTATTGGTGGATCAGGCTCTGAAACTGAACAGTTCAAAAATTGATGACATAGAGAGCCTTACAAAGTCTTTCCACTGGAGATGTGAATTTCGTGTCTCTGTTCTGCTGATTGAGGACTCTTTTGAGGGTTTGATGTGTCCTTTCCACGATGGATTGTCCTGTGGGGTTTACAGGTATGCCAGTCTTGTGTGCTATGCCCCATGCATTGAAGAACTCCTTTAACTTACGGGAAGTGTAAGCTGGCCTGTTATCTGTTTTGATTTCCTTCGGTACTCCCAGGGTGGCAAAAGCGAGTAGAAAGTGTTTTATTGTATGCAGTGCATTTTCTCCTGCATGTGATGATGCAAACACAGCTCCTGAGAATGTGTCAACCGATACATGCACGTATTTTGATCTTCCAAATGGTGCAAAGTGAGTTACATCTGTCTGCCACAGCTGGCAGCTGCTCAGACCCTCTGGGATTGACTCCCATTCCCATAGATGGTATCTGATAGGTCTGACAGTTTGGACATGTAGCCACAATAGCCTTTGCCTGATCCTTTGAGAGTTTGAACATTCTCCTAAGGGCAGGCACATTTTGATGAAAAAACGCATGAGACAGCTTTGCCTGGGCAAAGATGTCAGGAACATTAGCAGTTTCTGCAGCCATTGCTAAAGCATCTGCTTTCCTGTTGCCTTCTGCAATAATACCTTGAAGGTCCGTGTGGGACCTCACATGCATTATATGGTAAGGCTGCTTTCTGTGGGAGATTAGGTGTACCAATTTAGAGAGCAGTTGGTACAACTTTGGGTTAGAAACCTCTTTGAGAAGAGCGTGTTCTGCTCTCATAGCTATACCAGCAACATAAGCTGAATCTGTGACCAGATTAAAGGGTTCATTTTTAAATCTTTCAAAAGCTCTGACTACAGCTGCTAATTCTGCAATCTGTGGTGAACCCTGTACAATTTGTATGTCAGATTCCCAATTTTGTGTTTGGGGGTCTCTCCATGTAATCACTGACTTGTGGGAGGACCCTGAGCCATCAGTAAAGAGGGTTAGAGCTTTAAGAGGTTTTACGCTTTGGATTCGTTTTGGAATCAAATGGAAGGTTTCCTTAGAATTAAAAAGTTTGTGCTTTGGGATTGCAGCTGTGGTTCGGCCTGTGTAGCTGTCTAAGGCAAATTGAAGACTCTCATTAGTTTGGATCAGGTCCTCAAAATCAGTAAGAGTTACTGGCAAGTATATGCATTCAAAGTCACAACCTGAAAGAGAGCGAAGGCGAGTCCTAGCCTTTTTTATTAGGTGTGCTATGATCTCCTGGTAGGTGGTAAGTGTCTTTGTGGGCTGGTTACTTGTAAAAATCCATTCTAATATCAGCAGAGGATCTCGAAGCTGAGAGTCCCATTGAAAAATCAGTCCATGGAATCGGGGTGCTTTTCCCAGAATGATGAACTGGAAAGGCAGGCTGGGCTCGAAGCGATGAGCTTTGCGTGAAGACAGAGCTTCCTGGACTTTGACGATGGCACCTCTGGCTTCTTCTGTGAGAGTGCAGGGAGAGTCCAATTCCTTAGGTCCCCTAAGAAGGTTGAACAAGGGAGCAAGGTCCTCTGTTGTAATTCCTAGCAGTGGACGTACCCAGTTGATGGATCCACACAGGCTGTGTAAGTCTCTCAAGGTTTTTGGGTCATCAAGTATGGTGATCTGCTGGGGTACGATGGTCCTTTCCCGGATCTGGACTCCAAGGTAAGTCCATGGCTTGGTGTACTGGATTTTGTCCTCACGAATCTCCATCCCTGCCTTTTCTATGGCTTCAATAGTCTTTTTAACTGTGTTGTCCAAATGAGTTTTGTCTGAAGCACACACCAGGATATCATCCATATAATGGTAGATTATGGAATCTGGAAATAATTTCCGAATGGGAGACAAGATGTGAGCCACATACCACTGGCAGATACTCGGCGACGTTTTAAGTCCCTGAGGAAGAACGGTCCAATGGTATCTTTTGAGCGGGGCCTCGTTGTTGAGCGAGGGAACGGAGAAGGCAAACCGAGGAGCATCTTCTGGATGTAGAGGAATGCTGAAGAAACAGTCCTTAATGTCTATGACAACAAGTTCCCAGTCTCTAGGCAACATCGATGGGGAGGGCAAACCAGGCTGGAGGGAGCCCATGTCCTCGATGACCTCGTTGATTCTGCGAAGGTCGTGGAGAAGCCTCCATCTGTTTGTCCCAGGTTTTGGTAGGACGAAGACAGGAGAATTCCAAGGGCTGTCAGACTCAACGATGTGACCTTTAGCTAGCTGTTCTTCCACAAGAGCGTTTAGGGCGCGCAACTTAACTTTAGAAAGGGGCCACTGTTGGACATGTATAGGCTTGTCACTTTTCCAGATGAGTCGAGGTGTTTCAGGAAGCGCCCCTAACTCAGTGGCCCCACTGAAAAATCCCGAGTGGGAATACTTAAGGTGGCTCCCCACTGGGATAAAACGTCTCTGCCCCAAAGGGTGATGGGGGCCCTTACCACAAATGGGCGGATGGTTGCCATCTGACCTTCAGGACCTTCAACAAGGATGTTGTTCTTGCTCCTCATGGATACTGTATTTCCACCAATCCCGAAATCATCCCTGCAACAGGTTGTAGCTCCCAGCGCTTTGGCCAATCTGAGCGAGCGATGATGGTCACGTCAGCACCGGTGTCCAGCATCCCTGGCAGGTGGGTCAACTCTCCTTTGCAGGTGAGGCCGCACTCGATGAAAGGCTTGGATGTTCCCACGACTTGTACCCACATGGCTGTAGGGTTGAGAGGTATCTGTTCCTGTGATTCTTTGGAAGCAAAAAGGCTTGTGCTATTGGAGTTCCTTTGAAAGAAAAAAAATGGTAAGTCCATGCAATATACCTGGATGAGGATTTCTTGTCCTGGCATCACCGTAAGCACTTCTGGAACAACAAATATTTCCTTTGGGCAATTAAGAGAGTCCCCTGTAATTAAAATGTCTGAGGGATCACCTTTAGGTCCATATTTACCAGTGGGAATTCTGTGGACATTGTCATTAGTAAACTCAATGGACAAAGCAGTTACCAGTTGTCGGCGGGTTCCCATCTGGGTTGTCCCGTGGGTTGGATCCTCTTCTTGTGGTCTGGAACGCCTTGGGCTGAAGCGTGGTTGGGTCTGGATGGCCTTTGATTTGTTGTCATCGCCCGGGGCCCCTGGACCGGGCTCCGCAAGGCGTTTCCCGGACGCTGCTGGAGGCGTTGCTGGATCTGGGGTCTCTGATGAGGGTAGCGGTGGTATCGGGGGGGTGACCTCTCAGGACAGTCCTTGATGTAATGTCCAAGTTCGCCACAGTGATGGCACTTAGCTTGGTCTTTAGAAGTCATTACTGCATAAGCCCCAGAAACTCCTTCAGCAATACCCTTAGCAACTGCTTGAGCCACTGTGTTTTCAGTGGACATGTGACGCGTACAGCATTCTAGCATTTGCTCTATAGTAGGGTTTGTATCCACGGGTAGGGACCTCAAAATGGCTTTGCACCTTTCATTTGAATTACTTAAAGCAAGCTTACATAAGAGTTCCTTCCTTGCCTCTGCACTTTCAATCTGTTTCTCCAAAGCATCTTTAATTCTGTCCACAAATTTAATAAAACTTTCATCTAACCCTTGTTTAATAGTAGAAAAATGCATTGTTGGCATTGACTCATCATGCATGAGAAGCAGAGAGGTTTTTGCTGCAGTTGCAACATCTTGTAATGCGTCTTTTGTTAAAGTTTCTAATTGGTCTGCAGGTTTTTGTAATGAACCTTCACCTGCAAGTTGGTCTACTGAAAAGTTTGTCTTATTAGCATCTGCAGCATAGGAATCTGATAATGTTTTCAAATGTTTTTTCCAATTCCTTTCCCATAGCATATATTCTGCTGGGGATAGGAGGCAATTTGCAATATTTTTTACATCATGTGGAAGTAAAACATATGCAGAGAACATAGCTTCTAGAAAATTTCTAAAGATATGTGCACCTCTGCCATGGTCTTTGGCTATATTTCTTAATTGCACTAATTCCTTATTCGAAATTGCTTTCCACATTTTAATGGTGGCTGCTCCACCGTTCCGTCCTTGCATGTACTCGACTGGAAATGCATTAATTTTCTGTGCAAGATCCCAATCACCAGCCTTGGTGGCCTCCATCTTAATGAGAGCCCATGGGTCTGAATGAATCGTTTCAGAATCTGATTCACTGGAGGAGGCCTCTGAGGAGGACTGTATTATTAATTTGGATTTGCGTTTTATTAAACTTAGAAACGTTTTTCAAGGGTTTCACAGGCTGGTCAGAGGGTGGCGCTATTGGCACCAGGGTAGAAGCACAGCAAGCACAGGAACGGTGGGTTTTCATATCTTGGGGGTTTCTGAAATTCCGTTCGGGGGGAAGGAGGGGTGTTGAGGAGGCGCGGAGGGAGGGCAGGGGGGCTGAACAGGGTGGGGGTGCGGGGATAGGGGTTGGGGAGCACGCACTCCGCGTTACGGGATTGAAATACCGCGGTTACAGGGTGGATAGGTGTTTGGACGGCGCTAGTGACGTTCTCCTGTCCCGGAAAGGCTGAGGACAGGGGGGGGAAGGACGGGGCAGAGGACGGAGCCGGGAGGAGGGCGGGGGGGGGGACTGCAGGAGGGGCAGGGGCGGGTGCCACCACGGCAGGATGGGGGGGGGTGCAGGGGCGGAGGGAACCGCGGGAGAGGGGAGGGGGACGGGGGCGGGGCAGGTCCCGGGTAGGGCGGCGCGGGGAGGAGCGAACACGGAGCGGCAGCGGTGGGGGGGATGTCGGGGGGACGGGAAACGCGGCCGGAGGGAGAGCGGGGAGGGGGGGGGGGGGAGGGCGGCCGGAGGGAGAGCGGGGGAGGGGGCGGGATAAGGCGCGGTGGGGGGGAGATTGGCTGGGGCCGGGAACGAGACTCTCGGGACCTGGCAAGGACAGAGGACCAGGCCAGGGGAAGGCAGGATGTGTGGCGAATTAGATAAGGAACTGCTGTGGGGGTCGGGCCCCCCAGGACCCGCGGTGGGAGAGGAGGGTGTTATCTCAGAGCCCGCGGGGACAGTGGCATCCGGGCTGATTAGCAGGGTCTTATCACTCAAGCCATTTGCATTCGAAAGGCCACTAACTGAACACGTTTGCAAAAGTTTTTGCGAGTTAAAATTCTGAACGCTTTTAGTTATAAAATGAAATAAAGGCAAGAAATTAGTTACAGAGAAATCTTGTCTAGTTTGAGTTATATAGAGAGTGTTGCCTATTTTGTCCCAAAAGGAATCGTCAGTAACAGTGTTCTTATTAGTTTCAGGAAAATGCGAGGTAATCCATACAACAAATTTTTTAAGACTGCTTTTTGAAAGTTTACCAGAAGAAAAGGAAAAGTTGTTAGTAGATAGAATTTCTACAATGGTTAAATAAATCTCTCTCTCGATATCAGAAAGCTTTGGGGTGCGTAAAGAGGCACCCATATTCCTTCCAACAGAAAAAAAACAGAAAAAAAAAGAAAAAAAACCCCCAAAAAAATCAGAACCCCAGAAGGTCGCGCGCAAATGTTAATTATACATACCAATCCTTTGGGGCGAATTCTGTGGAAGGCGTCTGCTAGTCAGTTCTCCTCGAACAATCTATGTTCAGGTGTTAGATGTGAGGTTCGAATCTGACCGCTGGGAGAGAGGTTTCCCTCTAGAACGAAGAAGTCCCTTTTCCCAGTGAAGCGGCGTTTGACAGGCAATTAACTGAAGCCCCGGGGGGTTTCGATGCTCAGCTACGAATCTTCTCAGAAGGGATCCGTCGTCGAACGTCGTGGCGCCAGTTATATATATAATAAAGCGAGCCTCTCTAGGTAGGCCCGATTATTATATATAATATGCCCAGCTAGCTCAGTAGATCAAGTCTTTAGCAGAGACCCAATAGCTGAGTTAAGCAAGGGCCAAGCCACCGAGCTCCTTCCTAGCGAGCTAGTGATATCAGCTTGGTGATTTCAGCTCTTTCATGAATTCAGCTCTGCTGCTAGGAAGATAGCCTCGGGGCAATGGCATAGCAGACGGAGAGAGAGGGGAAGAGAATATGCCGAAGTTCCGCAGTGAGGTTTATTCGGGAGGTCTGCGAAGGGTTACAGCGCTTCTTCTTCTCCCCTTGTGGGGGTACAGAGGGCTATTTTTATAGCCTTGGCATGGATCCAAAACCAGCCAATAGCCGCAGGTTTAAGCATATTCCTTAACTGACCAATAGCTAAAGGTTACAATAGTATTGTCTTAACTGATTAAAGGGCAGGGTTTCAACACGGTCGGGTCAGGAGGAACAAGATAACACTTGCTCAGGAATGACTCAGCATTCAATTCTCCAAGGAGCTTTTCCTGTATCTTTGGGGTCCACTACATGGAACCATGGAGACCATTAAGATCCTGCAGAACTTCAAGTAACCAAGGGACCATTATGACACCTTAGGGCATCATGGAAGCAAGGAGCCATTGTGACACTGCATGGCCCTATGGAACCAAGGGATCACAAAATAGGTATGGCTGCCTTGGCCTCCCAGGGGTCACCTGACAGGTCTGGCTGACCTTGGAATGTGGAAGGCCACTCCCATCTGCCCCTGAAACACTGGGTCTCTGGGCTTTCCTTTGTATGGAAAAGTACTATCAGTCTTTTCCAGGTATCCATGGCAAAAATTTGGATTCTACCTCCAAATTTCTGCATATCCAATGATTGCTGCCAGACAAAAGCTGCCAGGACAGACAGGTCTGGAGTCTTTAACTCCTGAGTGCAAGAACTCACCTGTTTTCCAAGTACTGGAAAGGGCTCTCTGCTTTTCTTTGTATGGAAAAAATCATCCTTTTGTAGGCAAAAATGTCTGAAAGTGGGATAACACATTCATAATTATGAATATCCAAGGACACCTCCATACAAACCTGCCAGGACAGACAGGTCAGGCTTGCCTTGGAGTCTGGTGGCAGGTGTTCATCAGCTCCTGAAACATGGGGGTCTCTCTGGTTTCCTTCCTACGGAGACCAGTGTGACATTGAATGGAGCCTTGTTTTTTGAAGGGGGCCATTGTGGCACTGCAGAGCACCATGGATCCAAGGACCATTGTGACATTGTAGAGCCTTGTGGAACCAAGGACATCATTGTGGCTCTGTTGGGCTGCATGGTCCCAAGGGGCCAGTGCAAAGCAGCGGTGTGATAGTTAGCCCAGCTGTAACTCAGAGTCAGCTGGATTTTACCCCAAAAGAATTGGGCCTGAGTTTCAAGCCCTGGGAATCATTTGTTTAACTTAGGGTGAGCTTGAGGGTTCCCCCACAGGCCTTTAGTGTTGTTATTCTAACTTGTTCAAGTTCTCCTCCCGTATTGGTTTATTGGTTACTTGTTTCTTCTATATGGTCATTGTTCTAGCACATTCTACCCCTAAGTGTCTCTGTTGCTGCTTCCCCTTTGTCTCGGGTATTTGGATCCTGCCCCTCCTACTGTTCTTGTCTTCTCCATGTTAATTGTTTTTCACCCTGTTATTAAAGTTCCTTTTAAACAACTCCATTGATCCTGCTCCTTTTCATTTTTCTCACCCTCGCCCTGAAGTCAGGGAGCCTGAGAAGTTTGTTGCAGCCACCCTCATTGTGACATTTGGCGCCCAAACAGGGACCCTGACATTCAGGGCTTCCTGTGTCAGTCACATCAGCTGACGTTAGCTGATGGATAGGCCAGTGCTCCCTGGGATTTTGGATTGTGCCGGGCCCAGCGGATTCATCATTGCTTCGAGGGACCTTGCCCAGGATTGGCAGGGACAACAATGGTTTCACCTGCATAAAATTGCAGGTGGGTTTGGGGAAATGCAAGACATTTATTTCCCATTTTGCCACTGTGTTTTTACAATACGCACCCATGTCCTATAATTGATTTGGGGTGTTCTGGTGGCTCTTCCCCATAGGGCAGAGACAGAGAAAAATGGGCAGCCAGATGTCCAAAGTAGAACACCATATATGGATGCTTTAAAAACCCCACTGATCATGACACAGTATTTTCAAAGAACAAATTAAAATCAATCATGAGGTGGATCATTAAAAAAATTTTCCAGATGGTCAAGGCTGACAACATCCATACCACTGATGTTTGGGACTCAGTGGGAGTTCAATTGTGGAAACTTTTCCATCAAAAGGGACCCCATTGCACCCTCATTGTTCCCATCTTCCACACCATCCTTGAGACCCTTCACCAGTGAGCAGTATTTTGAAAACTCAATCTGTTAGTCACTCCCTAACCCAGGCCTCCTCTGAAACCTGCCCACTCAGACCTTCCACGATGGTCCAAGATGGCAATGGCTGCAGTCTTGGAGCATCATGCCCTGGTGACTCAAGGGGGAAGGAGGATTGAATGTGGCTCAGGAGCCCAAACATCCTCCCCCATCTTGGTTCCTCCAGTTCCTGCTATCACAACCCTCTTTTACCCTGAACGAACCCATGACTCCACCCCCCACAGCTGCAGGTCATGCCCCACTGTCATGGCTCCCCACCTCCACCCCCTGGGAGAATGCCCCAGAACTCCACCCCCCAAGTCCGCCATGCCCTGAATCAAGGCCCTTCCTCCCCAACACTCTGACAAAATGGCAGTGCCCAGTCTCACCCACCAGCAACAATATAACCCCCATGGTCAAAGATACAAAAGCCCAACAGCCACACTATTTCTAATACAAATATTTTTCCTCCAATTTATTCTTCCTTGTCAGAAGACAGTTTGGATTCCTCAGGAGCCACCTGGGATATTTCCTCTCAACCACAGAAGATCCCTACCAAAGGATCTGGAAAGAAGCAGGTTTTTCCCAAGGACGTTTCTCAAATAGTATCAAAATGCCTCGTTGCCCCACTAATGATATGAAAAGAAGGGACAGAATCCCAGTGTATCAGCCATTGGTTTTCATCTCTGGGAACACACAAGGATCTGTGTAGGGCAGCTAAAGACCATAGGAAACACTTACCTGTTTTATTGGCCTAATGAGGGCCATGTTTACAGGGACATGTCTAAACCCCTATGATTTAAAATATATTATGACCATGTTGTTGTCACCTACAGAATACACCCTGTGGGAAGGGGGATGGAAGTGTTTACTAAATCAAATAAGCCCAGACCCTGCTAATAATGAGGCAAGGGTGGAATTGACAATCAACCATCTAGCTGGAGAAGGACAACACAGCCTACCAGATGATCAAGCCCCAGGCAGGTATGTCCAGAGAAGTATTGGATGAAATCAAAGAGATGGCTTTGCAAGCTTTAATCCAGGTATCAGATGGTAGCCCCCAATTTGGACTACCTTGGGTGGCTGCAGCTAAAGCTTTAGGACAATTAGACCATCTTGGGTGCCTGTTAAGTAAGCAAACCAATGCTACCTCCCTCACATTGAGTGGCCTGCTCTCAGACACAGAGACCATCAGACATGCCACCTTGCAGAACAGCAATAGAGTTTTTACTCTGGGCACATGGGCATGGCTGTGTAGACTTGAGGGCATGTGTTGCATGAACCTCTCCAGCCACAGCAAGTCAATCCACAAGAGCATTCAGGTACTGAAGGAAGGGTTCAAGAATCTTCAAGTGGAAAACAAAGACTGGTTCAATAAAAACTTCCAATCCAAGGGACTAAAGGGTTGGATGATGTCTAGCTAAAACAGGACTATTAATTCTCTTAGTGGTTGTTGTTGTATTGTTAATTGTCCCATGTTTGTTTGATGGGAGAAAGTCTTACAAAATTTTTCAGTTCCATCTTTGTTGTAAAACAGAAAGGGGAAGATACCCAACACAGGAAGACATGGACTCCTTGGAGGAGAGAATTGAGGCCAGGATGGCACAAAAACCTCTCAGAGACTCAGTGTGGAAAGGAAAATCCTTAAAAGTACCTAAAAGTATTCTTAAATCCATAAAGTACCTTAAAAACCTTGAGTATCTCAAGGCATTAATGAGGGGTTCTGAGTGTCAGTACAAAGCTCTCAGGGACTCATTAAAGCAGATAATTGATGGGGATGATTGCACAAACCTCTCACAGAGTCTGTATCAAAAGGAAACACCAAGTACCTTAAAATAACTGAAGTACCCCCAGGTATTAATGAGCCCCACTGAGTGTTGTTACCCTGACAAAGCCTCTCCAGGGACTAATTAAGAGCAGATAATTGAGGCCATGATTGCACAAACCTCTCAGAGACTCCAAGGCAAAAAACCAAACCCAAAGTCCTTTGAAAAACCTGCAGTCCCTGCAGGGAGCATGAAGGAGCCCCCAGGGCCATTCCTGAGCAAGGCTCCCCAGGGACTCCTTCCAGCAGATCCTTGAGGCCACTGGGATGTGGGGCTGGGGATGCTGAGGCAGGACAAGGGGCTGACAGTGCCCAGCCTGGCTGGGGCTGTGCCAGGAGGCCCCAGGGCCTCAGGACAAGGTGTCTCCTCCCAGCCCTTGCTGGCACAGACCCTGCTTCCAATGCCCCAGGGCACCAAAGACCTGGCTTCTCTTTGTCCCCAGCTGTCATCACTGCCTGCAGTTCTCTGCTCTGCCTGGGGCCTGGGGACACTTTCTCAGTTGTGTCCCCAGTGGGACCCATTAAAAGTCCAAGAAAACTTTGGAGTTGGATTCTGCCTTGGAGTTCTGGAGAGGTTTCTTCAGCTCCCTCTCAGGGACTGATGTTCAGGGCCTGAGCACAAAGCCCCAGAGGCTCATTCAAGTCCTTGTGCTGTGTCTGTGCTGCTGAGCTGGGCTGGGCTCCTGGCACAGAGGCAGCTCCTGGTAACCAAGAAGAGCTTCAAAAGCACATTTCTCTTGATGAGCAGCTCTTCTGCCAGCCCAGCAGGGCTGGGGGCACTGCCTGCAGCCAGCCCAGGCACAGCAAAGGGCACAGAGAGCTTCAATCAGTCAGGGCTGGGAAGGTGCTGAGAAGTGCCTGGGGCAGAATCACTGCCAGCCCTTGGCACAGGAACCTCTGGCTGCAGGACAATGCAGCTGCAGCTCCTGGAGCCATCTCCTAAAGCTGGAACATCCCAATGCCTACAGACCCTGTGAGTACAACTCTGAGTATTTCCTGGTCCTCAGGGAGGTGAAATGCTCATGAAGCCTGACATGCTGAGGGTTCTGATCAGTCATAGAATATTTCAATCAAGGATTTTGATAAAAATGAGGAAATTTCCAAAGACTTTGTATTCAGTTTCCTACTTTGGAGAATGGCAATGGATTAAGAAATAAATATTTTAAAGGCAGACCTAGCTATAAAATATTTAATTACTAATTTTGACAAGTGCCTGAGACATCTGTACTGTTACTTAAAGTGATCAATAGGTTCCTCAGGAGATCCCTAATGTGCTTTCCAAGCCACTCTGCCCATGGACAGCACCAGCATCCCCTTTGCTGGAGCCATCAGGCTCAGTCTGAGCTGTCCTTTTCCAAGCTGCAACAGAACCTGCCCCCAGCCAGTGCCCTGCAAACAGGCAGGGTTCTGTCAGGCCAAGGAGAGTGCACAGAGATTTGGGGTCTGTGAGGATGCTGGCAGAGAGATCAGGCACAGGGAAACACCTGCAGGAGGGAAATCTCCAGGAAGCAGAGAGAAGATCAGGCAATGAGAGAAACAAAAGCCAGCAATGCTGTGGCAGGGAGAGTTTAGAGATGCCCACAGGATCCCATCCAGTGCAGCCCCTCCTCTGGACAAGCCCCTCCCTCCTGTTCCCCAGCCCAGCCTCTGCCTTCAGGGCCAGGGCTCCAGGCGTGCAGCCCCTCCTGCAGGCAGAGCCCAGCCCTGCCATGGGCAGCTCTGCAGCCCCTGGCCCAGTTCCTCTGCAGCTCTGCTGGCTGGGAGGAGCTGCCTCTGGCCCTGGGGCTCCCAGCAGGGGCACAGCTGGCTCAGGGGTGACTTGTCCCAAGGGCCTGGCTCTGGGCAATGCCTGGAGGGCAGCCCTGAGAGAGAGCATCTCCCCTTCATCCAATGCCATCTCAAAGACACAATCAATCTCCAAAGATTTCAGTCCAAGTTTTAATGGGTCCAGGGTGCAAACCTGTCCTAGAGCATCCCTGAGTTCCAGTTTGATGGGAAAAACAGAGGCAGTGACACTGAAAATGCTGGACAAAAAATGGAATGAGTCCTTGGCAAAAGGTGGAATGGTGCTGAGCAAAGCCTGGATGTGTTTGAGAGAAAGCCCAGAGGAAAAATCCAAACCCCAATTGAAGCCAGATCAGATCTCCCCTCAGACTCCACTCATCATCTTGGTCTTGTCTCAGGGAAACTGGGATTGGGCATGATCTTCCATAGGGGCAGAAATGTTCAGGGTTTCTGATATCCAAGAACACCAGGAGAGAGATGTGGAGGCCCCAAAGAAAACAAGGAACTTTAAAAAAAAAAGGAAGATGTCCATGTATGTTAATAGGGAAGCTGTATGGGAAAGGCTTTGATTTTGGCTCTGGTATCTCTGTCTTTCACTGTCTTTTCTCCATGAACAGGTCCCCATGTGCAGCCCCAGCAAATGTCCAACAGCAGCTCCATCAGGCACTTCCTCCTGCTGGCATTGGCAGACACGGCAGCCCCTGCAGCTCCTGCACTTCTGCCTCTTGCTGGCATCTCCCTGGCTGCCCTCCTGGGCAACGGCCTCATCATCAGAGCCTGGGGCCTGATACCACCACCTGCACATGCCCATGTTCTTCTTCCTGCTCAACCTGGCCCTCAAGGCATGCCTGGGCTCCATCTGCACCACTGTCCCCAAAGCCATGCACAATTCCTCTGGGACACCAGGGACATCTCCTCACAGGATGCGGGATGAGAAAACAAGGACTGAATTTTTTGTCTTTTTCATTTCAGTGGGTTTTTCCTCCCCCGACCATCATGTGGAACGCATTTAGTTACTGTCCATCTGCAAACCTCTGCACCACGGGACCCCAGAGAAGGGCAGGATTTATTCCATGCAGCAGCTGCCTGGGGCAGTGCCTAAATGATCCACTGCTGCACACAGCAAATTAGTTTTCCCTGCCCCTGTGCCATTCAATGCCCTGGGCCAGTTCTTCTGTGAAATCCCCAGATCCTCAAGCTCAGATGCTCACAATCTTGATTCCATGGAACTTGGGCTTCTTGCTGTTAGTGTCTGATTATATATTATGTTTTGTGTTCATTGTTTTTCTCCTACTATGCAGATCTTCAGGGCTGTGCTGAGGATCCCTTCTGAAGAATGGAATGATAATAAAATCTTTCCACCTGCCTCCCACACCTGGCCTGTGATTGGTCCCTGTTAAAAACACAACCACATGCCAATATTTGCCCACATAAAACCCTCCATGTCCATTCCCATCCCTGGATCTGGCCCTGTTTACATTTGTTTTCTGAGGTACCTCCAGCCCTGAAAAAATCCCATCTAAAGCCTGAGGAACCAGGAGCTCAAGGCTGCAGTTTGGAGACTTGGTGACTGGGCTGACAAAACATTAAACTCAGCTGGACAATTTCAACAATTCCTTGAACAAAAGGTCCATTTTGATGCCCACTTGTTGCCTTGGCCTTGATCCAGGGGTCTTTTTTCCTTTGCTTTAGTTTTTTCCAAAGTCCCTGCAAAGGATGTCAAATTTGTGCCTCTTCTCATTTTGTTTGGCCTCCAATCTTCCCTGTTGCATTAGATTCTGTCAATGACAGGCTGTTCTCTTTGTGGCTTTAAAAAATCCAGGATCTCCCAGCAGAGTTTTCCTCCAGAGATGCCCTTTGTTGTCCTCTCCTGGAGCTGCAGCAGCACAGAGTCCTGTGTGCAGAGCTGGGGGCAGATCAGTGCTGGCCCAAAAGCTTGTGCCCAAACCCCACCTTGGGAGATCTCTGGGCCCTCTGTTGCCAGTGCAAATGCTGCTCATGGCCCTGCCCCGCTCACCTCAGGACAAGACCAGTGTAGACCTGGCCTGGCTACTCTTGGCTTGGCAACCCCTGGGGGATAGAATTTTTAGGCTGCATTCAGGGACAGGCCATGGGCACTTTGATGGCAACAATGATTCTTTTCCATTGGAAGGAAAGCAGGGGCTCCAGTGTTTCAGGGGCAGATGAGCAAGCAGCCACCAAGGCCAATGCTCAGCCAGACCTTTCTGGCAGCCCCAGGCTGTGCCTGAGAGAAATCTGGATACAGAGAGCATGGGGGGGTAGAATACCAATTTTGGCCACTGGGAAGGAGATGAAAAGGCCTTTTCCATCCCCAGGAACTGCACAGCCCCAGGGTTTGGTCCCAGATGAGAAGCATCCCTGGGAGGCCAAGCCAACATCCCTCATCCCTCTTGGCAGCCCTTGGCCTCTCCCCTTGCTCACACAGGGGCCCCCATCTCTTGCAGGCACAGACAGACAGCACCCTGGACAGCCCCTGTTCTATTTCACACAAGGAAGGCAGAGAGCCCATGTGTTTCAGGGGGCACAAATGACATCAGGCCATCAGGGCCAGCAAGGGCTGGGGACACCAGCCAGAGCTGGCAGGTTCCTGGCCTCTGCACAGAAAAGTTTTCCCATCAGTGAAGTTTTGGACAGGAGTTGCTCAATTTTGGCTGTGGAGGAATAAGAAAATTCCTTTTGCCATGAGAATTTCCACAGCTTCCCCCTTTGTCTTTACTCTTCCCTGCTGAACTTTCTCACCTTCTGCCCAAGGCCAGCCAGACCTGTCTGTAAACAGCTGTTCCCCTTGTTTGCAATCATTGGATATAGGACTTTTGGAGTTCCTGACCCAATTTCAGCCATTTGTCCCTGAAGAAGAAGGATGGTTCTTTTCCATAGGAAGGAAAGGTCTGAGCCCCTGTGTTTCCTGGGCAGAATGGATCCCTGTGACCACCAGAGGCAAGGCCAGGCCAGACCTGTCATTCCTGGGAGCTTTTGTCTGGCTCTGGGGCTCCTTTGCTTATAGGAATTTTGGAGGAAAAGTACCAATTTTGGCCATGGGTGCCTGTGCAGGAGGGATGGTTCTTTTCCATGGGAAGGAGGTCACAGGGCTGCAGTGTTTGAAGGCAGGTGAGACCCAGCTTTCAGGAAGACAACATGGCAGCAAGACTTCTTGGTAGTAGCAGCATTTGTCTGGGAGAAATCCCTGAATATTGGTAATTTTGAGGCCCATCCATTTTGTCCATGGATGCTTGAATGAGAAGGGCAGTTCTTTTCCATTTGAAGGAAAGCCCAGAGCCCCAGGGTTTCAGGGGTGACACAAGATCCTGAGAAGAGGCCCTCGACATGCCAAGGGCAGTTGGACCAGTCAGGCCAAATAAATTGGACCTGTTCCACTTTTCCCTTGGATCCATGGGGCCCCTGCAGTGTCTGAGTGGTGGTGTCATATTGGATCCTTGGTTCCATCACGCCCAGATGTGTCACACTGGCCTCTTGTTTCCATGGGGCTCCAGAGTGTCACACTGGTCTCTTGCTTCCATGAGGCCTTGCAGTGTCACTGGGGTCTCCTTGGTGCTGCGCTGTCACAATGGACCCTTGGTTCCATGGGGACTCACAATGTCAGAAGGGTCTCCCAGGTTGGAAAAGGCCCTGCAGAGTCCCCTTGATTCAACACCAGGCCTCCAACCATGTCATCATGGTCTCCAGGATTCCATGAGGGACCACAATGTCCCAATGGACCTTTGGTTCCATTCAATGCCCCACTACTGTCAGAAATGGTATTGTTGGTTCCTACTGCGTCAGAATGGACCCTTCATCCCATGGACACCCACAGTGTTCACTGCAGTCCCTTGATTCCACCAGGCCCTGCCATGCGCAATGGCCCCCTGGTTTCTCCAGGATAGATTCTCAAAGTGTCAGAACAGTCTCCATTGTTCCATGAGGATGTCCATGTCCTTCCCATACACTCCATGTCCTTCCTAAATTGGGGGGCCCAGAACTGGACACAGCACTTGAGATGCTGCCCATCCAGTGTTGAGCACAGGGGAAGAATCCCTGCCCTGTTCGTCCTTGCCACACCATTCCTGATCCATAGGAGGATGTTGCAGATATCTTTTGTGAAAAAATTCCTTTAGGATTTTTCCCTTCTGAGAGACCGAGAGGCCTCAGAGACAAAATGTAAACAATGATTATCTGTTGCTGTGGAATGCAACAGGTGCATCTGTGATTGGCCTTCTATGGGTGTTTGACTTCTTGACAGTCGCGGCAGAGCTGGCGCTCTCTCTCGTCGCAGCTCCTTTGTTATCATTCTTTCTATTCTATTCTTGGCTAGCCTTCTGACAACTTCTTCCTTCTATCTCTTTGTAGTATAGTCTTAATGTAATATATATATAATAAAATAAATCAAGCCTTCTGATTATGGAGTCAAGATTCTCGTCTCCTCTTCATCCTCAAAACCCTGCTTGTCAAAGTAACAATAGGAGGGACAGGGTTGGATGGGGAA
>JALJVW010000076.1:0-42080 GCA_024865655.1 Emberiza elegans | reverse complement strand
CCTGTCCCTGGGCCTGGCTCTCCCCTCCTCTGCCCCCTGCCTTGGCTCTGCTAGCATGAAGAGTTTTGTCATTGATATCTTGTCCCCAAGGTGCTGGGGCCAATGGCTTCCCAGTCAGGCTCCTGGAGCAGAAGTGGCTTTCAGAGCCCAGCCAGGAATGAGCCCTGAGGCAGCAGCTCTGCAGTGGTGGCCACCAGGCCGGGCTGCCAAGGGAGGCTTCTGGCCATGGCCTGCAAGCAGCTGCTGCTGCCAAGGTGCATTTGGTGCCTCAGGCTCCCTGGCACAGCTCCCCAGCATGGCACTCTGCCCTTGTGCCTGGGAGGCCTTCCCTGTGCTGGGGCTGGCCTGGGGCTTTTCCTGCAGTGGGACCTGCCCTGCTCATGGCACAGGAAAGGCAGTTCCTGCTGGAGCAGGAGGCTCTGCCTGCAATGGGCTCCAAACAACCCAGCAAGGCCCTGTTGACTTCAAAATTGCTCCTAGAGCATAATATTCTAATAATTGTTATAGCTCCCTAATCAGAATCAAACTGTGGAGTAAATAATCTGGTGGGACAAAAGATCTTTCTTTCTGATCATGATCAGAATCAATCAGAGCTGTATTTATATAAATTATATCTGGTATTCTATCATTAATCCTGTGGGACAAATAAAGAAATAAAGTTCAATTCCACCTGTCCAATCTTTTACAGCTTTGACAAATTCTGGGGCTGGGATTGGATCCAGCCATTTTCTTCTCCTCTCTTAGAAGGAATTAGAAGAAGTCTAGGGGTCCTGCAGGGGTTTGAGGATCCATGGTGGCTGCTGGTGTCATTTCTCCATCTCATGACTCAGCAGGAGTTTCTCCAACAAAGAAATAAAGCTTTTTGCCTGAAGCTCCCACTGTGGGCATGACAGGAACCCCTGTGACAGGAGTGTCTGGGACATCCCGGCTCTTTGGCAGCCTGGGGACTCCTGGGATGTCACCGTGGAGCCCCTGTGAGTGCCTGTGACAGATCGGTGCCTTTGCAGCCCAAGGTCCCCTGGGATGTCACCATGGAATGGCTGTGACTGCCTCTGACCACAGGGCTCTTTACCATCCCAGAAAGCCCTGGGAGGTCTCCATGGAGCCCCTGTCTCTGCCTGTGACATTCAAGCTCTGGAACAGCCTGGAGACTCTTGGAAAGTCCCCATGGAACCCCTCTGAGGGCCTGTGACAAATCACCTGACCCTGTTAGCAGGCAACCATCACCAGGACCCCTGTTGCTATGGTCAGTTTCCATGGCAACCATCACCACCCCCCCCTGTTGCTATGGTCAGTCCCTTGGCAGCTCCATGGAGACCCCATGCCAGGGGTGGTTGCCATGGACACCAGCTCAGGCCTGCAGCCAGAGCCCATTGCCATGGCAACCATTGGCAGTCCCATCCCCAGGCTCATGGGATCCCAGAACCACAGAATTGGCTGAGCTGGGAGGGACCCATCAGGATCCTGGAGTCCAACTGCTGGCCCTGCACAGGACACCCCAACAATGCCAGCCTGGGCCTGGCAGCGCTGTCCAAATGCTGCTGGAGCTCAGAGAGCCCTGGAGCTGGGACCCTTCCCTGGGGAGCCTGGGCAGGGCCCCAGCAGCCTCTGGGCAAAACCTTTTCCTGACATCCAACCTGAGCCTGCCCTGACTCAGCTGCAGCCATTCCCTCCACTCCTGTCCCTGGGCACCAGAGGGAAGAGGTTCCCACAGCCCCAGCCAGGGACCCGCTCCCAAGGCTGTTGCCATGGCCACCAGGGCTGGCCCCAGCTGGGATGCTCGGTTTCCATCGGGCCGGGGTTCAGGAATGGGATTCCCCAATTTCCTGCTCCTGCTAAAACCGTGCTGCCCTCGCTGCCCTCCCACCTCCCATGGAAAGCACAAAAGGCAAAGATCCCAGGCTGGGATGAGAACAATTTATTGGGAACAGCAATGAGATAAGGAACAAATGAACAGAAAAATATTGATAACAGAAGGGATAAATAAAACTGTTTACAGGGAAAACTAAAACACAACTCACTGGGTCTTTCCTGGCCACAATTTCCTCCTGCCTGGAAAGGACACCCTTCTCCTCAGGGGGGAGAGAGAGAGTCCCTTTCCTGCCCCTGGCAATGACCTGAGGTGGGAGTGAATGTAATGACAGGGCCATGGCCAGACCCTCATGTTCTTCCATCCCCCATCCAGGTCATTGGTCAGGAAATGGACAGGTGTCTTCCCAGCATGGATCACAGGGAACATGGATCACCAGGGCTCTTCCCAAATGTGGGGTCTCCAATGGGGGATGAAGCTGGAACTGGGCATGAAGTTCCTTCCTGCAGTTTGGGGCATTTGCAGGGCTTCCTTACTGGTGCCTCTGTTGGTGTCTGGTCAAGTCAGAGCTCTGGGTGAAGCTCTTCCCACACTGGGACACTTGTAGGGCCTCTCCCAGTGTGGATCCGCTGGTGCCTGATGAGGGTGGATTGTGTTTGAATCCCTTCCCACAGTCAGGGCAGGGGAAGGGCCTCTCCTCTGTGTGAATCCGCTCATGCAGGTGGAGATTTGAGCTGGTCTGAAACCTCTTCCCACAGGTGGGGGACACTGGTAGGGCCTCTCCCCAGTGTGGATGCGTTGGTGTGGATGAGGTTGGAGTTTTGCTTGAAGCCCTTCCCACAGTCAGGGGGCAGTGGAAGGGCCTCCCTGTGTGAATCCGCTGGTGGCTGAGGAGATGGGAGCTGGTCTGAAACCTCTTCTGACACTGGGGACACTTGAGGGTGGGGCCTCTCCCAGTGTGTGGATGCGTTGGTGGGTGCATGAGGGTGGATCTGTGGCTGAAGCCCTTCCCACATTCCCCACACTGTAGGGCCATTCCCCAGTGTGGATCATCTGGTGGCTGATCAGGTGCTGCTCTGCCTGAAGCTCTTCCCACACTCCAAGCACTTGTGGGGCTTCTCCCCATCATGAAGCTGCTCATGGACCACCAGCTCTGAGCTCTGGCTGAAGCTCTGTCCACCTTCCTGGCTCAGGGTGGGTCTTTCCTCCTCAGAGCACCCTGGGCTGGGTTTGGAGCCCCTCCTCCTGTAGGATCTCTGGGGATTTTTCCTCCCTGTTGGATTCCTGTGCCTGTGGAGCCACTCAAAATGGCCTCTTCCATGAGGTTCTGCTTTGGGGATTTGTCCTCCCTGGTCTCCATCCTCAGCTCCTTGTCTGGGGGAGGAAGGACAAAAGGAGGATGGGATTTGCCTCCATGCCAGAGGGAAGGGAAGGAGATCCCCCCAGTGCATCCCTGGCAGGACGGGGTTGGCATCAGGGTTTTCCTGCAGCCAGGGGCCATGCTGGGCTGGGAGATGGAGCAGGAGAGAGGGGGAAAGAAGCACTGACTTCCTTCTCACCTGCCTGGGTGTCCAAGGGCATCCTTCCTCTTCCTTGTGGCCTCCCCCTCCATTGAATCAAGGTTTGGGAATGGGAAATCCTGTTTTGTGAACCAAACAAAGAGTACGCACATTGTCTTTTGTACAGGATTGAAGGCAAACATGGGGAAGAGTCTAAGTCAAAATTACAATTTAAAAAGAAAATGAAGATCAAGCCAATGATACAGAAACACTGCCTTAAACTGACAGAGTCAGGATATAACCTGACACCCTGTTGGCTCAGGGGTGGTGGCAGCAGTCCCATTAAATGGTGGCTGCAGTCCTGTTGGAGTGATGAACGTGATTCTGTCAAAGCAGTGATCCTGTAGAAGGGTCTGGTCTTCCTCTGAAGGTCCAGTGGTGGTTATGGAGCTCTTGTCCTCTGGGAATCCAGTAGGCAAGCTGCTCCTGGTGTTGCAAGCCCTCAGCTTATATCCAGGTAGGAATGCTTGGATCCTCCCCCCTGGGAGCATCCCACAATGGGATGATGGAATTTGATCAGTCCTGCAGTGACACTCAATGGCCCATTTCAGAAGATATCTCCCTGGAGGGCATTATCAGGGCTGAGTCATGGAAGAGATAAAGAACACTGCCCCACCTGTTTATAGCAGTTGATGAAGATGGGGATTGAAAACATGCATTTGGTTACATCTTGCATTGCAACCTGAAACAGTGGGGTAATCCCTGCTCATGGGGTGAACACCACCCCCCTTACCCAAACTGGCTCAGGTGTAAAACCCCCACCCTGGGAAGGCCCACACACACAGGGGACAATGTCACACTTGCCCTGCCCCAGGGGAGGTCTCTGTCCCTGTCACTCCCTTGCTCTCCCCCCTTTTTCTTTTTTCCTCTCTCTCTACCTCACATTTACTGTTCAATAAAATCCATTTTGGATTTGGTCTCATTAGCACCTTTAATTGGGACAGAGGCATCTCTAACAATTTTCTTAACCAGATTGTGACATTATTTTGGCACAGTGAGTTCAGGGCACTGTTCTCTGACCCCAAGTGCCTTTGACAACAGCATGGTTCCCTCCTCTGAGGAGGTTGTGGTTCTCTCTGGAGGAACTCTTGGAAACTTGGACACAGTCCCTCCTTCCTCCTGGGGAACTTATGGGAGAACTGATGAGGAAAATGGCTGTTGTGGGTGGCCAGTGAAAAAGAAAATATTTTGTTGTCCTTCCTTGAAAAGTTTGTTAAAATCACTGGAGGAAAGGGAGCAAATGATACCAGCGAGACTGACAAAGGTTCATTCACTCCAAGGTGAGGAACACAAGGCTGCTGAAAGTCCCACAAGAAGCCCAGCTCAAGTAGCTAAATTCCCAAATAACTCCAGCCTTGGGGTCTCTGGGAGGAATTTTTTTGGAGAGTGTTGGAGCCGGCAGATCCCAGACTGATCCCCGGATATCTCTGGGCTCCCTAAGAGGAGCTTTTTTGGGGGAGCCAGCAGCTGATTGGAGCCCCTCAGGAGGGTCCTGGGGGTTCCACGTGGGGATGGCCCGGTTTATTGGGGTTTGGGACATTGGTTTTGGGGATCCCTGGGGAGCCAGGGCTGTGTGGAATGGGGACCCCAGGGGTGGGGAGAGGGAAGGGGCGATGGGAGCTGGGGGACCCCCGGCAGCCCGGAGATGAGGCTTGGATGGGACCCCCTGACCCCTGACAGGGGTGTCCTGGGGGTGACTTCATGATGCTCAGGCCCCCAACGGGTCTGTTTAGCCCAGAAATGAGTTCTGCACCTTTAAGGCTGGTTCTGAGAGTGAAGGGGAGGAGGAAGAAGCTGCAGTTTTGTTTTCAGAAACTGCACTCACTCCCCTCCACATTCCAGCTCCTGGATGGACAGAGGGTGGGACAGAGCTCTCCTTTGCTTTTAGTTAGTTTTAGCTTGCTGAGGCAGAGAAGTTCCCTGGACTGTGGTTTTTCTTTTCTTTGGAGCTGTTTAAACCTGCTCTGGACTGAACACCCAGAACACCACAGGCAGTTCCCACCTGTGGCCCACCTGGCTGAGCCTGGCCCACAGCATTTCCAGTGCTGGAGGGGACTGATAAGAGACTGATAAGAGACTGATAAGACACTGAGTGAGCTGAGCTACAGCCCACATGATTGGAGGGACTTTTAGGGTTTGTCATCTATTTTGGAGCAGCAGGGAGGTTTTATTTCTTAATATTGTTCAATTTTTGTGCTGGTGAATGCTTTGCCTGGTTAAATACTTTTTTTTCCACTTTTTTCCAAAGGAAATATTTTCCAGAACTGGCTGAGGGGTGGGGCTGCTGAATCTGCATTCTAGAGGAAACTCCTTTTGGAGGTTTTCTCCCAAATTTGCCCTAAACCAGGACAGGGGTGGAGAGAAGGGGAACCCCAAGTGGCTGGATTGAGGGAGGCTGGAGTGGGGGACCCTGGGACCCCAAAACCCCCAGAATCCCTAAGCAGGACCCTGGAGAGGGGATCCCCAGGACCCATGGGATCCCCAGCAGCCCTGAGATGGGGACCACCAGAACCCCAGAGGGATGAGACTGGAAATGGGAAACTCTCCTGGTGGCTGGAAAAAAAAATTTCTTGATTTTTGAGGTTTTTGGACATCAGGGGACTTCTAGAAATGGACTTGGGTGAAGGAATCCCCAACCGAAGGCATTCACACCTTGTTTTTTCCCCAAACCAGGATTTTCCATGAACCATCCCACAGTGACATCCCCCTGTCCTGCTCTGGGTGAGCTCAGTCCCAAACCTGACCCTGATCCTGGTCTCAATCTTGGTCCATGTTTGAACACACTCACAATTCTGTATTTATTATCATCCCAGTCCCAAACTCATCTAGCCCCAGACCCAATCCCAACCCCAGCCCTAAAGCCAATCCTATGTCTAGCCTTAACCCCAATCCCAGCTCGAATCCAAATCTCAGCCCAACTCCAAGCCCAGCCCCAATTCCAGCCCCTTCCTAAATCCTCAGCCCCAAACCAAATCCCAGGTTCAGCCCTTCTGGGGGTTTGGGGTGTCTCTGTCCCTCTGAGCCCGATGATGTTTGGGTGGGGTCACAGCAGGGCTGAGAGGGACAGAACCCCTGGCCTCCCCAGGGTGAGAAGGTCGGAGAGCCCCCAGCCCCGAGCACCCTCAGCGGTGAGAGGGACACAGAGCCCTGGTCCCCAGCCCCTGCACAGGCATTGCCTGAGGCCAGAGGATGGAGACCCCCGAGCATCCCCCAGGGTGAGGGGACAGAGACCCTGAGCATCCCCTGGGCTGGGAGGGACAGAGACTGCCCTGAGCACCCCCTGGCACAGGGGTGAGAGGGAGAGACCCCCAGGCATTTCCTGGGGTGAGAGGGATGGAGATCCCCTGGGGAATGGCCTGGGGTCCCCAGGGACAGGGACACCCCCCAAGGAATGGCCTGGGTGACAGGGACAGGGACACCCCTGGGGAATGGGCAACAAATCCCTCCTGTGAAAGGGACAGGGGGACACCCGGCATCCCCCAGGAATTCCCCTGGGGTGGATGAAGGGGGACAGGCATCCAAGGGTTGACAAGGGACAAAGAGAATAAGATTCTCACATTTGGCATCCCCCAGGCCTGAGGGACAGAGAAGCATACTTGACTGGAACTTAAAAGAGCCTTGTGTTCCTCACCTTGGGGTGAATGAACCTTTGTCAGTGTTGCTGGTAACATTTCCCTTTCCTCCAGTGATTTTAACAAACTTTTCATGGAAGGACAAACAGGGATTTTCTTTACATAAACCCACAATAGAATTTTCCTCATGTGTTCAATTCCAAATTCCAGAGGACAGCTGGTCCAAGGTGCTTCCAAAGTTCTGATAAAGAGAAAAGTCCTCAGAGGGGGGGAACCATGCTGAACATGAAAAGGCACTTGGGGTCAGCAACAACAGTGTAGCTGAACTCACAAAAATAACACAGGGTTAAGAAAAAGAGAGAAAAATTAAGGTAATAATGAGACCAAAAAATGGATTTTTTAAACCTGTAGAAGAGAAAGAAAAAAGAGAAAAGAGGGGAAAAAGGGAGTGACAGGGACAGAGACCCTCCTGGGAGCAGGGCAAGTGTGACATTGTCCCCTGTGTGTGTGGCCTTCCCAGGGTGGGGGTTTTACACCTGAGCCAGTTTGGGTAAGGGGGGTGGTGTTCACCCCCTGAGCAGGGATTACCCCACTGTTTCAGGTTGCAATGCAAGATGTAACCAAATGCATGTTTTCAATCCCCATCTTCATCAACTGCTATAAACAGGTGGGGCAGTGTTCTTTATCTCTTCCATGACTCAGCCCTGATAATGCCCTCCAGGGGAGATATCTTCTGGGAATGGGCCATTGAGTGTCACTGCAGGACTGATAAAATTCCATCATCCCATTGTGGGATGCTCTGCCCAGGGGGAGGATCCAAGCATTCCTACCTGGATATAAGCTGAGGCTTTCAACACCAGGAGCAGCTTGCCTACTGGATTCCCAGAGGACAAGAGCTCCAGAACCACCACTGGACCTTCAGAGGAAGACCAGACCCTTCTACAGGATCACAGCTTCAACAGAATCACGTTCATCACTCCAACAGGACTGCAGCCACCATTTAATGGGACTGCTGCCACCACCCTGACCAACAGGGTGTCAGGTTATATCCTGACTCTGTCAGTTTTAAGGCAGTGTTTCTGTATCATTGCCTTGATCTTCATTTTCTTATTAAATTGTAATTCTGGCTTAGACTCTCCCCCAGGTTTGCCTTCAAACCAGTACAAAATTCAATGTGCTCATCTTTGTTTTCCTCCCAAAACAGGATTTCCCATCCCCAAACCTTTGCCAGATGGAGGAGGAGGCTGTGAGGAAGAGGAAGATGCCCCTGGGACACCCAGGCAGGTGAGGGAGGAAGTCAGTGTCCTTTCCCCTCTCTCCTGCTCCATCTCCCAGCCCAGCATGGCCCCTGGCTGCAGGACAACCCTGCTGCCAACCCTGTCCTGCTGGGGATGCACTGGGGATCTCCTTCCCTTTCCTCTGGCATGGAGGCAAATCCCATCCTCTCCTTGTCCTTCCTCCCCCAGACAAGGAGCTGAGGATGGAGACCAGGGAGGACAAATCCCTCATGGCAGAACCTCATGGAAGAGGCCATTTTGAGTGGCTCCATGGTGCAGGAATCCAATGGGAAGAAAATGTCCAGAGATCCCACAGGAGGGGGGCTCCAAACCCAGGCCCAGGATGCTCTGAGGAGGAAAGACCCACCCTGAGCCAGGAAGGTGGACAGAGCTTCAGCCAGAGCTCAGAGCTGGTGGTCCATGAGCAGTTTCATGATCGGGAGAAGCGCCACAAGTGCTCAGAGTGTGGGAAGAGCTTCAGGAAGAGCAGCACCCTGATCAGCCACCAGATGATCCACACCAGGGAATGGGCCTACGAGTGTGGGGAGTGTGGGAAGGGCTTCAGTTGCAGCTCCACCCTCATCACCCACCAATGCATCCACACTGGGGAGAGGCCCTATGAGTGTCCTGAGTGTTGGAAGAGGTTTGACACCAGCTCCAGTCACCTCCAGCACCAGTGAATTCACACGGATGAGAGGCCCTTGCACTGCCCTGGCTTCCAGTGCAACTCCAACCTCATCAGGCACCAGTGCATCCACACTGGGGAGAGGCCCTACGAGTGTCCCCAGTGTGGGAAGAGGTTTCAGACCAGCTCCAGTCTCCTCCTGCATGAGCGGATTCACATGGATGAGAGGCCCTTCCTCTGCCCTGACTGCGGGAAGGGCTTCAAGCACAATTCCACCCTCATCACCCACTGGCACACCCACACTGGGGAGAGGCCCTATGAATGTCCCCAGTGTGGGAAGAGCTTCTCCAGCAGCTCTCATTTGACCAGACACCAATGGAGGCACCGGTAAGGGAAGCCCTGCAAATGCTCAGACTGCAGGAAGAGTTTCCTGCACTGCTCCAACTCCATGCCCCACAGGAGGATCCATGTTGGTCAGAGCCCTGGTGACCCACATTCCCTGTGATCCATGTTGGGAGGACATCTGGCTGGTTATCCTTTTGGTTTGGCCCTAATTTTCTTCTGATTTGTCTTTATTGCTTAAAAACACCTGAAATAGGATTAAAAGAAAGTTATTTATTAAAGATGTCTGAAGTCCCACCATATAACAGGTATTTTAGATGGAATTTATGGTTTAAAGACATATTCTGGGGGATTAGTGGGTTCTTGGAGGATTTCATGAAGTGTTCTCCATATCTTTGTTCTCCAAAAGTCATAATGGATTGATCTGTCACCTCAAAATGTCTCAATCCCACTGAAAACAACTCAATCTTACCTTAAAAGGGCTCAATCCCAGCTCAAAATCGCTTGTTCCCACCTTAAAAAAAAAAAACTCAGTCAAATGCCAAAATTACTTAATTCCACAGCTTCCAGGGTGAGATGGGATTGGAAGGAGATTGGGAGAAGTGGGATCCAAATTTGAGGGTGTGGCTTGGGGATTGTCTGGGGCAGGGTGGGTGGCATGTATTTTGATAGTAAATAAATCTTTCAGAATATTGATTTCTGTCCCATTCATTTTCTGTCAGTTCCAGTTCTGTTTTCAGTGTGCAAGCTTCTCAGCTGATTGTGTTTGCGCCCTCCTTTCTCTCCTGCCTTGCTTTGCCTACTGTGTTTCTCTCTCAGTGTCTCCCTTGACCCAGGGCAGCTCCCACCAAAGACCCTGCCCTGATTTCATTCCCAATCCAGGAGCTACAACAACCATGGGGGAAGTTATGAAGGCTGGCAATGAAATGTCACTGTAAGATCTTGCTCCTCTTGGCTTTTGGCTCCTTCTTGAGAGCTTTGCTTTCCAAGACAGGAACATCTTTTCCTGGCTGGGAACTAGAATTCCAGCCCTTGGCAGTGTGTGCTCTGGATCCCAGAGGGGCATTCCCGAGGCTGCTAGGGTGCTGCTCCTGCTGTGCCTCCCAAGGAGCTGTGCAGGGCCAGGGGACAAGGTCCAGCAGCTCTGTTGGTTCTGCAGTGCCACAAGGGCCCCTGGTTCCATGAGTTTCCCTACTGCCAACAGCGGTTCCTTGGTTCCCATGATGCCCTGCTGTGTCACCATGGATATTTGGTGCCATGAAGTTCTTCAGTGTCACAATGGCCTCCCTCGCTCCATGAGCTTCCACAGTGTCACAATGGCCTCCTTGGATGGGCAGTGTCACCATGGACCATTGGCTCCATGCAGCCCCTCTGGGTCACCATGGACTCCTTGGTTCCATGAGGTTCTGGGGTGTCTCCATGGTCTCCTTGGATCCACAGTGTCACAGTGGATCCACATGGCCCTGCTGTGTCACCATGGCCCCTTGGTTCCATGGCACCCCAGGGTCACAATTGACTCCTTGCTTCCTCATCATCCCCTCAGCGCCAAAATGGCCCTTTCATTCCATGAGGAACACAAAACTTTTGTAGAAACATTGAGCAAATCCTGCTGAACACACCTGGGAACATCTGTTTGCATTCAAGAGAGAGGTTAAAGGTGAGGATGGCACCAGCAGCTTCCATCTGCAACAGAGATCCAGGGAAAGGAAAGGGAAGAGAATTCAGCTGCAAGACTCAGGGAATTCTGCTTCCAGAGATCATTTCTGCTCACACTGTCCTTTGGAGAATGGTGACACCATTCCAGGCAGCCTGGACTGAGCAGGTGGTTCCTGAGTGGGGTTTGTTGTTCAGGAAAACCTGCTCAGGCTTTTTCCATTCTTTCCTTCCCAACAGGAAAACTTTCTCCTGGGCCTGTGTGCAGGCAGAGCCCTGAGGAGAGCAGGTGGGACACATGGTGCAATGGGCTGGGACATGGAGCTGCAGAGCTCAGGGGACAAGGTTCTGCTGCAGGGCACAGGGATGTCAGTGCCAGGTGGGCCATGTCAGACATGGTGAGGCTGGGGGTGAGGAGCAGCTTGTCCAAACAGGGTCAGCCCTCAAGGGGCTCATTCTTCTCTGTGCCCCAGACCTCCTGGGGAGACATTCAGCATCAAGATCACCTGGGGAATGCTTTTATCAGCTCTTCTCTGAACTGGAAAAAAAAAAAAACTCACTTTTTATTAAAAAAATGTCATGAGGTGTACTTTGAAATCTTCCTCCTTAACAGAACAACAAACTGAGTCCAATCAGCTGCACAAGCCCTGGACACTTGAAGACCACTGAAGGAAGGGAAAGAGCCCCTGAGCGCTTTCTCTATTTTATTGAGGCCCACAGTGGCTTAGGGGCTGAGTCCAGGACCCTCAGGCACTGAGAGAAGGCTGAAGAAGCTGTTCAAGGAGTCAGCAGCAGAACTCCAAGTCCCTTGGAGCATCACTGGGCCCACTGAGGGCAGGGAGTGTCAAAGGTTCCCCAGAGACGGCTGAGAGCAGATCCTTGAGGCCAGGATTGCAGGGAGCCAAAGGCTCTGAGCAGGGAACTGCAATGCTGAGCAAGCCCTGGGCTGGTTGGGGGAAGCAGAAAGGCCAAGCCCTGAGCCCAGCCTGGCACAGCAGGGCCTGTCCCTCATGGGTGGCTTGGGGCTGTTTGTGGGGCAGTGGGATGTAAGGGGCAGCATGGACAAATGTCATAAACCTGTGTGACACTGCAGATCCTCATGGAACCAAGGGGCCAGTGGGACACTGGGAAGTTGTGGAACCAAGGGGATTGTTGTGGCACTGTTGGGCCCATGGAACCGAGGAGCCAGTGTGACACTGTGGGGCCCCATGGGAACATGTGAGCCTGAAGGGCTGGAACACCCCAGAACACTTAAATGCTGGGGGTAACCAAAGGTTCCTTGACTTGAGTTTGGTGCACAGGAGAAACACCAGCCAGATATTCTCAACATGGACAGATGCAAAGAAGGGACCCACAAGAATCATCAAATCCAGCTCTTAAGGGAATGGCCCGCACAAGGATTGAACCACCAATCTCAGTGGTACCAGCACCATGGTCTAACCAACTGAGCTAAGGGGTCAAAATGACACAAAATTTTACTGGCAAAATATGCACAGTCAAGGAACTTTGGCAAAGCATTTAATACAACATCCACTTCAACATAAAACTCTTATCATACCATTAGCTTCATTAACTTAGCCCATTTAACCTAAAAACCCTTAACCCTTCAGAAGTTTAGTTACCCAAAAATGTTCCAGGTAAGTAGGATTAGAAGGAGAAGAAATAGAGAACAACAGAAAGACAGAAGATCTATAGAAAGACATGCACATCGATACCAACTGCTCAGCTTCCAGCGAGGCAAACAGAGGAGACCTAAAAGAAGGCAGGATACAGACCATAAGCTGGCCTCCTGTTTCGGCTTTTAACCCCTTGGGCCTTCATGGGCCTACCCCGGGGTGGGACTGCCAGTTTCTTGTCCAAACAAAGTCAGGGTAGGCACCAGCTGCTAGTGTGTGATTGATTGACAGCTCAGCCAATCAGAGCTGGGTTAGCACTGCTCCTGCTGTGTGATTGATTGACAGCTCTGCCAGGCCAGGGCTGGGGGTGGGGCTCTGTCCCACCACAAACCAAGGCCTGACCTGGCCCTGGCCCCACACGGGCATTCTGAGCATCCCAAGGTGTCTTGGGACATCAATCTCATCCAGCCTCTGACAGCGACCACGGTGACACTGCGGAAACTCATGGAGCCATGGGGTCAGTTGTGACAATGCGGGTCCAAGGACACTATGAAACCTCATGGAATCAAGGAGACCATTGTGCAGCTCAGGGGCCCTATGGATGCAAGGGTCAGTAATCAAACAGTGGGGCCCATAGAAACAAGGAGCCATTGTTTCACAGCAGGGCTGCATGGAGCCAAGGGACCCTTGTGACTCTGTTGGGGCTCATGAAACCAAGAAGCCATTGTGATATTCCAAGACCTCATGGAATCAAGGAGAATATCGTGACAGTGTGGGCACCCATGAAATCAAGGGAACATGGAACAGGTCTGCCTGGTTTGGCCTCCTGGGGGCTGTCTGACAGGTCCCATTGAATTTAACATGTCAAGGGCCACTTCCCATCTGACCATGAAGCACTGGGACTCTGTGCTTTTATTCCTATGGAAAAGAACTGTCTTGTCTAGGCATCCATGGCCAAAATTGGGATTCTGCGTCTAAAATTCTCTATATCCAAGGGGTACTCCCAGATAAAACCTGCCCGTACAGTCAAGTCTGGCTAGACTTGGCCTCTGGTGACTGCCTCTCATCTGCCCCTGCACCCCTGGGGCTCACTTGTTTCCTTCCTATGGAGACCATTGTGACACTGCGGAGCATTGTGGAACCAATGGGCCATGGTGACACTGCAGGCCCTTGTGGAACCAGTTACACTGTAGGAACTTGTGGAACCATGGGGGACATTGGGACCCTGCAATGGGCACCATGGATCCTGGGGACCACTGTGACACTGTGGGGCCTCATGGAACCAAGGACATCTTTGTGGTTCTCTTGGGCTGCATGGTCCCAAGGGGCCAGTGTGAAGCAGCAGGGCTTTGTGGAACCAAGAGGCCATTGCTGCATTTCAGGGCCTCGTGGAGCCAAAGGGCCGTTGTCATCTGCAGGGCACCGTGGATCCATGGAGAGCATTGTGGCATTGCAAGGCCCCATGGAATCATGGAGAGTATTGTGACACTGTGGGGCCCCACAGAACCAAAAGGACATTGTGATCCTGCAGGGCCTCATGGAAGGACGGGGCCATTGTGACACTATGGGAAGTTGTGGAAACAAGGGAATCATTGTTCCACTACTGGGCCCCAATGGAACCAAAGGGCCATGGTGACACAGAGGGGTTTTATGGAACCCAAAGTCCATTAGGACACTGTGGGCCCTTGTGGAACCATGGAGACCATTAAGATCCTTAAGGACTTGTGTAACCAAGGGGCCATTATGACACCTTAGGGCATCATGGAAGCAAGGAGCCATTGTGACACTGCATGGCCCTATGGAACCAAGGGATCACAAAATAGGTATGGCTGCCTTGGCCTCCCAGGGGTCACCTGACAGGTCTGGCTGACCTTGGAATGTGGAAGGCCACTCCCATCTGCCCCTGAAACACTGGGTCTCTGGGCTTTCCTTTTTATGGAAAAGAACTGTCCAGTTTTTCCAGGCATCCATGGCAAAAATTTGGATTCCACCTCCAAATTTTTGTTTATCCAAGGATTGCTGCCAGACAAAAGCTGCCAGGACAGACAGGTCTGGCTGGTCTTTAACTCCTGAGTGCCAGAACTCACCTGTTTTCCAAGTACTGGAAAGGGCTCTCTGCTTTTCTTTGTATGGAAAAAATCATCCTTTTGTAGGCAAAAATGTCTGAAATTGGGATAACACATTCATAATTATGAATATCCAAAGGTTGCTCCAAGCAAACCTGCCAGGACAGACAGGTCAGGCTTGCCTTGACCTCTGGTGGCTGCCGTTCATCAGCTCCTGAAACATGGGGCCTCTCTGGTTTCCTTCCTATGGAGACCAGTGTGACATTGGGAGCCTTGTGAATTGAAGGGGCCATTGTGGCACTGCAGAGCACCATGGATCCAAGGGACCATTGTGACATTGTAGAGCCTTGTGGAACCAAGGACATCATTGTGGCTCTGTTGGGCTGCATGGTCCCAAGGGGCCAGTGCAAAGCAGCGGTGTGATAGTTAGCCCAGCTGTAACTCAGAGTCAGCTGGATTTTACCCCAAAAGAATTGGGCCTGAGTTTCAAGCCCTGGGAATCATTTGTTTAACTTAGGGTGAGCTTGAGGGTTCCCCCATAGGCCTTTAGTGTTGTTATTCTAACTTGTCCAAGTTCTCCTCCCGTATTGGTTTATTGGTTACTTGTTTCTTCTATATGGTCATTGTTCTAGTGTTCTACCCCCAAGTGTCTATGTTGTTGCTTCCCTTTGTCTCAGGTATTTGGATCCTGTCCCCCCTCCTACTGTTCTTGACTTCTCCATGTTTATTGTTTTTCACCCTGTTAATAAAATTCCTTTTAAACAACTCCATTGATCCTGCTCCTTTTCATTTTCACCACCCTCGCCCTGAAGTCAGGGAACCAGAGAGGTTTGTTGCAGCCACCCTCATTGTGACATTTGGCGCCCGAACAGGGACCATGACATTCAGGGCTCCCTGTGTCAGTCACGTCAGCTGGGGTTAGCTGATGGATAGGCCAGTGCTCCCTGGGATTTTGGATTGTGCCGGGCCCAGCGGATTCATTGTTGCTTCAAGGGACCTTGCCCAGGATTGGCAGGGACAACAATGGTTTCACCTGCATAGGATTGCAGGTGGGTTTGGGGAAATGCAAGACATTTATTGCCCATTTTGCCACTGTGTTTTTACAATACGCACCCATGTCCTATAATTGATTTGGGGTGTTCTGGTGGCTCTTCCCCATAGGGCAGAGACAGAGAAAAATGGGCAGCCAGATGTCCAAAGTAGAACGGAGCATATATGGATGCTTTAATCCCCACTGATCATGACATAGTATTTTCAAAGAACAAATTAAAATCAATCATGAGGTGGATCATTAAAAATTTTCCAGATGCCTCTGCTGACAACATCCATACCACTGATGTTTGGGACTCAGTGAGAGTTCAATTGTGCAAGCTTTCAATCACAAGGGACCCCATTGCACCTCGCATGCTCCCCATCTTCCACACCATCCTTGAGACCCTTCACCAGTGAGCAGTATTTTGAAAAATCAATCTGTTAGTCAATCCTAAGTCGGGACCTCCTCTAAAACCTGCCCTTCTCAGACCTTCCACGATGGTCCAAGATGGCAATGGCCACGTGGTCTTGGAGCATCATGCCCTGGAGACTCAAGACGGAAGGAGCCTGAATGTGGCTCAGGAGCCCAAACATCCTCCCTCCATCTTGGTTCCTCCACTTCCTGCTATCACAACCTTCTCTTCTACCCTGAACGAACCTCCAGACTCCACCCCCACAGCTGCAGGTCATGCCCCACTGTCAAGCATTCCACCTCCACCCTGCGCAATGCCTCCAGAACTCCACCCCACAAGTCCGCCATGCTAAATCAAGGCCCTTCCTCCCCAACACCTGACAAAATGGCAGTGCCCTTTGTCTCATCCTCCAGCAAAAATATAACCCCATGGTCAAAGATACAAAGCCCAACAGCCACACTATTTCTAATACAAATATTTTTCCTCCAATTTATTCTTCCTTGTCAGAAGACAGTTTGGATTCTCCAGAGCCACCTCGCCTCTCAACCACAGAAGATCCCTAGGAAAGGATCTGGAAAGAAGCAGTTAAGGAAGGAGATTGGCAAATAGTATCAAAATCCCTCGTTGCCCTGTAATGATATGAAAGAAGGGGACAGAATCCCAGGTATCAGCCATTGGTTTACGGGGAAGTCAAGGATCTGTGTAGGGCAGCTAAAGACCATAGGAGGGACTTACCTGTTTTATTGGCCTAATGAGGGCCATGTTTACAGCACATGTCTAAACCCCCTATGATTTAAAATATATTATGACCATGTTGTTGTCACCTACAGAATACACCCTGTGGGAAGGGGGATGGAAGTGTTTACTAAATCAAATAATAGCAGACTAAGCTAATAATGAGGCAAGGGTGGAATTGACAATCAACCATCTAGCTGGAGAGGGACAACACAGCCTACCAGATGATCAAGCGGCAGGTATGTCCAGAGGAGTATTGGATGAAATCAAAGAGATGGCTTTGAAGGCTTTAATCCAAGTATCAGATGGTAGATCCCCCAATTTGGACTACCTTGGGTGGCTGCAGCTAAAGCTTTAGGACAATTAGACCATCTTGGGTGCCTGTTAAGTAAGCAAACCAATGCTACCTCCCTCACATTGAGTGGCCTGCTCTCAGACACAGAGACCATCAGACATGCCACCTTGCAGAACAGCAATAGAGTTTTTACTCTGGGCACATGGGCATGGCTGTGTAGACTCTGAGGGCATGTGTTGCATGAACCTCTCCAGCCTCAGCGAGTCAATCCACAAGAGCACTCAGGTACTGAAGGAAGGGTTCAAGATTCAAGTGGAAAACAAAGGCTGGTTCAATAAACTCTTCCAATCCAAGGGACTAAAGGGTTGGCTGTTGTCTAGCTAAAACAGGAATATTAATTCTCTTAGTGGTTGTTGTTGTATTGTAAATTGTCCCATGCTTGTTTGGATGCTTTTAGAAAGTCTTAAAAAATTCTTTCAGTTCCATCTTTGTTGTAAAACACAAAGGGGGAAGATAGCCAACACAGGCTCCTCATGGACTCCTTGGAAAAGAGATTTGGATGCCAGGATGGCACAAAAACCTCTCAGAGACTCAGTGTGGAGAGGAAAATACTTTAAAGTATCAAAAGTATTCCTAAATCCATAAAGTACCTTAAAAATCTTGAGTATATCAAAGTATTAATGAGCCCCACTGAGTGTCAGTACAAAGCTCACAAGGGACTCGTTAAAGCAGATAATTGGGGCCCATGATTGCACAAATGTCTCAAAGAGTCTGTATCAAAAGGTAAACACCAAGTACCTTAAAATAACTGAAGTACCCTGAAGTATTAATGAGCCCCACTGAGTGTTGTTACTGACAAAGCCTCTCCAGGGACTACTTACAGCAGATAATTGGGGCCATGATTGCACAAAGCTCTCAGAGACTCCAAGGCAAAAGCCAAACCCAAAGTCCTTTGAAAAACCTGCAGTCCATGCAGGGAGCATTCAGGAGCCCCCAGGGCCATTGCTGAGCAAGGCTCCCCAGGGATTCCTTCCAGCAGATCCTTGAGGCCACTGGGATGTGGGCTAGGGGGGGATGCTGAGGGCAGGACAAGGGGCTGACAGTGCCATGCCTGGCTGGGGCTGTGCCAGGAGGCCCCAGGGCCTCAGGACAAGGTGTCTCCTCCCAGCCCTTGCTGGCACAGACCCTGCTGTGCCCCAGGGCACCAAGACTTGGCTTCTCTTTGTCCCCAGCTGCCATCACTGCCTGCAGTTCTCTGCTCTGCCTGGGGCCTGGGGACACTTTCTCTGTCGTGTCCCCGACAGGGATCTCTTCAAAGTCCAAGAAACTTCAGTGTCTCAATAGATCTGAGTTCTTGAGGGTTCTTGAGAGGATTCTGTGACATCACTGAGGGGGTGATGACATCACAGAGCTGGCTATGACATCACAGAGAAAGGTGTGAGGCCATAGAGCAGAATCTGTCATCATAGAGGGTGGCTCTGTGGCATCAGAGAGTGGGTTGTGACATCACCTTGTGGCTGTGAAACATCATAGAGCAGGTTGTGACATCACAGGACAGATTGTGACATCACAGGGTGACTTTGTGACATCAGTCTTCTGTGATGTCATAGCACTGCTGTACGACATCACAACGTGACACAGAGATGGCTCTGTGACATCACTGGGGCAGTGTGACATCACAGGGGCAGTGTGACATCACAGAGATAGCTGTGTGACATCACAGATGGCTGTGTGACATCACAGGGGCAGTGTGACTTCACAGGGGGCAGTGTGACATCAAAAGGGCAGTGTGACATCACAGGGGCACTGTGACATCACAGAGAAGGCTGTGTGACATCACAGGGGCTGTGTGACATCACAGGGGGCAGTGTGACATCACGGGGGCAGTGTGACATCACGGGGGCTGTGTGACGTCACGGGGCTCTGTGAGGTCCCTGGGGAGGTCACTCTGCCCCAGCCCCCCTCACAGTTCCCCCCAGAGCAGTCCAACCCTGCTCGTGCACAGCGGGGTCCCCTGTCCCCCTGGGTCCCCCCGCCCCCATCGCCGCAGCCTCCCCCAGAGGATGTTCCACGAGATCGACCCCACAGCCTGACACGGGACGGGGGGCCGGGGTCCTGGGGGTGGCACAGGGGGACAGGGACCCCCCGGCAGCGTCCCCGTGTCCCCCAGGGCCAGAGCCTGGGCCACGGCTCCTTCACCCTGTTACAAATGAGGGCTTGAGAACACTGAAAAATCCCCGGCAAGGGATCAGCAAAAACCAGATTGAATATTAAGGGGCAGCACCACAAAGTTCCTTGGCAAGAGTCACTCTGCTCCTGACTGGACACCTCAGGCACACCAAGGAAACAAAGCAACAACAAAACCAAACCAACCCAGAAATGAACCAAGAATGTCGCTGTGTGTGTGTGACACAAAGACAGTGAGGGCAAGGATAAAAGGAATACGGCATAAAGCTTAATAGAGCTCAAACTTAACAGGACTTAACTTATACCTTAACCTTAACTGATACCTTAAAAGAACAGCACTTAACAGTATTTAACCTAACTTATAGCACGACTTACTAATTTGAAAGAGGAATAACACCTAACAGTAATTAACTTACCTAATGATTTATATTGAAAGTAACAACTTCACAAAAGAACAACTCTTAGAAACACTTAAGTTAGCATAGACCTTGTGATTTAATCTCATCTACAGGCCTGACTGATTCAGCTATCCAAGGCACTCAAACCCCTCAGAGAGCAGCATTTCTGCCACATTTCCCCAGTACAGGCACTCCTGTGTGCACAGACACAAAGAGTCAGTGCAAGGCACCTGTGAGAAATTCCCCTGAGGGCAGGAAATGCTCCCTGTGGATCATTTGGCATCTCCTGAACAGGTGAAGGATTGAGCCTGGAGGAATGGGGGGATCGGCCCAGGCTCCGTCGTTGTTCGGGATCCTCGAGTGCAGCAAACGGGAGAGTTCCCGGCTGGGAGAGGCCCCACTCAGAGGGAGTCGCTGGCCCGGGAGAGCTCCAAGGGCTCCTTTTGGAGCGCTGTTTGTAGGGCCCCACGAGAGGGGCTTCAGTCCCAGCAATGGTTCATCCTGGCCGCACTTGGCAACAACAGCTTTCTTTGGCACTGTGAGAACAGGGATGTTGTGCCAGTGAGGGAACAAAACCAGTTCCCAGGGCTGCTCCTACAGAAAGCAGGAGCTGGTTGGGCAGCAGCAGTGCCTGGAGCAGACAGTGTTTGTGAAGAGCTGCAGAGGAGCTGAGCCCAGGGGCTGTTGGCCAAGGCCGAGGCCCAAGGAGCATTTCTCAGCTGGCAGGGTGGCCTGAGAAGGGGAGGGGGGAATGCAGCAGCACAGGGCCCATGGAACCAAGAGACCATTGTGACACTGTGAGGCCCTGTGAGACCAAGGGACCATTGTGACACTGTGGGGCCTCATGGAATCATGGAGAGCACTGTGACATTGCTGGGCCTCATGGAACCAAGGGGACTGTACTGATGCTATGTGGCTCCATGGAATTTTGGTATCATTGTGACACTTGGTGGCCCCATCAAACCAAGGGCCCATTGTAACACCACGGGGGCCTCATGGAACCGTGGAGACCATTATGACATTTTGGGGTGTCGTGGAACCAAGGGACCATTGTGACGCTGCGAGACCCCGTGGAGCCAAAGGTCCATTGGGACATTTTAAAGCCTCATGGAACCATGGAAACACCATTAGGACACTTGACAGCCTCATGGAACCAAGAGGCCATTGTGACACGGAAGGGACTCATGGGTTCCTGGAAAGCATTGTGACACTTTGAGGGCCCATGGAATAGGCAAAGCATCGCGGCGCTGTGAGGCCTCACGGAACCAGTGAGACCATTGTGACCCTGGGGGTCCCCACAGAACTAAGAGGACCATTGTGATCCTGTGGGGCCTGGTGAAGCCAAGAGCCCTTTGTGACGCTGCAGGGCTGCATGGAACCAAAGGGCCCTTGTGACATTTCAGGGCCTGATGTAATCATTGGTCCATTGTGACACTGTGGAGCCAAAGGAGATCATTGTGACACTGCAAGGGCTCATGGAACCAAGGGAACATTGAACAGGTCTGGCTGGTTTGGCCTCCCAGGGGCTGCCTGAAAGTTGACCTTGGCATGTTGAGGGTCTGTGCTCATCTGCTATTCAAACGATGGAGCTCTGGGCTTTCCTTCCTATTGAAAAGATCTCTCCTCCTCCCCCAGGCATCCATGGCCAGAACTGGGATTTCACCTCCAAATTTCCTTATATTCAGGGATTTTTCCAATAGGAATATTGCCAGGACAAGTCTGTCTGGCAATGGTTTCACAAGGGTCGCCTCCCATCTGTTCCCAAAATACTGGAGAAGGCTCTGTGCTCTCCTTCCTATGGGAAAAAACTGTCCTGCTTCTGCAGGCGCCCATGGCTGAGATTGGGCTTCCACCTCCAAAATTCCCTAAATCCAAAGACTGCTCCCAGACAAAATCTGCCATTCCTGACAAGTCTGGCTGGCCTTGGCCTACTGAGGCTCTCACCTGCCTTCCAAACACTGGGGCTTATGCTTTCCTTCCTATGGAAAAGAATTTTCCTTCTCATCCAGATGCCCATGGCCAGACTTGGGATTTCCACCTCCAACATTGCCTTACTGTGAGAGACTGGAGGAGATTGTTGGCTGGAAACATTTTGTGTGTGGGGGAGAGGAAGGGGCAGGCCCAGCCTTGCCTAGCCCTGGAAGCCCAGCCCTGCCATGCCCTGGAACCTCAATCCCCCGAGAGCCTCTCTCCCAGCCCAGCAGTGGCTGCCAGTCCCTGGCACAGCACAGGCAATGCTCCACAGCCACCTCTGCAGCCCCCAGCCCAGCTCCTGAGGGACCAAATGAGCCCAAGTCCCACCTGGGGGAAGGGCCCAGGAACAACAAGGGGTATTTAGGGCTGACCACAAGGCAAGCACACATCTTGACCCTGCATCCTCTTGGAATTTCCATCTGAACACTGCTGGAATCCAGGAGTTGGTAGCTGTGTGTGTGCTTCTCTGTATCGTTTTTGTCTTTTTCTCTTTCTGTGTCTTCTTCTTCTGTTTCTGTGCTCCTGAAAATTTTGATTAACATTAAATTGAACAGGCTTAGAGTTTGTGAAGATGAATGGGCCAAGTCAATGTTTTGAGAAAAGTTTTTTGGTAATTGAATGTCTGTTGTAGTTTGATATGAGAAGAATTTTAAAAAGTAATACAAAACTTTTTGTGTGACTGACAATCTGTTAAACCACTAAGATACTGAACACGCCTCTGTGAAACACAGATGTTAAAGACGAAAAAACCCAGGAACCTCTTTCTTTCGCAGTCAACAAAGAAGCAGCAGGCCCTGGCCCCAGCCCCATCTCAACCAAACCAAACCAAACCAAACCAAACCAAACCAAACCAAACCAAACCAAACCAAACCAAACCAAACCAAGCAACCCTTCCCTGGGCTGAGCCCCTTCCCCTCTCCCCAGGCTGCCCCCTCCCCATCAGCCCCATTCTAACCAAACCAAACCCCAACAACTACCAAACAGGAAAACAAAAGAGGCTACAAAACCCCAACTGGAACAAAGCCAGCCACAGATATTAAAATCTTACCATCAAGTCCCCTTCTCCCAACTCAACTCAAACCAAAAACCCCTACAACCTACAACCCATACAAAATAACCTTACAACTAAAATTAAGCACAAAACCCCCCAAAAACCAACCATAAAACCAATCCTAACACAACCCAACCACATCTTCCACCACAAGTTACTGGCAGGTCAGGTGTTAATCCTTTCAATACTTCAATCCTCCCTCGAGTAAAAGAAAAAAAACAACAAAATACAAGCATATAGAAAACAGTAAAAAACCATCAAAGTAAGTAAAGAAGAAATTAAATCCCAAATAAAAAAGAAAAAAAATCTTAATCTTAAAAATAAAATCCTATAATAAACTATAAAGAAAAAACTCTTTTTCTTTATAGCACAAAAAACTATTAAAAAAATTAAAATTAATATCAAACAGAAGCCTCCAGGCTAAAATTCAACAAATGTTAAAATAACAGTAATTTCAAAAGAAGTTTAAATGGGGGAAAAATAAAAAGTAATCCAGTATTCCCAAGAGAAAATCTCTTTTCACAAGGAAAAAAAGAATTTTAAAAGAAATTAAAAAAAACTTAAACCTTTAAACTACTCATTTTTAAAACAATACCCCCATTGTCTACATGGCCCATCAACAAGCTGTAAAAATGCTTGTAGCAGTAAAAACAACTTCACAATAACTTCACAATAAGTTCCCCAGAAAACTGTTATCCATGACAGAATTAAGAACCATAAAAAACCTATTTTTGTCTCTTGTAAAAAAATCTCCATAACCTTAACAAGAAAAACTTCTCTCCCTAAGTAAACTAAAAAAGACTATTCTAGAAATAGTAAACTAACTAGAAATTTTAAGTTTACTTTCTTTACATCATCTGTAAAAAGAAAAAGCTCTAAAGAAAAAAAAGTGTTCAAAAGGGCTTATTTTAATTCTTACTACTTTTTTCTTTTTCAATTTACTTTTAATAAAAATTTCTTTATATCATTTAAAAATTTTACGCCTACTTTACCTTTCTTCTAATCCTATCTCACAACAAAATAAATACATAATTAATTAACTGACATTAAAACCCATCGCACTCATCAATACATTAATTAGGACATCTCAAGATAAGAAAAATCTTAAATTAATAAACCAAAACCCCTACAATGTTATAAAAAAACTTTTGCCAAAGTTCCTCTGATTTTCTGAAGTTGGCAGTAAAGGCTGTTTTGTTGCTTTGAGCCCCTGAGGATCTCTTGTTGGTATTTCTCCAGGGAGTCCAACTCAGAGGACACAAAAAATTGTAATTCCATTTAAATGTCTCCTTGAGAGAATTGTTTGGGGGATGGCAGTCAGGGCTTGTGTGTCCTGCTTGGCACAGCCCAGGCAGGGCTTTCCCAGCCACATTCCATGCTCCATTTCCCAGCTGGAGCCGCTGGTGCCTCTGAGTTGTGCTGCCCCAGGCCCTGGGACGCTCTCCTTGTCTGCCCATTCCCCCACGGTCTCTGGGCAGGGATGGCCTCAGTGGGGGCTGCTGACATCCCCAGCACCTTGGAGGCTGTTGCTGAGTTTCACTGCTCCAGAGGCTTGTTCAGACTTCAGCTCTTCATTGCAGGAATTCAGTGTCCCAGGGCTCATTAACATTCAGAACACCTTAACAAGCCAAGCCTCTGGGAATAATTTGATTTCAGTTTTCAAATCTTTTGTGGTTAATTAGGCAGATTTCAGAAGTGCATTCAAACTGAATATATTCTATTTAAAAAAACAGTGAGAGAAGATTTCTTAGGTCCCCTTTAGTTCTTTTCCCTGTTGACAAATTGATATGTGCAATCTCCAATTGACACTGAATCCAAGTACCTCCTCATGCAGTTTGTACAGGTATGAAAATCAAGACTCTTCATGGCTGACAATCAACCAGACTCTGTCCCTACCCCCACCCCACCATTTCCCCCATCCAAGCCCTGGCACTCAGAGCAGCCTTGTGCAAATCTGAGCTCCCTCCAGCCCAGGCTGCACCTGCAGGGTTCAGCTCCTTGGCTCCAACTCCCACCTGCTTTCCTTGGACAAGGAGCTGCCTGAGACACAGAGGGATGTTCATTTCTTGTCAGCCAACAAAGCCAAGGGAAGGCACAGCTCCATCAAATGCAAATGTCATTCCTCAGCTGGGTGTTAAGTCCACTTTCCACAGAAGACAGTCTCAGAGCAATGAAAAACACCTTCTGTGCCCAGCACAGATCCCAAGGTTCCCCCAAACCCTCCCTGCCCCGATTCTGCCCAGTTTTGCTCTTTGCACACACGAGTCACACACTGAAGTCAGGAGCTCCCTCCATGCCCAGAGGGAGGAAAGGAGAGAAAGGGGATGAAGAGCTCTCCTGTGCAGAGCCAAGGTCCAAGTGCAGCCCCTGCAGTGGGAGCCACAGCTCATCAGGTTTGTGTCCTTTGGGCTCAGGGCCTGGTGGCACTCAGAGGCACAGAAAGGTTTCTTGCCAACAAACACAAGTTGAACATTTGAACAGTTTAATGACCATCAGAGCTCTTCCCTCAGCTCTCTGGGATGTCCCAGCTGCATCAGACATGTCCTCCATCCCCCAGAGATTTCTGTAGAGGAGCAGTTTTAGACAAAAGAAAAGGTAATTCTGTGAGATATAAACACAACTAAGATGTTGACTAATATGATATTTATTTGAGCTTCAGAAAGATTGGGCAATTCCCTGAAGCTCAAAGCATGAAACCAGTCAGCTGAAGGGCATGTGTGTCACTACAGGACACGAAAGAACACAAACTCACACCGCTGTTCTCAAGGTGAAGGAAAAAAGGGAAGCTTATTTTCTGATTTCAACATTTATAGTTTTCCAAAAGTGACAGTGGATTGGAGGGTGACAGTGCCACCTCTCCAATGACACTGGTCAAACCAACAATCCATCAACTCTCTCCTCCATAAAGGAATGCAAAACAATGAGTTATTTACAGAAAGTGTGTGAGAAAGTCCACTACAACAACATCAACATCAGAAGGCTTAGAAAATCTCAAAAAAACAGGGTGACCCCAGAGTGCCTCCAATGTGCCACCAATGTGCCACCAACATGCCACTAATGTGCAACCAGAGTGCCCCCAAAGTGCCTCCAATGTGCCACCAATGTGCCACCACTGTTCATGGCTGTGGTTCCTGTTCCACCACTGTTCCACCTTTTCCATGGTTACTTCACTGCTGCTCAACTGCTGCTCAAAAGCTGCTCAACTGCTGCTCTGGGGATGTTCCAGCACAGTTCCTCTGCTTGCCCAATATCGCTCCACCACTGCTCTGCCACTGCTCCAGCACTGCCCCAGCACTGCTCATCTCCTGCTGTTCCAGAGCTCTGTCTTGGCTCCTCCCCTGCTCCCCTGTTGTTCCACGGCTGCTGCTTCTGTTCGAGTGCTGCTGCCACAGCTGCAGTGTCACAGAGAGAGGAACGTTTGGGCAGCAACCACTGTGGTGTCACAGAGACCAGGACAACAGGACTGCCACAGCCGTGGTGTCACAGAGAGGGGAGCACTGGGGGTGCCACAGCTGTGGTGTCACAGAGAGGGGAGCACTAGGGCTGCCACAGCTGTGGTGTCACAGAGACCAGGACAATGGGACTGCCACAGCCATGGTGTCACAGAGAGGGAACACTGGGGCTGCCACAGCTGTGGTGTCACAGAGAGGGGAGCACTGGGGCTGCCACAGCTGTGGTGTCACAGAGAGGGGAGCACTGGGGCTGCCAGGGCTGTGGTGTCACAGAGAGGGAACACTGGAGCTGCCACAGCTGTGGTGTCACAGAGACCAGGACAATGGGCCTGCCACAGCTGTGGTGTCACAGTGGCTTCCAGGGCTGTGGGGTCACAGAGAGGGGAACGTTGGGGCTGGCCCTGCAATGCTGTCATAGACAGGAGAACGCTGGGGGTGCCACCTCTGTGGTGTCACATAGAGGGCAACACAGGGGTTGCAATCACTTTGGTGTCATAGACAAGGGGACATTGGTATTGCCACTGCTGTCATGTCACAGAGAGGGGAACACTGATGTTGCCACCACTGTGGTGTCACTGACAGGGGAACACTGGGGCTGCAAATGTTGAGGTGTCACAGAGAGGGGAAGGTTGGAACTGCCACTGCAGTGCTGTCATACACAGTAAAACTTTGGATGGCCACCCCTGCAGTGTCATAGAGAGGGGAACTTTGGGGCTTCCACCGCTGTGGTGCCACAGAGAGGGGGACACTGGGGCTGCCATAACAATGGTGTCACTGACAGAACTTTTGGGCTGCCACCGCTGTGGTGTCACAGACAGGAGAACGTTGGGGCTGCTACTTCTGTGTTTTCGTAGACAGGGGAACATTGGAGCTGCCACTGCTGTGGTATCAGTGAGAGGGGAACGTTGGGGCTGCCACCGCTGGGGTTTCACAGAGACAGGGACCTGGGACTTCCACAGCTGCCATGTCACAAGCAGAGAAAGCTGAGGTTGTGACCATGTGGTATCACAGCCAGTGGGACACAGGAGCTGCCACTGCTGCAGTGTCACAGAGAGGGGAATGTTGGGGCTGCTACTTCTGTGTTTTCATAGACAGGGGAACGTTGGGGCTGCCAGTGATGTGGTGTCAGAGAGACTGGAACATTGGGGTTCCCACCAGTGTTTTCTCATAGAGAGAGGAATCTTTGGTTTGCCACTGTGTTGGTGTCAGACAGAGGGGAACGCTGGGGGTGCCACCTCTGGTGTCACAGAGAGGGGGACTAGCGGTGTCACAGCTGTGGTGTCATAGAGAGGGAAACGTTGGGGTTTTCACTGCTATGGTGTTACAGAGAAGGGACTTAGGGCTGCCATAGCTGCAGTGTCACAGAGAGGGGAAGGTCAGGATTGCTACCACTGTGTGTCACACAAAGGGGAGGTCAGGATTGCCAGCACTGTGGTGTCACACAGAGGGGAATGTTGGTGCTGCTACTGCTCTGTTGTGACAGAGAAGGGAACGTTGGGGCAGCCATTGCTGTGGGGTCATAAAGAGTGGAATTTTGGGGCTGCCACTGCTGTGGTGTCACAGAGAGGGGAACACTGCCAAACCTCCCCTGGTGCTGTGCTCAGTCCAGTGCAGCTCCACTGTGACACTGCAGGGCCTCCTGGGGACACTGTAACACTGCAGGGCCTCCTGGGTACATGGTGACACTGCAGGGACTCATGGGGACACTGTGACACTGCAGGGCCTCCTGGGGACATGGTGACACTGCAGGGACTCATGGCACCACAGGGGCTCTGTGACATTCCGGGTTCTTGTAGAATCCAGAGGCCCCTTTGGGGCCATGGGCCCTCATGGAACCAAGAGGAGACTGCCAACCTGTGGGGCTCCATGGAACTGTGATCCCTCAGGGCCTCATAGTTCCCAGGAACCATTGTGACACTGCAGGACTAAATGGAACCAAGAGGACACTGTGAAACTGTGGAGTTCATGGAACTGAGGGGATGCTGTGACACTCTGGTGCCTGAAGATGTTCAGGGGCCGTTGTGACCCTGTGGCTTGTGGAAACAAGGGAACACTGTGACACTGTGGGGTCTCAGGGAATCCAGAGGCCCTTGTGAATCAAGTGAGGCCGGTTGGAACCAAGGATCCATTGGGATACCTCAGGGCCTTGTGGTGTGCAGGGGCCCTTGTGACATTGTGGGGCCTCATGGAGCGAAAGGGGCCCTGGGATTCTGTGGGGCCTCATGGAGCCAAAGGGGCCCTGGGATTCTGTGGGGCCTCATGGGATCAAAGGGGCCCTGGGATTCTGTGGGGCCTCATGGAGCCAAAGGGGCCCTGGGATTCTCTGGGGCCTCATGGAGCCAAAGGGGCCCTCGGGTTCTGTGGGGCCTCATGGGACCAAAGGGGCCCTGGAATTCTCTGGGGCCTCAGAACCAAAGGGGCCCTGGGATTCTGTGGGGCCTCATGGAGCCAAAGGGGCCCTGGGATTCTCTGGGGCCTCATGGGGCCTCATGGAGCCAAAGGGGCCCTGGTGACATGGTGGCCACTCGGAGGTGTCTCAGCCAGCCCTGTCTCCCAGCCCGTGCCAGGAGTGGCCGCTCCCTGTCCACCCTTGGGGCCACTTTGGCTGGTGGTACAAGCAGGGCTGCTTGTCTCCCAGAAGCAGCAGCTGCTCTGTGCAGCCACTGATGTTGGCCCGAGCTGAGGAATCCAGTGCCAAGGAAAGAGAGGGATCACTTGTGCACATCCCCAAGAAGTTTCAATCTCGGAGAGGGTGCAGGAACACGTGACATCAAACACAGGGTTACAACAGCCTCAGTACGGGGCAGGGAACTTGGGTAGGATACAAACCAGGACCAATGGCAGAAACCTGGGGAGGAGCACAGGGCAGGGCACACATTATGGCACCCAATGGGGAATAACAGGGGAGGAGAGTGCACTGAGCACACCAATGGGTATTCGAGGGATACAAGATGGACACAGAAGTTTCTAGAGAGAAAGGTGGGGTTTCTGTAATGGACAAGGGAGCAGGACAGGGTTTTGCTGAGTGCCAGGGAAGGATCTGGAATAAGGGGGAGGTCTTGAGGGAGATGGACAGGGGGATGGGAAGGTACATCTCCAGGGCAAACCAACATATATGGGGGACAACTGGAACAGACTACTTTTGCTTTTAACACCACAGTTCCATAACAAAGGAACTTACTGCCACACCCTGGGATTCTGTGGGGCCTCCTGGAACCAAGGGCACTCAGAGACACTGGGGGCCTCCTGGTTCTCAGTCTCTTCTGACACTGATGTCCATCTACAAAGACACAAAACTGGGCAGCCTGAGCCTGTGGATCCAGAATATTCCCATCTCCATGGGAGGACGTTCCTGCCATCTGTGCTGCTGTGTGTTCCCTCTGCTCTCTGGGGGAATTGAATCCTACGAGAGACACCGACCCCTCTGGTAGCTGACACCACAGGGCCTCCTGTGGGGTGGGAGCACAGACATCTTTTGCTCCATCCTGCTGCTCAGAGCCCATCCAACCAGGAATATTTCCAAGGATGGGCATCCACCAGGTGTCTAGGAAACCTGTGCCAGTGTTTCACCACCACAGCATCAAAGATTTCTTCCTTATCTCCAGTCTGAACTTATTCTCTTCTGCTTTAAAACTATTTCCCCTTCTCCAGTTGAGACAGGCCCTACTAAAACATTTTTCCCCACATTTTCTGTGAGGTTCCTTGAAGTCCTGCAAGGTCCCAATGGGGTCTCCCCACGGCCTTTTCTGTTCTAGGCTGAACCACCCCAACTCCCCCAGCCTGTCTCTGTCACAGAGGTGCTCCAACACTTTGGAGCATCTCAGCCTCCTCTGGAGCTGCTCCATGAAGTCTGAGCCTTTCCTGTGCTGAGGACCCCACTGTAAATTGTTTGTGCAAAAGCACTGGTCAGTCAAAGAGGGGAAATAGCTCATTGCTAAAATGCTGCTGAGAGCTGGAGGGAGAGATTCTGCACAGTTCATGCACAGCCCCGAGGTGGGCAGGGATATTCCCATGGGGTCCCTGAAGCTGCAGGGCCAATCTGCCCACACTGGGAGCCTCTGGGCTTGTCCAGCTCCTTCTGCCCGGGCTGTTGGCACGTGGTCACTGGCTGTCCAGGGCCACCCCCTTGACTGGCACTGATCTCCAAGGAGGTCTGGATCTCTCCTTGGCCATTATTCTGCAATTAGAACCCTGCGGACACTTCCTCATTTCCATTCCAAGGTGTCCTCAGCAACCCAATTACATCACAGCTCTTGTCCATCTGGTCAAGGATCCCCCACAGGGACCCACTGGTCTCTCAGCCCTGGGGCACTCCACAGAATAATCTTTCTGGGCCCTGCAGCTCCTTGGGCGAGTTCCAGAGCAAACAGTCAAGGCAGTGGCCTGAAATGTTTTCCCAGCTGGGCCGTAACACTCCACTGATGGATCCACATTGTCCCTGGGGAAAGAGATGTGCAGAACCCTTCACTAATGCCCTGGAATGTCAAACAGGAATCACAGCCTTGGACAGCTCTCAGGAACCACTTCACCATGGATTTTCCTTCCTGGAAGCCCAAGATGTCTGAATATCCTCCTGGTGCCTCAGGGCCTGGGTAAACAGGGCTTGTCAGAGATGCTGGCAGGGCACCAACACCCCTCGTCCTCACAGGGCACCTCTGTTACCCCAATTAGCTCCGAGTGGCTGCCTGGGGACTGGTGCCCACTTCCCCATGTCCCTTGGGATGGGCACATCCTGCTCAGGGCCAGTGCTGGCCTGGGCCCAGAGCCAGGGCCATGACCCAGGTGCTCTGAGAGGGCTCCATTGTTGCAGGTGTGACAGGATGAGGGGCAGGGCAGGGCTTATTCCCCTCTGGACAGTGCTCTGGGCATGGAGCCTGGATGGGTTTGGCATCTGCAGGGAAAGGGATATCGGGTTGTGTGGATATGGGAATTGTCACTCCTGAGGGATTCCCCAGCCCTCAGCCTTGTCAGCAGGTGATCAGCACTGCCCAGTGCTCCCCAGTGTCTGCAGTGACTGAGATGCCAATCAGCCACCTGATCACATGTCCCTTGTTCCCCTTGTTCTCCCACATGTTGGGTTTGGGGCCGGGCTCAGCTCTGGGGTGTCCCCCAGGGAAAGCTCTGTGAGGGGAGGGGCAGCAGGAGATGGGGTTCTGGCCCTGGGGGCTGTTGGAGGATGGATTGTGTTGGACTGGTGGTTGTCCCCACAGGGTCCCCAGGTGCCTTTGGCTCCCTGTCTGCCCCCCTTGGCCCCCCAGGTGCCTGAGCTCTTCCAGGGGCAGCTGCCCCATGCAGGAAGCTGGAGGGATGCCGGGCAAGGGGGCTGGATCCGTGCCACAGGTGGGGTGGGATGGACTCTGTGCCAGGGCTGGGCTTGTGGCCAGGGCTGGGGGCTGTGCCAAGCCGGGCTTTGGCCTGGGGGCTGGCAGGGAGGGTGCAGGGGGGAGTCCCGGCAGGGATAAAGGTGCTCCTCACCTGCTGCAGCCTCAGGCAGCACTGCCCAGAGCGAGAGGAAGATGAAGGTGGCTGTGCTCAGCATGGCCCTGCTCTTCTCCATCCTGCTGTGCCCCTCATCACAGGCCAAGGTGAGGCACCAGCCAAACACTGTCCCTACAATCTTCCCTTTCTGGCCTCCCATCCCACCCTTTTGGTCCCTCCTCTGTGTCCCATTCAGGGTCCCCAGGTGCCCTCCCACTGACCATTCCTGAGGCCTTTCCTTCCATGTCCCCCCTCAATCCTTTGCTTTTCTTCCTGGCCACTGCAGAGGGGTCCCCCTGTACAATTCCCTGACTCACCCCCACTCCCACAGCATCTCCCAATCCCGTTGGTTTTGTCTCCACCCCTCCTCATTCTTCTGTCCCCACTGTGATAAATAGGTATGATTCGTGCTGATAAAATTGAAAGAGTAATCAATATTGGTACCGTAATTAATATTTGGGAATAGGTAAAATGATTAAAAGTTGTAATGTTAAAAGAAGAGAGGGAGAGGAGGGACTCCACCCCCCCCCACTCCAGCAGATGTTCACAAGGACAGGGCCTACCACATAAGAATTACTATTTGGGAATAATAAAAATAGTTAAAAGTTGTAATACCAAAAGAAGAGAGGGAGAGAGGAGGGGCTCTACCCCCCCCGGCAGATGTTCACAAGGACAGGAGGAAGAAACTGAAGATACAGATGCTAAAAATGAACAAAAACCTGGTTGAGTCCCAGAAAAATGCTAATTATAAGGAATTTATTGCTTCAATATGTAGATACAGCGATATGTGCTTTTGGCTTACGATGTATTAGCTTGGTGCGCATGTGTAGCCCAAAGGTGAATTAAAGGACATCGAGGAAGAGGAGAGGCCTTCATCAGTGACGACCCCCAAAGACTGGTGCGACCACCGAACTGAGTGATGGTGCATGCGCAGTAAAGGTGTTCATGAGGGCGGGGATAGGTAGATGACGAACCGGAACTGAAGAATATGGTATTAACACATGGCATATAAGGGGAGAATCTTCACTTGGCAACTTTGTACGGAGGGTGGCACAGGTCCAAAAGCCCTGCACTCTCCACTTGAAGGCAGTTATTAATTTTTGCTTATGCGCTATTGTTAGAACCAAATTATCCCTTATTTTATATATATTTTATAAATTATTTAATTAAAATTTTTTTATCTCAAATATTGTTTAATTATATTGTTTTTTTTGAGGGGATAATTGGGCAAACATAACAATTTTGGTGCCGAAACCTGGGACCCTCTTAACTCCTGGGGAGGGGGAATAGCTTCTGGGAAGGAGCTCCCCACCAGACTTTTAAGTGGTCCCAAAGCTAGACCACTCTCCCTTGAAAAAAGAGAGTCTTTATTACAATAACGCATAAGCAAATTAGTTATTGAAAGTGCAGAAGAAGCTCCCATCAGTGCCAACTTACAGGAAGGAGAGAGTACCCATATAAAACTGCTTTGTGCACAAAGACCCTCGTGAGAAAAGGAGGCTGTGAGTACCACGGGGTTTTGGGTCTGGGGGGCGGCTGTGTGCATGTGTGAGTGTGTGTGGAGTGTCTGAGACGGGGGCTGGGCAGTCCCAGACCCCCGACGCGAGAGGGACCTCCCAGTACCGCGTTTTCACGTCCTCCGCGAGGAGGCCGGCCGAGAAAGGAGAGAAGCGAAAGAAAAGTGAACGAGTGGGGACCCCGGGAGGTTTAACCCAGGAGAGAAGAGAGAGTCCCTAGTCCAAGCACCTGTAAGAAAGTCCTTAGGCAGGAGAGAGTAGGGAGACTGAAGAGAGTGATTGAATAAGTTCAATTTCCTTAGAGGAGTTAGTAGCAAGCATTTTAGTATGTGATTAGATGGTGAAAAGACAGAGCTGATATATTAAGAAAGAAGCAAAAGTAAGAGTAGAACAAATAGATTACAGAAAGAAAAATAAGAGCAGGACAAGAAAATTAAAAAGGAAAGGTGAGAGAGTAGTAAGTAAGAAAGTTGAACCACGAGGTGAGTGTGGAGAACTAAGATTTTTCCTAGTACCGGAGATCTCTTAGTTTGTTGCCGCCAGAAATGGGTCAGGGAAAAAGTAAGTCCCTTGACCCAGGGGCTGCGGATTGTGTGAAGAATCCGCAGAAATTTAGAGTATCTGGGAACCGTGAGGGGGTTCTCAGGAAGGAGCATTCTCAGGACAGCCCGCTGGGGGGATGATGATACGGTTTTGGGATGAATGGGAATCCCAAAAAGGAAAAGTAAACAGAAAATGATTAAGTATTGCATGTTTGAATGGACAAAGGAAATGATCCGGAAAGATAATTTATATTGGCCCAAGTTCGGATCATTTGAGGATTGGATTTGCCAGGCTCTAAATATATATGTGAATTCAAAAGACCCTGTTAATCAGGAGGAGAGTGAGTATGCTGCTTTTTATGGAGTGCTGAAGGGAGAAGTCGGTTTGTTGTTCAGAGGCAGGAAGGTGGGGTTACCTGTTGTATCCTTTATTAACCAAAGAGCAAATAGTTAAAAAGAACAAGCAGGAACCGTGAGACCCGTTAAATCATCTACCCCCTTATGGACAACCCAACCAGCTAGCTCTGCCACAGGTCCCTGAAGATCCCCCTGTAAATCCAAACGCACCCCCTATTCAAGAAGAACCAGTGGCACACAGAACCAGAGGCAGAGGGAGACAAGAGGAAAGAATCAATGAAAATGAAAGTGAAGAAAGAGAGAATAGATTATATCCACTTAGAGAAGTTCCCATAGCAAATCCGGGAGAGGAGCCACCTATTAGTTATGTGAGTGTCCCCCTAAATACTAGAGATGTTAAAGAGTTCAAGAAAGAGATGAGCAAACTGATAGAAGACCCCGTAAGAGTGGCAGAAAAGTTAGATCAGTTTTTAGGACCAAACACATATACCTGGGTGGAAATGCAGTCTATCTTAAAGATTTTATTTACAAGAGAGGAGAGAGAGATGATCAGACAAGCAAGAATGCAGATTTAAGACAGAGAACGTGAGAGACAAGAGCGAAGTGATCAGAAATGGCCTATGCAAGATCCAAACTAGAATAATCAAAACGCAGAACATAAGCAGAATATGAGTGATCTCTAGTGGATAATTATTCAAGGAATCCGGGGGGCAATGCCTAAGGAACATAACATAAAAAAAGCTTTGAGTGAGCATCAGAAAAAAGACGAGTCCCCAACTGAATAGTTAGAAAGATTAAAGAAAGACTTGCAATTGTATTCAAGTATAGATACTGATACTGCAGCAAAGCAAGTTCTGTTAAAGACTCAGTTTGTAGCCAAATCTTGAGCTGACATCAAGAAGAAGCTAGAAAAATTAGAAGATTAGCAAGACAAGAGACTACAAGAGTTACTAAGAGAAACACAAAGAGTGTATGTTAAGAGAGATGAAGAAAAACAAAGAGCAGAAGCCAGAATTTTAGTAGCAGCAGTTAAAGAAATACAGACAGCTTTGAATACAGAGAAACCCCTAGGGAAAAATAAGCAGCAGATGTCAAGATCTAATTTTAAGAACACAGAACCTGTGTGTTTTTCTTGCCATGAAAAAAGACATCTGAAAAATTCTTGCCCTACCTTGAAGAGTGCAGGACCCACCTGTTTTTACTGCCATAAAAAGGGGCACCTGCAAAAGAATTGCAGGAGGAAACAGCAAGATGAGAAAAATTTTCAGGAAGATTAAGGGGTCAAGGGGCTCTATTTAATAGGGGGACCGAAATACAATCTGAAGAGCCCTTGATAAAGCTAAAAATAGGTCCCCTAAGTGAAGAAGTTTTGTTTTTAGTAGATACAGGAGCTTCACGATCCACTGTTAGGAAATTACCCCAGAGATGTAAGATAGGTCGTGAGCGAGTTCCAGTAATTGGAGTTAAGGGGGAAGCTTTCCCCGTCCCTGTAATAAAGGAAGTACAAATTGAAACAGAGGACAAATTTGGAGTAAGTGATTTATTGTTGATACCAGAGGCCGAGAATAATTTATTAGGTAGAGATTTAATAATAGCTTTGAATTTACAGATAAAACCTTGTGAAGGGAAACTTAAAATTTATTCTTTAACTGAGGAAGATAACTTGAAAATTAATGATACGGTTTGGCATTCGGGTGAAGTGGGGAAGCTTAATATTCCACCCATTAAAATTGAAATACAAAACCCAGAAATACCAATCCGAGTAAAGCAATATTCAATATCACTAGAGGGGCGGAGGGGATTAAAACCGGTGATCGAAAGTTTAATACGGCAAGGAATACTGGAGCCCTGCATGTCACCCCATAACACTCCCATCTTACCGGTAAAGAAACCTGATGGGAGTTACAGGCTGGTTCAAGATCTGAGGGCAATAAATCAAAGGACCATTACACATTTCCCAATAATAGCTAATCCATATACCTTGTTGAGTCAATTGCCTCCTAACTACACTTGGTATAGTGTAGTGGATCTAAAAGATGCCTTTTGGACTTGTCCTTTGGATGAGAACAGCAGAGATTATTTTGCTTTTGAGTGGGAAGATCCAGACACAGGTAGAAGAGAACAACTCAGATGGACGGTATTACCGCAGGGATTTGCTGACTCGCCTAATCTTTTTGGGAAAGCATTAGAAAATCTTTTGAAAACCTTTGTGTTGCCTGAAGGAATCAAATTGTTGCAGTATGTGGACGATTTGTTATTGGCAGGGGAGACTGAAGAAGAAACCAGGAGGAGTACTATTGATTTGTTGAATTTTTTGGGAGAGAATGGGTTAAAAATATCTAGATCCAAATTACAGTTTGTGGAGTCAGAAGTCAGGTACTTAGGTCATTGGATCAGTAAGGGAAAGAAAAAGCTGGACCCTGAGAGAGTTTCAGGAATATTAAACATGGGACCCCCAAAATCAAAAAGAGAAATAAGACAGTTTTTAGGTCTTTTGGGCTATTGTAGACAGTGGATTGAAGGATTTAGTGAAAAAGTGAAATTTTTGTATGAAAAATTGTCTGCCAATCATTTTAAGTAGACTAGGGAGGATGAGAAGAAATTTGAAGGGGTTAAAGAAGCTTTATTGCAGGCTCTGGTACTGAGTCTTCTGGAGTTGGGAAAACCCTTTCAGTTATTTGTAAATACAACTAATCAGACAGCCTATGGGGTGCTGACTCAAGACTGGGCAGGAAGCCGGAAACCAGTGGAGTATTATTCAAAACTATTAGATCCAGTTAGTAAAGGCTGGCCAACATGTTTACAGGCTTTGGTAGCGACTGCATTGCTAGTGGAAGAGGCCCGGAAAGTAACCTTTGGGGCGCCTTTGGAAGTATACACCCCCCACAACATTAGGGGAATTTTGGCACAAAAAGCTGAAAAATGGTTAACAGATAGCCGAATACTAAAATATGAGGCTATCCTGATTACCTCCCCTGAGTTAGAATTGAAAGTGACACAAGTGCAGAGCCCTGCTCAATTTCTTTATGGGGACCCAGGGGAACAACTGGTACACGATTGCATAGAGGTTATAGAATTACAAACAAAAGTATGCCCAGATTTGGGAGATCAAGAATTACAAAGGGGAGAAAAGTTATTTATAGATAGGTCATCCCGGGTAGTAAGTGGGAAAAGAAAATCAGGTTATGCTATAATCAGTGGGGAACAGCTTGAACAGCTTAAAGTAAAGGAGTCTGGTCCCCTTAGTCCCTCCTGGTGGGCACAAGCTTGTGAACTTTATGCACTACTCCGTGCATTACTGATACTAAAAGGGCAAGAAGGGACCATTTATACAGACTCCAAATATGCTTTTAGTGTAGTACATACTTTTGGAAAAATTTGGAAGGAAAGGGGACTTATAAACACTCAAGGAAAAGGGTTAATACATGAAGGGTTGATAATTCAGATACTTGAAACCTTAAAGGGCCCAAAGGAAATAGCAGTGGTTCATGTAAAGGGGCACCAGAGAGGGAGAGATATTAAAGTCAGAAGAAATAATTTAGCTGATGAAGAAGCGAGAAGGGCTGCTTTAAAGAAAAGAGATTCTGAAATCATGACGTTGCAAGAAACAGAAATTCAGCAGGAGACACTCCCCCTCTCGTTAGCAGAACTGACAGCTATAAAGAAGTTAGGAGCAACATTTAAGGAAGGAAAGTGGGTCCTTCCTGATGGCAGGGTTATGATGCCAAAGCCAGTGACACGTCAAATTTTAGATAACTTGCACAGAAGGACACATTGGAGAACAAGAGCCCTTTGTGATCACTTTTTAAAATTTTATGAGTGTATAGGAATATTTGAAATTGGGAAACAAATTACCCAAGAGTGTCTTACCTGTCAAAAAGTAAATAAGAAAGTGTTGAGGAGCCCTCCCTCTGGAAGACGAAAAACAGCCTACAGGCCATTTGAAAAGATCCTAAAGTAGGCAGGTAGAAATGTTTGTTAGTTATAATAGATCAGTTGACTCAGTAAGTGGAAGCATTTCCAGCAGTTCAGGCTACAGCTCAAACAGTAGCTAAAATATTATTAGAACATATAATTCCAAGATTTGGATTAGTGAGAGTTATTGATTCAGACCAGAGTACACATTTCACTTCTAAAATAATTAAAGATCTAACTCATGCCTTGGGAATTGTTTGGGAATATCACACTCCATGGCATCCTGAGAGCTTGGGATGGGTTGAAAGAATGAATCAAACCATTAAGCAACAATTAAACGAAATTGATGATAGAAACAAAACTGCCCTAGACCAAGTGTCTCCCTTTGGCTTTATTAAACATTAGAACTAAACCCCATTCTGAGACTAGAATTTCACCATATGAAATGTTATATAGAATGCCCTATCCTCAGGGTATGAAAATAGACCCCTTAGTAATTGGGAATAGAACCATCCAGGAATACATAACAATTATTGCAAACAATCTAAAGGAATTAAGGGAAAAAGGAGTTTTAGCTCAAACAACTCCCCTGGATTTTCCAATCCATACTATTCGACCAAGACACCATGTATTAATCAAATGCTAGAAGGGAGAAAGCCTGGAACCACAGTGGGAGGGACCCTTTTTAGTTCTGCTGACCACCGAAACAACAGTTCAAACAGCAGAGAGGGGTTGGACACATGTGTCACAAGTAAAGGAGCCAATACCTGATTGGAAAATTATCTCAACACCAAGAGATTTAAAAGTGAAATTAAAAAGAGCTTGAAATTAAGTAAGACTTTCCTTATAGGAGATTAGAATAAGAATGTAACAGAAGTAATGTAAAGTATAGTGGAATTTAAGTTGATTTTATTAACCCTGATTTATTAAGAATGAATTAGGCATCCTGGAAAGACTGTCGACTGCGATTCCCTTGAGCTCAGAGGCAGAAGAACGCCGGTAGAAAAGAATAAAAGAGACTTTCTTAATCAGTGAGAATGCCCTGAAAGGATCGAAGATCTCCTCTGGGGTCACCCACCAGCAACATTATCAGAATTGATTACAGAACTGCAATTCCATCAACTGAGAATGATAACACCTGCTGTTGAAAGAGTACAGAACTGCAATTCCATCAACTGAGAATGATAACACCTGTTGTTGAAAGAGTACAAGTAAAATGTTAAGAGCGGGGTAAACATAGTTTAGGGTGCCATCCATAGATATGTATTGTTTGCATACTTTGTTTTAATTCATGTTAGAGAGTAACTAAGAGGGAAGAGGAGAAACAATTGATTTACTTGTTTTGCTATGGTTATGTATTTAGCCAGCTAATTGTAAAACGCATTGCTAGTGATTTTTTTGGAATACCTTTGAGACTGGGAGATGGGACCCTTCCAGCAACAATTAAATTAGTAGAAAACTTAAATCAGTTAGTTCTTGCTACATTGACTATAGCACAAATAAGAGAACGAACAATTCATAATATTATAGACCAGTGTTTCATAATTGATAATTGTTGATTAAAAAAATCTTATTGTAGTTGGCATATCCCTGAAATTCTGAAAAATATAGATTTATGGTATTCCAGCCTAACCTTTGACCTGCTATTTTCATTTTAATTATTTCTTTTTAACCAACCAGAACTGAGAAATGGCATTTAAAAAGAGACAAGCAAACTCTGTGAAGCTATGAGTGCCAAGGAAATTAAAAGCACCAGTGACTAGATCCCGGAATATTACCTTTGCTACCGAGAAGACTGGCATCTCGGCCCTTAGTTGCAACCCAAGAGGCCTTGAGAAAAGTAGAAAGGTAGATTTCCTAAGGATTATTTTCACTGTGATCCTTCTGGTACTCTGGGCAATTGGTCAAAGCCAGAAAGCCACACTGGACAGAGTTTCGGCAATGAAAAAGCAAACAAGGCAAAAATCAAGTCCCAGCAATTTCAACATTTGTGACTATTGCAATCACCCTGTGTAAATTAGTCAAAATCATTAGCTGAATTGTATAAACAGCTTAAATAGCACTACAAAGATTGAGATCTGCCAGCCTCAGATAAGAATCTGTTTGTGAAATTGATGCAAGAGATTGCTGCAAAATTGGGAATACAAAAGATATCAGAGCACAGTTTTTAATACAGCACGAATCAATGATCAAAAAGAGAAATGGGGGATTTGTGATAAATAGGTATGATTCGTGCTAATAAAATTGAAAGAGTAATTAATATTGGTACCATAATTAATATTTGGGAATAGGTAAAATGGTTTAAAGTTGTAATGTTAAAAGAAGAGAGGGAGAGGAGGGGCTCCACCCCCCCCGGCAGATGTTCACAAGGACAGGAGGAAGAAACTGAAGATACAGATGCTAAAAATGAACAAGAATCTGGTTGGGTCCCAGAAAAATGCTAATTATAAGGAATTTATTGCTTCGATATGTAGATACAGTGATATGTGCTTTTGGCTTACGATGTATTAGCTTGGTGCGCATGTGTAACCCAAAGGTGAATTAAAGGACATCGAGGAAGAGGAGAGGCCTTCATCAGTGACGACCCCCAAAGACTGGTGCGACCACCAAACTGAGTGATGGCACATGCGCAGTAAAGGTGTTTATAAGGGCGGAGATAGGTAGATGATGAACCGGAACTGGAGAATATGGTATTTACACATGGTATATAAGGGGGGAATCTTCACTTGGCAACTTTGTACGGAGGGTGGCACGAGTCCAAAAGCCCTGCACTCCGTACCCCGCGGTTATCCTTTGCTTATGCGCTATTGTTAGAACCAAATTATCCCTTCTTTATATATTTTCTAAATTATTTAATTAAAATTGTTGCTATCTCAAATATTGTTTGGAGTGTTTTTATGAGGAGATAATTGGGCAAACATAACACTGCATCTCTGCCAGGCTGTGTTTGCCAGGCCCTAAGCCCACAAGGGCTTCCAAAGCTGACAGAAATTAGGGAAACTTCAGGGCAGAGGGAAAAAAAAAGGCATGAAAAGAGCAAGGTTTAGGGGCATATGAAAGTGTTTTTGCTTTTAGGCTTAGGCAGAGTGGGCAGTCAGACAGAGAGGAGTGGAGAGGAGCCTGTCCAGCCCTGCTGCAGAGAGGCCACAAGTCTGAAGGCTCTGGGATGGCCTGGAGTTTGGAGGAATCACGCCCAGGCATCCAGGTACAGCTCCTTGGCAAAGACACAGCACCTGAAAGGCACCACCTCTGCAGGTGATCACTCATAGCACAGCCACATGCGCTGCCCGCCACAGGATCTGTCTCCATAAAGAAACTTTCCCTGGCACTGCTATGGAGAAGTCTCCTGCTGGTGGTTTTTCTTCTCTCCCCTCTCTGGGCACTGCAGTTTTGCTCTATGTGGCATCAGAGATCCCCTCTGGTGAGACAGGATGGGGCAGTGGGTGGGAGAGGAGAAGCTGTACCTTCCCGGCTCTTGGCTAGCTGTTTTTGCAGCTCCTGATTGCAGGCACTGAAATAGTCCCCCTGCGCCTGCGTCGTGCTCAGCTGCAGCTTCAAGGCCTGAATCTTCTTCCTCACATCATTCTGGAAGAGATAAGAGGAGCAGAATCACCTTTCAGGGCCACTTCTGGCAGGAGACCAAGGGCTACAAACACAGAAGCAGAAATAGCCCAGGTGGGAGAGGGCAGCTGGACAGAAGGGGTAGATGTGATTGTGATCCTCCTTCCCCCCAGCAGTGAGCCAACCCCCCTACAGGGGCTGCCACCCAGCCTGGCATTGTCACTCTGCTTGCCCAGCAGCAGGACAGGATTTCTGGGTGCACTGGGCACACATTACCAGGTCTTTTCGGGAATGCTCCAGGTGGTCTTGCAGGGCTGCTACCACTCTGTCCACCATGAGCTCTGTGGGGACATCACTGGCCTGAGAAGCAGTTAGGCTCACATCATGACCCTTTTCTGAAAAGAGAAGACATTCTGGTTCAGGATTTAATCCCAGGGTCTCCAACAAACAGGGCCTCTTTCTAGCCAGATGGTGGCAGTGCCTTTGTCACTGTCCTAGAGCACCCCTTGCAGCAGGAGCTGTGTCACAGGCTGGCATTAAGTGGATGACCACTGATGGCAGCACTGCCCCAAGGATGACTGCACGGGCCCTGTGGCCTGACAGGATTTGGGCCCTTTTCCCTTCTGGTGCTGATTATTTCCTCAGAGAGGAAC
>JALJVW010000075.1:50181-107090 GCA_024865655.1 Emberiza elegans | reverse complement strand
CCAGTGGGGTCCCTGTCCCCAGGATCCCCCCCCAGCCCACCTGGAGCCACAGCCTCCACCAAAGGATGTTCCACAGGATCCACCCCAGAGACTGACATGGGGACACAAGGGCCAGGGCTGTGTGACCAGGACATCAAGGACATGGATTATCCAGGTCACTGTGGCCTGGTTTGGGTTCCCCAGGGCAGGAAAGATGTCTGGCAGCTGGAGCAGGGTCTGGGAAGAGCCTCCAAGGTGTGGCTGGAGCCCTTGGGCTGTGAGCAGAGGCTGAGGGAGCTGGGCTTGTCCAGCCCGGAGCAGGGAAGGCTGAGGGGCTCCTCATCCCAGCCTGGCAGTGCCAGCCAGGAGGGGGATGGAGAACACAGAGCCAGGCTCTTCACTGGGGGGCCTGGTGGGAGACAAAAGCCAATGGGTGGGAGGGGAAAGTGGGGAGATCAGCCAGGGCATGAAGAGATGAAATGAGTCAGGCTGGTTTCAGCATTTCCTCAACACCAAGAGCAGCCTGACCGCCCTTCTCCACCCACCACTGACAGCTCTGCAAATCAGGAATTGTTTGAGCTGTTTTGCCTCCACTCCAGGACGAGCATCCTGATGCAAGAACTTAATTGTGTTTATATCTATCACAGAACCACGTTGTGAGCCCAGGGCAGGACCCGGCCGCTTGCCTTGCTGAACCTCATCCCATTGTCCTGGGCCCATGTCTCCAGCCTGGCCAGATCCTTCTGCAGAGCTTCCTGCCCTCCAGCACAGCCACACTCCCACCCAGCCTGGGCTCACCTGATAACTGACTGAGGGTGCCTTGATGGCCTCTCCAGATCAGCAATAAAGAGATTGAACTGACCTGGCCCCAATCCTGAGCCCTGGGGACACCCCTGGATGTGACTCCATTCCTCAGTTGCTCTGAGTGCCAGGGGTTGGATTAGGGAAATGGTGGTGTGATAAATGAATATGAGTTGTGCTAACAATTGTAACTATATAATATTTTAGTAGAAGTAATAGAGGAAAAGGATATGTAATTAGTGTCACAAAGCAGATGTTTTCAGATATTCATGAGAAAATAGGATCCAGGATGTAGTTTGAGATAAGTAACAGCCCCAAACAGAATAGGCCTCCCAATAATTAAAGAGAATCAGCCTTGAAATGGATAAAATTGGGATGATTCCAGGTATATAAGAATGAAATAATAAGGCTTTTTATTTTAATATAATGCTGGCTTCTATAACACAAGACTTGAGGTGCATGTGCAACCTGTGGGGTTGTTCAAAGAACAGTGATGGGATGAGGAGAAGCCTTCAGTATCATGGTGCAACCACCAAAGAGCCAAAATAACCCTCATAGCATCAGTGGGAGCATGTTCTGTGCAAAGTGTGGTGATGTAGATTTCAAGAATTAAAAAATAGGAAGAGATTGACAGGAAAATATTGATGAATTTGTATACAGAGCTTCATTAGAGCATGGGGGGATAAGTTGTGTTTGATTCCTTTGATTTTTTCCGTTCAGACTGAGGCAGGGTGAAAAAGCCCTCCTGTACCCTGATATCAATCAGTTTTGCTTATGCTTTTATCAGAACCACTCTCCAAATTTTTTTGTATCTGCTTGATTATATTTTAATTATTTTATATAAAATTACTGCTCAATTAAAATAGTAAACTTAAAATTCAAGGGGCTTTTGTTGTTTATTGAACAAATTATATAGAACTTCATTCATAACAGAGGGGAAGGTAGACAAAGTCTGATTGATTGTCAGCCAGCAAAAAGTCTTGATTTTCCTATCTATTCAGACTGCATGAGGAGGATCTGGGGGTTAATATCAATTGGACATTGCTGATATTAATCTATAAACAGGAAAAAAAATTGTTAACAGGACAAAACAGTTCTCTCTGCATTGTTTTCAATACAGTATATTCACTTTGAATACATTTCTGAAATGTGTCTAATTAACCACAGAAGGATTGAAAACTTAGATTATTCCCAGAAAGAGTGGTCAAAGGCTGGAATTTTCTTGTTTGGGTGTTTTGAACAAATGTTTATGAGCCTTTGTCACTGAATTCCTGAACTGAAGAGATTCAGGAAAGAAGAGGCCTCTGAGCAGTAAAATCCATCAGCAACCTCCAAGTGGCTGAGGATCCATCCCCATCAGAGCAGCAATGAACAGAAATGGGCACAGCTTTGTGGCTGCCCCAGCTTTGGCATGGGCCCTGGGCCTGGAGCAGGAGCAGCTCTTGAGGGCCCCAAGGCCGGGGCTCTTGTGCTGCCCTGGGCAGATGGGATGGCAGCAGGGGCTGCAGAGCTCTCAGCACCTCAGGCAGAGGGGAGCAGGGCAGCCAGGGGAGCCTCCTTTGGCCTTGGCCAACACCTTCCCCATGGCTGGGGCTGAGTCCTGTGGCAGCTGCAGCTGCTGCTGTGCCCTTGGCAGGGGCTGAGGCCGTGGGGCCAGTGCCCAGAGCAGCCTGGCCTGAGCAGAGCTGTGGGGCCAGAGCCGGCTGGGCTGGGCTGGGAGAGGCTCTTGGTGCTGCCCAGAGCTCAGGGCAGCTGGCAGAGCTTGCAGGAGCTGGGCTGGCCTGAGAGCCTGGCCCAGAAACCATCAGTGTCCATCTCAGCCTGGCTGAGCGTGCAGGGGCAGGACTCAGGCCAGGCCTTGTGGGGCAGGGCCAGCGCCTGTGCAAGGCATTGCAAACAGGCAAGTGGCCCAGAGAGGAGGCTGCTCTGTGCCCTTGGTGGCATGGACAGAGCAGGGAGGGGGCCCAGGACATTTGTCAGTGCCAGCCTCTGTGCCCAGCCCTTGGCAGCCCTGGCTGCTGAGCCCAGCTTTGGCCTGGGCTGAGTTTGGCTGTGGCCCAGCTCCATCCTCCTGCAGGGCTCAGGGCCTGTTCCCAGCCATGGCCAGCCCTGGCCGGCCTCTCTGCTGGCCCAGAGGCTGGCAGAGCCCGGGGCAGGGCTGTCTGTGCAGCCCCACAGGTGCCAGGGGCTCTGCAGGAGCTGGCAGAGGCTGCCCAGCAGGGAGGCCATGGGGCACAGAGCCCCAAGGCTGCTGTGGGCACCATGGCACAGGGGCCATTCCCAGCCGCAATGCTCCTGGCCTGGGCTGGGCCTGCACAGGGGCTGGGCCACCATGGCTGGGCCAGCACAGGGCCACAAAGGGGCCACGCAGCCGCTGCCGGGGCTGACAGCAAGGCCAGGCACACACAAGCAATTGCTGAGCATGGCCTGCGCTGGCCAGGCCTGACTGTGCCAAAGGCAGAGCTCAGCTGCCCTTGGGGGCTGCAGCAACAGTCCAGAGCCCAAAGAGCCTCCATGGCTGTGCTGGAGACCAAGGCTGCAGGAGGGAAACGCAGGGCTGCTGCGGGATGGGGAGGCCATTGAATTCCAGCATACACCTCAGCTCTCTGATGATCCCAGCACCATGCTGGGCCCTGTTTCACACAGGAGCAGAGCAGGTGTTGATGGCAGAGGAGCCCTGTGGGGCTGTCAGGGACCTGCAGCTTGCAAGGTGCTCTGCTCTCCCTCAGGTGCTCTGGGAGAGATCCAATCCCAGCTGGGCACCTCAGGGCACAAGTGGCACTGCCTGCTCATGGGCACACAACTGATGTCTGCCTGGAAAGGGACACAGGTATTAATCCCTGTTGGTTTCATAATATACAATCAAATAGTTATTATCTGGGTTATTTGAGTACTTTTAAGAAATGGCAATGTTTTCCCACCCGGAACAGGGATTTCTTAGAAATGTACTGATGGCAGGAGAAGAAATCCTGATCTTCCCATCTACTTGTGTCACCAATATTAGGTGTATTATTTAATCACTCTCTTTTCCATGAAGTGTTTCCAGGTCACCTGGTTAAATGGCCATGTCTAAGGGCATGTCCTCACTAGACCAGCTGGATGTTTGTTCTTCCCATTGGTCCCAGATTTCCTCCGCCAGATGCTCTCTGGTCATTCAAGTGCCTCTCAACTGACTGGTTTCATGCTTTCAGCTTCAGGGAGTTGCCCAATGTTTCTGAAGTTCAAATAAATATCACATTGCTTGACATCCTAATTGTCTTTATATCTATCACTGATTTACCTTTTCTTATGTCTATGTCTAAAACTTTTCCTGTACAGGAATCCCTGGGGGATGGTGGACATGTCAGATGCGGCTGGGACATCACAGAGAGCTGAGGGAACAGCTGTGATGCTGATGAAACTGTTGAAATGTTCAACTTGTGTTTGTTGCCAGGAAACCTTTCTGTGCCTCTGAGTGTCACAGGCCCTGAGCCCAAAGGACACAAACCTGATGAGTTGTGGTTCCCACTGCAGGGACTGCACTTGGACCTTGGCTCTGCACAGGAGAGCTCTTCATCCCCTTTCTCTCTTTTCCTCCCTCTGGGCATGGAGGGAGCTCCTGACTTCAGCCTGTGACTCGTGTGTGCAAAGAGCAAATCTGGGCAGAATTGGGGCAGGGAGGGTTTGGGGGGCCTTGGGATCTGTGCTGGGCACAGAAGGTGTTTTCCATTGCTCTGAGACTGTCTGCTGTGGAAAGTGGATTTAATATCCAGCAGAGGAATGACTTTTGCATTTGATGGAGCTGTGCCTTCCCTTGGCTTTTCTGGCTGACAAGAAATGAACATCCCTCTGTGTCTTGGGCAGCTCCTTCTCCAAGGAAAGCAGGTGGGAGTTGGAGCCAAGGAGCTGAAAGCTGCAGGTGCAGCCTGGGCTGGAGGGAGCTCAGATTTGCACAAGGCTGCTCTGAGTGCCAGGGCTTGGATGGGGAAATGGTGGGGTGGGGGTAGGGACAGAGTCTGATTGATTGTCAGCCATGAAGGGTCTTGATTTTCATATCTATTCAAACTGCATGAGGAGGTACTTGGATTCAGTGTCAATTGGAGATTGCACATATCAATGAATTAACAGGAAAAAAAAACCTAAACAGGACCTAAAAAAATCTTTCTTCACTGTTTTTTAAATATCATGTATTCACTTGGAATACACTACTGAGATCTGTTGGATTAACCACAAATGATTTGAAAATTAAAATCAAATTATTCCCAGAGGCTTGGCTTGTTAAGGTGTTCTGAATGTTAATGAGCCCTGGGACACTGAATTCCTGCACTGAAGAGCTGAAGGCTGAACAAGCCTCTGGAGCAGGAAAATTCAGCAGCAGCCTCCAAGTTGCTGAGGATGTCAGCAGCCCCACTGAGGCCATCCCTGCCCAGAGACCGTGGGGAATGGGGAGACAAGGAGAGCGTCCCTGGGGCTGGGGCAGCACAACTCAGAGGCACCAGTGGCTCCAGCTGGGAAATGGAGTGTGGAATGTGGCTGGGAAAGCCCTGCCTGGGCTGTGCCAAGCAGGACAGACAAGCCCTGACTCCATCCCCCAAACAACTCTCTCAAGGAGACATTTAAAAGGAATTACAATTGTTTGTGTCCTCTGAGTTGGATCACTGGAGAAATACCAACAAGAGATTCTCAGGAGCTCAAAACAACAAAACCTTTACTGGGAACTTTAGAAAATCAGAGAAACTTTGGCAAAAAAGGTTTAATATGACATTCAATCAACACAAAGCACTTCTCAAAGCATTAACTTGGTCCCTTCAGCTACACAAACTCCAAGGCATTTCAATTTTAAGTTACTCAAAATTTGCAAGAAGAGAGAATTAGGAGGAGAAGAAGACACAGAAAGAGAGAAAGAATTAAAGTAGATATCGAGAAGCACACACAGAGCTACCAACTCCTGCATTCCAGCAGTCTTCAGATAAATATTCCAAGAGGAGGTGGGGTCAAGATTTCTGCTTGCCTTGTGGTCAGCATTCAATACCCCTTGGTCTTCCTGGGCCCTTCACCCAGGTGGGACTTGGGCTCATTTGGTCCCTCAGGAGCTGGGCTGGTGGCTCCAGAGTGGCTGTGGAGCATTGCCTGTGCTGAGCCAGGGACTGGCAGACACTGCTGGGCTGGGAAAGAGGCTCTGGGGGGATTGGGGTTCCAGGGCAGGGCAGGGGTTCCAGGGCAGGGCAAGGCTGGGGTTCCAGGGCACATGAAATGTTTGGACCAACAATCCCCTCCCTGTCCAACACATGAAATGTTTCCAGCCAACAATCTCCTCCAGTCTCTTTTCAAAACAGGCCCCAAGGTTTGGAGAAGGTGAGAATCCTAATTTTGTCAGGAAGGCAGATTTTGGATGTAGGGAATTTTGGACACAGTTCTTTTCCATGGGCACCTGGAGAAGGATGGGAAGGAAAACAGAGCCCCAGTGTTTTGGTAGCAGGTGAGATGAGACCCTCCACATGCCAAGATTCAGCTGGACTGGTCAGGTGGCCCCTGGGATGGATGCCAGCAGAAGGAACAGTTCCCAGCCAGACCTGTTCTGTGTTCCCATGCAAAGGTGGAGCACTGTTCCTGGTTCCATTGGGCCCTGCAGTGTCACAAATGGTGGACTGGGCTCCACAGTTTCACAGTGGTCCCCCACAGTGTCACACTGGGCCCTTGGTCCTATGGATCCCCCAGTGTCATTATGGTGCCCTTGGTTCCATGAGGTGCCATGGTATCACAATGGATCCTTGGTTCCATGATTCCATGGGCCACACAAGTGTCACAATGTATGAATTTTCCTTTACTTGTTCCATGGGACCTCATTGTGTCACAATGGTCTCACTGGTTCATGTGGCCCTGTGAACATCCTCTTGGTTTCCTTTGAGGCCCCCAAAGGCACAATGTCACAAGGGTCCTCCATGATTTCCATGAGTCCCTTCCATGTCATAATGATCTCCTTGGTTTCCATGGTCACAATGGTCCCCACAGTGTCACAATGGTCCCTTGGTTTCCATGAGGCTGTGAAGTGTCCCAATGGTGTCTCCATGATTCCATGAGTTTTGGCACCATTGCCAGACCATGGGCCCTGCAGTGTCACAATGGCCCCTTGGTTCTGTGACATCCAAAGTGTCACAAGGGCCTCCCCCACAGCTCTAAGGATGAGGTGTCCCTCCCAGGTGTCCTCACAATGGGCCAATGGTTCACTGGTTCCATGGGGCCTCTCAGTGTCACAATGGTCCCAAAGTGTGTCCAATGGACATTCCATGAGGCCTTGAAATGTCACAATGGCCTTTGGTTCCATGGAGTCCTCCCAGTGTCACAATGGCCCCTTGGTTCCATGACACCCAAAGTGTCACAATGGTCTCCATGGTTCCATCAATGTCACAATGGACCCTTGGTTCATGGATTCAGTGTCACAATGGATCCCTCATTCCATGGAGCCCACAGTGTCAGTAATGTCCCTTGGTTCCATGAGGGCCCAGTGTCACAGTGTCACAATGGTCCCACAGTGTCACAATGGTCCCTTGGTCTCACAGGGCCCCACAGTGTCACAATGGTCCCTTGGTCTCACAGGGCCCCACAGTGTCACAATGGTCCCTTGGTTCCATGGGCCCTGTGCTGCTGCATCCCCCCCCCTTCTCAGGCCGCCCTGCCAGCTGAGAAATGCTCCTTGGGCCTCGGCCTTGGCCAACAGCCCCTGGGCTCAGCTCCTCTGCAGCTCATCACAAACACTGTCTGCTCCAGGCACTGCTGCTGCCCAACCAGCTCCTGCTTTCCTTTAGCAGCAGCCCTGGGAACTGGTTTTGTTCCCTCAGTGGCACAACATCCCTGTTCTCACACTGCCAAAGAAAGCTGTTGATGCCAAGTGTGGCCAGGATGAACCATTGCTGGGACTGAAGCCCCTCTCTTGGGGCCCTGCAAACAGCGCTCCAAAAGGAGCCCTTGAGCTCTCCTGGGCCAGCGACTCCCCTCTGAGTGGGGCCTCTCCCAGCTGGGAACTCTCCCGTTTGCTGCACTCGGGGATCCCTGAACAATGACAGAGCCTGGGCCGATCCCCCCACTCCTCCAGGCTCAACCCTTCACCCACTGGGGAGATGCCAAAGGATCCACAGGGAGCATTCCCTGCCCTCAGGGGAATTTCTCACAGGTGCCTTGCACTGACTCTTTGTGTCTGTGTGCACACAGGAGTGCCTGTGCTGGGGAAATGTGGCAGAAATGCTGCTCTCTGAGGGGTTTGAGTGCCTTGGATAGCTGAGTCAGATATCCAGCCTGTAAGTAAGGTTAAGTCACAAGGTCTAAGTGAAGTTAAATGCTGCTAAGAGTTGTTCTTTTGCTAAGTTGTTAAGTTTAATTTAATTTATAAGGTAAGTTGAATACTGTTAAATGTTATTCCTCTGTTAAATTGCAAAGTCATAGGTTTTAAGTTAGGTTAAATACTGTTAAGTGCTGTTCTTTTTGCTAAATTGTGAAGTTGAAGGTATCAGTTCAGGTTAAGGTTTAAGTTAAGTCCTGTTCAGTTTGAGCTCTGTTAAGCTTTTTAGGCTGTATTCCTTTTATCCTTGCCCTCACTGCCCTTTTGTCCTTGTGTCACACACACACACACAGACAGGGACAGTTCTGGGTTCATTTCTGGTTTGATTGCCTGGATTCTGTTTGGTTTTGTTGTTGCTTTGTTTCCTTGGTGTGCCTGAAGTGTCCAGTCAGGAGCAGAGTGACTCTTGCCAAGGAACTTTGTGCTGCTGTCCCTTAATATTCAATCTGGTTTTTGCTGATCCCTTGCTGGGGATTTTTTCAGCGCTCTCAAGGCCTCGTTGGTACCAGGGTGAAGGAGCCCTGGCCCAGGCTCTGGCCCTGGGGGACACGGGGATGCTGCTGGGGGGTCCCTGTCCCCCTGTCCCACCCCCAGGGCCCCGGCCCCCCGTCCCCGTGTCAGGCTCTGGGGTCGATCTCGTGGAACATCCTCTGGGGGAGGCTGCGGGGCTGGGGGCGGGGGGACCCGGGGGGACAGGGGACCCTGCTGTGCATGAGCAGGGTTGGACTGCTCTGGGGGGAAACTGTGGGGGGCTGGGGCAGAGTGACCTCCCAGGGGACCTCACACAGCCCCTGTGATGTCACACAGCCCCCTGTGATGTCACACAGCCCCTGTGATGTCACACTGTGCCCCCTGTGATGTGATGTCACACAGCCCCCTGTGATGTCACACAGCCCCTGTGATGTCACAGCACTGCCCTGTGATGTCACAGTCTGGGATGTCACACCTGAATGATGTCATGCAGCTGCCCTGTGATGTCACAAAACCACTCTGTGATGTCAAAAAGTCACCATGTGATGTCACAGTCTGTTCTGTGATGTCACAGCCTACTCTATGATGTTACACAGCCACCCAGTGATGTCACAACCCACTCTCTGATGTCACAGAGCCACCCTCTGTGATGGCAGAGTCTGCTCTATGGCCTCAGACCCACTCTATGATGTCACAGCCAGCTCTGTGATGTCACAACCCCCTCAGTGATGTCACAAAACCCTCCCTGTGATGTCATACTGACACTCTGTAATGTCACAGCACACACTTTGACCTCACAGCCAGCTCTATGATGTCATACAGCCATGCCATGATGTCACAGCCTGCTCTGTGATGTCACAGAATCCCCTCTGTGATGTTGTAGCTGCTCAATGACCTCTCACAACAAACTCTGTGATGTCATAGCCCAATCTGTGACCTCACACAGCCCACTCTGTGCTGTCACACAGCCCCTTGCTGACATCACAGCTGCTCTGTGCCTCCATGACACAGCCACAGAGGTGCTGCTGTGACACAGCCCCCTCTGGGACATCCCACAGCCCCTGCCAGTGCTGAGCCCCTGTGAGCTCTGTCTGTGCCCTGCTGGTGTCCCTGAGGGGCCCTGGCAGTGCCCCAGCCCTGCTGGGCTGTGCACAGGAGCTGCTCCTGGCCAGAGCTGTCTCTCTGCAGCGCTGCCCTTGCCAGGAGCTGCCTCTGGGCCAGGAGCCCGGCCCAGCTCAGCAGCACAGACACAGCACAAGGACTTTAATGACCCTCTGGGGCTTTGGTGCTCTTTGCATCAGACTCAGTCCCTCAGAGTGTGGGCTCAGAAATTTCTCAAGAACTCAAAGTGAGATTGAAAACACTGAGGTTCCTTGTAGTGTTAATGGACACTGTGGCAACTCAGAAAATGCCCTCAGAACACTGGTGGCAGTGAGACAGGTGTGCTCAAGGAACTCTGGTTCACCTGGATGTGAAAAAAGGGAGGATTGAAACACTGAAGATCCTGTTCCCTCATACTTTAAATAGATCCTTCTGTGGGGAGGGATGCCAGGACTGAGAAAGTGTCCCCAGGATCCAGGTAGAGCAGAACACTGGTGGCAGTGATGACAGGTGGGGACAAGCCATGGGAAAGGTGTCTCTGATGCTGAGGGCAAGCCTGCCCATCCCTGTGCCCCTTGCAGCCCAGGCTGTCCCTGCAGGTCCCCATCTGTCCCCAGGCTGTCGGCATCCCTGGCTGCCCCACCTGGCTGGGCCCTTCCTTTGCTGACAGCTCTGCCTCCTGCCTGCCTCTGCCTGCCCACACAAAGCCTTGGGCTGCTCCAGGCTCCTCAGGGGGGGATGTGCTGCACCACAGCCCTGCCCTGGCAGGGAAATTCCTTTCTCCTGGTGTCCAGTCTGGACCTCCCCAGCTGCCCTTGGTGCTATTATGTCCTTTCAGGCTCATTCCCACTATGAAGAAAAAAAGCTCCAGCCTCTCTGAAAACACCCTTCCATCCCTCCCAGGCTATTCCTGTTCTGTCCTCAGTCTCCACACCACTGACCCCAGAGCCATCAGCCCTCCCTGCTGGTTTTGTGATGAGGCCTCCAAACCCCATCTTGGGAGATTTTTGGGTCCTCTCCAAGTCTGTGAAAATGGAAAAATAGTGATCAAAGTTATTTTCTCCCAAATCTTGCAGTGACAGAAGAAGGGTCAATATTTTTAAACTGAATGAGGATGGATTTACATTTGTTAGAAAGAGGAAATATTTTACAGTTTTGAGAGTGGCACAAAACTGCAACTGTTTTTCCAGAGAAGTGGATTCCCCATCCCAGGAATTGTCCAAGAGCAGGAGCTTTGTGCAACCTGACCCAGTGAAACCCTCTCATCCCCAGTGACAGAATTCCTGTAGTGTGGGTTCTCTGATGTGCTGGGTGCCCTCACAACGCTTCTCTGGCCAGAATGTCTGCTGAGGGCAGCCGGGCTGCTGCAGGGGCAGTGACCTCACAGCCATCACCATGGCAGCCCTGTCCCCTGGGCCTGGCTCTCCCCTTTCCTCTGCCCCTGCCTTGGCTCTGCTGGCATGAAGAGTTTTGTCATTAATATCTTGTCCCCAAGGTGCTGGGGCCAATGGCTTCCCAGTCAGGCTCCTGGAGCAGAAGTGGCTTTTCAGAGCCCAGCCAGGAATGAGCCCTGAGGCAGCAGTTCTGCAGTGGTGGCCACCAGGCCGGGATGCCCAGGGAGGCTTCTGGCCATGGCCTGAAAGCAGCTGCTGCTGCCAAGGTGCCTTTGGTGCCTCAGGCTCTCCCTGGCACAGCTCCCAGCACGGCACTCTGCCCTTGTGCCTGAGGCCTTCCCTGTGCTGGGGCTGGCCTGGGGCTTTTCCTGCAGTGGGACCTGCCCTGCCCATGGCACAGGAAAGGCAGTTCCTGCTGGAGCAGGAGGCTCTGCCTGCAATGGGCTCCAACAACTCCAGCAAGGCCCTGCTGACTTCAAAATTGCCTGCTAGAGCACTATATTCTAATAATTGTTATGGCTCCTGAACTGTGGAGTAAATAACTGTGCTAGTGATCTTTCCATCTGATCATGATCAGAATAAATAAGAGACATATTTATATAAATTTATCTGGTATTCTATCATTAATCCTGTGGGACAAATTCTGTTAAAGTTAAACTCCACCTGTCCAATCTTTTACACATAAACCTTTGACAAATTCTGGGGCTGGGATTGGATCCAGCTGCTCCCAGTCTCCTCTCTTAGAAGGAATTTTAGAACTCTAGGGGCCCTGCAGGGGTTTGAGGGACCATGGTGGCTGTTTGGTGTCATTTCTCCATCTCATGTCTCAGCAGGAGTTTCTCCAGTAAAGAATAAAGCTCTGAAGCTCCCACTGTGCCCATGACAGGAACACCTGTGAGTGTCTGGGACATCCCAGCTCTTTGGCAGCCTGGGGACTTCTGGGAGGTCACCATGGAGCCCCTGTGAGTGCCTGTGAAAGATCGGTGCCTTTGCAGCCCATGGTCCCCTGGGATGTCTCCATGGAATGGCTGTGACTGCCTCTGACCACACAGCTCTTTACCATCCCCAGAAAGCCCTGGGAGGTCTCCATGGAGCCCCTGCCTCTGCCTGTGACATTCCAGCTCTTGAAGAGCCTGGAGACTCTTGGAAAGTCCCCATGGAACCCCTCTGAGGGCCTGTGACAAATCTGATCCTTAGCAGGCAACCATCACCACCATCTGGAACCCTGTTGCTATGGTCAGTTTCCATGGCAACCATGGCAACCACCAGCCCCCTGTTGCTATGGTCAGTTCCATGGCAACCATCACCAGACCCTTGGCAGCTCCATGGAGACCCCATGCCAGGGGTGGTTGCCATGGACACCAGCTCAGGCCTGCAGCCAGAGCCCATTGCCATGGCAACCATTGGCAGCCCCATCCCCAGGCTCATGGGATCCCAGAACCACAGAATTGGCTGAGCTGGGAGGGACCCATCAGGATCCTCGAGTCCAACTGCTGGCCCTGCACAGGACACCCCAACAATGCCAGCCTGGGCCTGGCAGTGCTGTCCAAACGCTGCTGGAGCTCAGAGAGCCCTGGAGCTGGGACCCTTCCCTGGGGAGCCTGGGCAGGGCCCCAGCAGCCTCTGGGCAAAAACCTTTTCCTGAGATCCAACCTGAGCCTGCCCCGACTCAGCTGCAGCCGTTCCCTCCACTCCTGTCCCTGGGCACCAGAGGGAAGAGGTTCCCACAGCCCCAGCCAGGGACCCGCTCCCAAGGCTGTTGCCATGGCCACCAGGGCTGGAACAAGCTGGGATGCTCAGTTTCCATGGGCTGGGGTTCAGGAATGGGATTCCCCAATTTCCTGCTCCTGCTAAAACCGCGCTGCCCTCGCTGCCCTCCCACCTCCCATGGAAAGCACAAAAGGCAAAGATCCCAGGCTGGGATAAGAACAATTTATTGGGAACAGCAACAAGATAAGGAACAAACAGAACAGAAACAATATTGATAACAGAAGGGATAAATAAAACTGTTTACAGGGAAAACTAAAACACAACTCACTGGGTCTTCCTGGCCACAATTTCCCCCTGCCTGGAAAGGACACCCTTCTCCTCAGGGAGAGAGAGAGAGAGTCCCTTTCCTGCCCCTGGCAATGACCTGAGGTGGGAGTGAATGTAATGACAGGGCCATGGCCAGACCCTCATGTTCTTCAATCCCACATCAGGTCATTGGGAGGGGCAGGAAAAGGGACAGGTGTCTTCCCAGCATGGATCACAGGGAAATGGATCACCAGGGCTCTTCCCAATGTGGGGTCTCCAATGGGGATGAAGGTGGAGAGGGGCATGAAGCTCTTCCTGCAGTTGGGACACTAGCAGTATTTCCCTTACTGGTGACTCCATTGGTGTTAGGTCAATTGACAGCTCATGAAGAAGCTCTTCCCATGATGTGGGGCACTCATAGGGCCTCTCCCCAGTGTGGATATGCTGGTGCCTCATGAGGGTGAATATTTTCCTGAAGCCCTTTCCACAGTCAGGGCAGTGGAAGGGCCTCTCCTTGGTGTGAATCTGCTCATGCAGGTGGAGATGTGAGCTGGTCTGAAACCTCTTCCCACAGGTGGGGCACTCGTAGGGCCTCTCCCCAGTGTGGATGCGTTGGTGGGTGACGAGGGTGGAGTTTTTCTTGAAGCCCTTCCCACACTCAGGGCAGTGGAAGGGCCTCTCCTCTGTGTGATCTTGCTGGTGCCTGGGAGGAGACTGGAGCTGGTCTGAAACCTCTTCTGACACTGGGGACACTCATAGGGCCTCTCCCAGTGTGGATGTGTTGGTGGTTGATGAGGATGGATCTGTGGCTGAAGCCCTTCCCACATTTCCCACACTCATAAGGCCATTCCCCAGTGTGGATCATCTGGTGGTGGATCAAGGTGCTGCTCTGCCTGAAGCCCTTCCCACACTCCAAGCACTTGTGGGGCTTCTCCCCATCATGAAGCTTCTCATGGACCACCAGCTCTGAGCTCTGGCTGAAGCTCTGTCCACCTTCCTGGCTCAGGGTGGGTCTTTTCCTCCTCAGAGCACCCTGGGCTGGGTTTGGAGCCCCCCTCCTCCTGGGATCTCTGGGGCTTTTTCTTCCCTGTTGGATTCCTGTGCCATGGAGTTGCTCAAAATGGCCTCTTCCATGAGGTTCTGCCGTGGGGATTTGTCCTCCCTGGTCTCCATCCTCAGCTCCTTGTCTGGGGGAGGAAGGACAAGGAGAGGATGGGATTTGCCTCCGTGCCAGAGGGAAGGGGAAGGAGATCCCCCCAGTGCATCCCCAGCAGGACGGTGTTGGCAGTGGGGTTGTCCTGCAGCCAGGGGCCGTGCTGGGCTGGGAGATGGAGCAGGAGAGAGGGGGAAAGGGACACTGACTTCCTCCTCACCTGCCTGGGTGTCCAGGGGCTCCTTCCTCTTCCTCGCAGCCTCCTCTTCCATCTGGCAAAGGTTTGGGGATGGGAAATCCTGTTTTGGGAGGAAAACAAGGGATGAGTACATTGAGTTTTTGTACTGGTTTGAAGGCAAACCTGTGGAGGGTCTAAACCAGAATTACAATTTAATAAGAAAATTAAGATCAAGGCAATGATACAGAAACACTGCCTTAAACTGACAGAGTCAGGATATAACCTGACACCCTGTTGCTCAGGGTGGTGGCAGCAGTCCCATTAAATGGTGGCTGCAGTCCTGTTGGAGTGATGAACGTGATTCTGTCAAAGCAGTGATCCTGTAGAAGGGTCTGGTCTTCCTCTGAAGGTCCAGTGGTGGTTATGGAGCTCTTGTCCTCTGGGAATCCAGTAGGCAAGCTGCTCCTGGTGTTGCAAGCCTCAGCTTATATCCAGGTAGGAATGCTTGGATCCTCCCCCTGGGTGGAGCATCCCACAATGGGATGATGGAATTTTATCAGTCCTGCAGTGACACTCAATGGCCCATTCACAGAAGATATCTCCCCTGGAGGGCGTTATCAGGGGTGAGTCATGGAAGAGATAAAGAACACTGCCCCACCTGTTTATAGCAGTTGATGAAGATGGGGATTGAAAACATGCATTTGGTTACATCTTGCATTGCAACCTGAAACAGTGGGGCAATCCCTGCTCAGGGGGTGAACACCACCCCCCTTACCCAAACTGGCTCAAGTGTAAAACCCCACCCCAGGAAGGCCACACGCACAGGGGACAACGTCACACTTGCCCTGCCCCAGGGGAGGTCTCTGTCCCTGTCACTCCCTTGCTGTCCCTCCTTTTCTCTTTCTTTCCATCTCTCTCTCTACCTCACATTTACTGCTCAAAAAAATCCACTTTGGATTTGGTCTCATATCACCTTAATTTGGGCAGAGGCATCTCTCTAACAATTTTCTTGACCAGATTGTGACATTATTTTTTGACCGTGAGTTTAAGCACTGTTCTCTGGCCTGAAGTGCCTTCTACAACAGCATGGCTCCCTCCTCTGAGGAGGTTGTGGTTCTCTCTGGAGGAACTCTTGGAAACTTGGACGCAGATGCAGCTTCCTCTGAGTGACTTTATGGGAGAACTGATGAGGAAAATGGCTGTTGTGGGTGGCCAGTGAAAAAAAGAAAATATTTTGTTGTCCTTCCTTGAAAAGTTTGTTAAAATCACTGGAGGAAAGGGAGCAAATGTTACCAGCAAGACTGACAAGGTTCATTCACCCCAAGGTGAGGAACACAAGGCTGCTGAAAGTCCCACAAGAAGCCCAGCTCAAGTAGCTAAAATTCCCAAATAACTCCTGAATGCCCAGGAGGATTTTTTGGGGTTTTTTGCCAAATGTGAGAATCATTTTCTCTTCATCCCTGTCATCTTTTGTGACAGCTACACAGAGCTTTTCCTTCCTTTTAATAATATCTGTATTGGGCTGAATTTCCACTTTTCTTTTATTGGACCTGCCAGCAGCTGAGCTGGAGCTGTGCAGGAACTGTGGAACTTGGAATTGCCACAGAATTGCTTCTATTGTCAGTTTATTCATGTTTGGGATTTGTTTGTATTTTCATCACATGTGACTTGTGGGAAAATTAAATATTCATCAAAGTGTTTTATGCAGAGTTAAGTTTGATTTCTGCCAAGTTTATTTTGTCCAGTACCCTGTGGATGCTCAAGGGCTTACTGTGCCTCTCATCCTTTGGAAGGCTTGGGAGGGGTTTCAGGGGATTGTCCCTGTCCCTGTCACCCCAGGCCATTCCCCAGGGGGTCTCCATCATTCTCACCCCAGGGAATGCCTGGGGGGGTCTCCCTCCCTCTCACCCCTGTGCCAGGGGGTGCTCTGGGGCAGTCTCTGTCCCTCTCAGCCCAGGGGATGCTCTGGGGGTCTCTGTCCCCTCACCCTGGGGATGCTCAGGGGGGTCTCCATCCCTCTGGCCTCAGGCAATGCCTGTGCAGGGCTGGGGACCAGGGGCTCTGTGTCCCTCTCACCGCTGAGGGTGCTCGGGGCTGGGGGCCTCTCCGACCTTCTCACCCCTGGGGAGGCTGGGGGGTCTCTGTCCCTCTCAGCCCTGCTGTGACCCCACCCAAACATCATCGGGCTCAGAGGGACAGAGACACCCCCAAAGCCCCAGAAGGGCTGAACCTGGGATTTGGTTTGGGGCTGAGGATTTAGGGAGGGGCTGGAATTGGGGCTGGGCTTGGAGTTGGGGCTGAGATTTGGATTAGAGCTGGGATTGGGGTTAAGGCTAGACATGGGATTGGCTTTAGGGCTGGGGTTGGGATTGGGTCTGGGGCTAGATGAGTCTGGGACTGGGATGAGATTAAATACAGAACTGTGAGTGTGTCTAAACATGGAGTGAGATTGAGACCAGGATCAGGGTCAGGTTTGGGACTGAGCTCACCCAGAGCAGGACAGGGGGGATGTGGGAAAGGTTTGGGGAAAATGGTTTGGGGAAAAACAAGGTGTGGGAAAAGGTGGCCTTGTTGATAAGTCCCAATGTTCTGATTGGCTGGGGATGCCTCCCACCCAAGTCCATCTCTAAGAAGTCACCTGAGCCAGTCCTTGAGGAAAAGATCCTCAAGCCCTGAGGAAGAAGGATAAAAAAAAAAGAAAAGCCACCAGGAGTTTCCCACAAGAAGTCTCATCCCTCTTGGGGTTTCTGATGGTCCCCCAAGTCCATTTCAGGGCTCTTGGGTCTAAAAATCAAGAGGGTCCTAAAAAAAAAAAAGCCAAACAGAGTTTCCCTCCAGTCTCATCCCTCTGGGGTTCTGGTGGTCCCCATCTCAGGGCTGGGGGATTCATGGGAACAACTGGGAGTTTGGGGATCCCCCCCTTATGGATTCAGAAGTTTTCCCCAGGGTCCCCCTCCTGTTTCCCAATCCAGCCCCCCTTCTTTCCACATCCCCCCCTGTCCTGGTTTAGGGCAAATTTGGTTGAAAACCTCCAAAAGGAGTTTCCTCTAGAATGCAGATTCAGCAGCCCCACCCTCAGCCAGTTCAGGAAAATATTTCTTTGAAAAAAGTGGAAAAAAAACTTTATTTAACAGGCAAAGCATTCACCAGCACAAAAATTGAACAATATTAAGGAATAAAACCTCCTGCTCCTCCAAAATAGATGACAAACTCTGAAAAGCCCCAGCCCCTCTGTGGGGTAGCTCTCTCTTAGCTCAGTATCTTATCAGTCTCTTATCAGTCTCTTATCAGTCCCTCCAGCACTGGAAAATGCTGTGGCCCAGGGGTCCCAGGTGGGCCACAGGTGCAAGACCCCCCTGGTGGTGTTCTGGGTGTTCAGTCCAGAGCAGGTTTAAACAGCTCCAAAAAAAAAAGAAAAAGTCCCACAGTCCAGGGAACTTCTCTGCCTCAGTGAGCTAAAAACTAACTAAAAGCAAAGAGAGCTCTGTCCCTGTCTGTCTGTCCTCCTGTCCATCCAGGAGCTGGAATGTGGAGGAGTGAGTGCAGTTTCTGAAAACAAACTGCAGCTTCTTCCTCCTCCCCTTCGCTCTCAGAACCAGCCTTAAAGGTGCAGAACACATTCCTGGGCTAAACAGACTGATGGGGGTACGAGCATCATGAAGTCACCCCAGGACACGCCCCTGTCAGGGTCAGGGGGTCCAGAGAGACCCCAGAGCCTCATCTCCGGGCTGCGGGGTCCCCCAGCTCAGAAATCCCCCCTCTGCCACTTTGATGAATATTTGATGGGGGTCCCCTGTTCCACAGCCCCAAATCTCAAACATGGGGATCCCCAAAACCAATGTCCCGTTCCCTGTCGGTAGAGGGGCCATCCCCCGTCAGCCCCAGGACCCTCCTGAGGGAAAATGGATGGCTCCTCAGAAAAAAAAAGCTCCTCTTAGGGGAGAAAGGAGATATCCGGGGCTCGAGTCTGGGATCTGCTGGCTCCGAACACTCTCCAAAAAAATCCTCCTGGAGACCCCAGGCTGGAGTTATTTGGGAATTTAGCTACTTGAGCTGGGCTTCTTGTGGGACTTTCAGCAGCCTTGTGTTCCTCACCTTGGGGTGAATGAACCTTGTCAGTCTCGCTGGTATCATTTGCTCCCTTTCCTCCAGTGATTTTAACAAACTTTTCAAGGAAGGACAACAAAATATTTTCTTTACACTGGCCACCCACAACAGCCATTTTCCTCATCAGTTCTCCCAAAAGTTCCCCAGGAGGAAGGAGGGACTGTGTCCAAGTTTCCAAGAGTTCCTCCAGAGAGAACCACAACCTCCTCAGAGGAGGGAACCATGCTGTTGTCAAAGGCACTTGGGGTCAGACAACAGTGCCCTGAACTCACTGTGCCAAAATAATGTCACAATCTGGTTAAGAAAATTATTAGAGAGATGCCTCTGCCCCAATTAAGGTGCTAATGAGACCAAATCCAAAGTGGATTTTATTGAACAGTAAATGTGAGGTAGAGAGAGAGATGGAAAGAAAGAGAAAAGGGGGGGAGAGCAAGGGAGTGACAGGGACAGAGACCTCCCCTGGAGCAGGGCAAGTGTGACATTGTCCCCTGTGTGTGTGGCCTTCCCAGGGTGGGGGTTTTACACCTGAGCCAGTTTGGGCAAGGGGGGTGGTGTTCACCCCCTGAGCAGGGATTACCCCACTGTTTCAGGTTGCAATGCAAGATGTAACCAAATGCATGTTTTCAATCCCCATCTTCATCAACTGCTATAAACAGGTGGGGCAGTGTTCTTTATCTCTTCCATGACTCACCCTGATAACGCCCTCCAGGGGAGATATCTTCTGGGAATGGGCCATTGAGTGTCACTGCAGGACTGATAAAATTCCATCATCCCATTGTGGGATGCTCTGCCCAGGGGGAGGATCCAAGCATTCCTACCTGGATATAAGCTGAGGCTTGCAACACCAGGAGCAGCTTGCCTACTGGATTCCCAGAGGACAAGAGCTCCATAACCACCACTGGACCTTCAGAGGAAGACCAGACCCTTCTACAGGATCACTGCTTTGACAGAATCACGTTCATCACTCCAACAGGACTGCAGCCACCATTTAATGGGACTGCTGCCACCACCCTGAGCAACAGGGTGTCAGGTTATATCCTGACTCTGTCAGTTTAAGGCAGTGTTTCTGTATCATTGCCTTGATCCTAATTTTCTTATTAAAGTGTAATTCTGGTTTACACCCTCCCCAGGTTTGCCTTAAAACCAGTATAAAAATCAATGTGCTCATCCCTTGTTTTCCTCCCAAAACAGGATTTCCCATCCCCAAATCTTTGCCAGATGGAGGAGGAGGCTGCGAGGAAGAGGAAGATGCCCCAGGACACCCAGACAGGTGAGGAGGAAGTCAGTGTCCCTTTTCCCCTCTCTCCTGCTCCATCTCCCAGCCCAGCATGGCCCCTGGCTGCAGGACAACCCTGCTGCCAATGCCGTCCTGCTGGGGATGCACTGGGGGATCTCCTTCCCTTCCCTTTGGCATGGAGGCAAATCCCATCCTCTCCTTGTCCTTCTTCCCCCAGACAAGGAGCTGAGGATGGAGACCAGGGAGGACAAATCCCCAAAGCGGAACCTCATGGAAGAGGCTGTTTTGAGCGACTCCATGGCACCGGAATCCAACAGGGAAGAAAAGCCACAGAGATCCCACATGAGGAAGGGCTCCAAACCCAGCCCAGGGTGCTCTGAGGAGGAGGAAAGACCCACCCTGAGCCAGGAAGGTGGACAGAGCTTCAGCCAGAGCTCAGAGCTGGTGGTCCATGAGCAGCTTCATGATGGGGAGAAGCCCTACAAGTGCTTGGAGTGTGGGAAGAGCTTCAGGAAGAGCAGCACCCTGATCTGCCACCAGATGATCCACACTGGGGAATGGCCCTATGAGTGTGGGGAATGTGGGAAGGGCTTCAGCCACAGATCCACCCTTGTCACCCACCAACACATCCACACTGGGAGAGGCCCTATGAGTGTCCCCAGTGTCAGAAGAGGTTTTGGACCAGCTCCCATCTCCTCAGGCACCAGCAGATTCACACGTGGGGGAGAGGCCCTTCCAGCTGCCCTGACTGTGGGATGGGCTTCAAACACAACTCCCACCTCATCATCCACCAGCGCATCCACACTGGGGAGAGGCCCTATGAGTGCCCCACCTGTGGAAAGAGGTTTCAGACCAGCTCAAATCTCCGCCTGTATGAGCGGATTCACACGGATGAGAGGCCCTTCTGCTGCCCTGATTGTGGGAAGGGATTCAAACACAACTTCACCCTCATCACCCACCAGCGCATCCACACTGGGGAGAGGCCCTGTGAGTGTCCCCAGTGTGGGAAGAGCTTCACCCAGAGCTCTGACTTGACCAAACACCAAGTGAGGCACCAGTAAGGGAAGCCCTGCGAGTGCCTCAACTGCAGGACTAGCTTCATGCCCAGTTCCACCTTCATCCCCCATTGGAAACCCCATGTTGGGAAGAGCCCTGGTGATCCATGTTCCCTGTGATCCATGCTGGGAAGACAGCTGTCCCTTTTCCTGCCCCTCCCAATGACCTGATGTGGGATTGAAGAACATGAGGGTCTGGCCATGGCCCTGTCATTACATTCACTCCCACCTCAGGTCATTGCCAGGGGCAGGAAAGGGACTCTCTCTCTCTCTCTCCCTGAGGAGAAGGGTGTCCTTTCCAGGCAGGGGGAAATTGTGGCCAGGAAGACCCAGTGAGTTGTGTTTTAGTTTTCCCTGTAAACAGTTTTATTTATCCCTTCTTTTATCAATAAAATTTTTCTGTTCTGTTTGTTCTTTATCTCATTGCTGTTCCCAATAAATTGTTCTTATCCCAGCCTGGGATCTTTGCCTTTTGTGCTTTCCATGGGAGGTGGGAGGGCAGTGAGGGCAGCAGTGGTTTTAGTGGGAGCAGGAAATTGGGGAATCCCATTCCTGAACCCCTGGCCCATGGAAACCTGAGCATCCCAGCTGGTCCCAGCCCTGGTGGCCATGGCAACAGCCTTGGGAGTGGGTCCCTGGCTGGGGCTGTGGGAACCTCTTCCCTCTGGTGCCCAGGGACAGGAGTGGAGGGAACGGCTGCAGCTGAGTCGGGGCAGGCTCAGGTTGGATGTCAGGAAAAGGTTTTTGCCCAGAGGCTGCTGGGGCCCTGCCCAGGCTCCCCAGGGAAGGGTCCCAGCTCCAGGGCTCTCTGAGCTCCAGCAGCATTTGGACAGCGCTGCCAGGCCCAGGCTGGCATTGTTGGGGTGTCCTGTGCAGGGCCAGCAGTTGGACTCGAGGATCCTGATGGGTCCCTCCCAGCTCAGCCCATTCTGTGGTTCTGGGATCCCACGAGCCTGGGGTTGGGACTGCCAATGGTTGCCATGGCAACGGGCTCTGGCTGCAGGCCTGAGCTGGTGTCCATGGCAACCACCCCTGGCATGGGGTCTCCATGGAGCTGCCAAGGGACTGACCATAGCAACAGGGGGCTGGTGATGCTTGCCATTGAAACTGACCATAGCAACAGGGCAGCTGGTGATGATGGACAGAGGATTTGTCACCGACCCTCAGAGGGGTTCCATGGGGACTTTCCAAGAGTCTCCAGGCTGTTCCAGTGCTGGAATGTCACAGGCAGAGACAGGGGCTCCGTGGAGACCTCCCAGGGCTTTCTGGGGATGGTAAAGAGCCCTGTGGTCAGATGCAGTCACAGCCATTCCATGGTGACATCCCAGGGCACCTTGGGCTGCAAAGGCACCGATCGGTCACAGGCACTCACGAGGTCTCCACGGTGACATCCCAGGAGTCCCCAGGCTGCCAAAGAGCCGGGATGTCCCAGACACTCTCACAGGGGTTCCTGTCATGGGACCTTCAGTCAAAAGCTTTACTTTTTTATTGGAGAAACTCCTGCTGAGTCATGAGGTGGAGAAATGACACCCAGCAGCCACCATGGATCCTCAAACCCCTGCAGGGCCCCTCGACTTCTAAAATTCCTTCTAAGACAGGAGACTAGGAACATCTGGATCCAATCCCAGCCCCAGTCTTTGTTAAAGGTGTAAAATATTGGAGATGTGGAATTCAACTTTAACACAATTTGTCCCACAGGATTAATGATGGAATACCAGATGAATTTATAAATAAATACAGCTTTGATTGATTCTGATGAAGATTAGAAAGAAAGATCTGAACAGTTATTTACTCCACAGCTCAGGAGCTATAGCCATTATTAGAATATAGTGCTCTAGGAAGCAATTTTGAAGTCAACAGGGCCTTGCTGGAGTTGTTGGAGGCCATTGCAGGCAGAGCCTCCTGCTCCAGCAGGAACTGCCTTTCCTGTGCCATGAGCAGGGCAGGTCCCAGCTGCAGGAAAAGCCCCAGGCCAGCCCCAGCACAGGGAAGGCCTCGGGCACAAGGGCAGAGTGCCGTGCTGGGAGCTGTGCCAGGGAGAGCCTGAGGCACCAAAGGCACCTTGGCAGCAGCAGCTGCTTGCAGGCCATGGCCAGAAGCCTCCCTTGGCAGCCTGGCCTGGTGGCCACCACTGCAGAGCTGCTGCCTCAGGGCTCATTCCTGGCTGGGCTCTGAAAAGCCACTTCTGCTCCAGGAGCCTGACTGGGAAGCCATTGGCCCCAGCACCTTGGGGACAAGATATCAATGACAAAACTCTTCATGCCAGCAGAGCCAAGGCAGGGGTGGAGGAAAGGGCAGAGCCAGGCCCAGGGGACAGGGCTGCCATGGTGATGGCTGTGAGGTCACTGCCCCTGCAGCAGCCTGGCTGCCCTCAGCAGACATTCTGGCCAGAAGCATTGTGAGGGCACCCAGCATATCAGAGAACCCACAGAACAGGAATTCTGTCACTGGGGATGAGAGGGTTCCACTGTGTCAGATTGCACAAAGTTCCTGCTCTTGAACAATTCCTGGGATGGTGCAGGTTTGCTCAGTGTCTTGGTTTGGAAAGACTGGAGTCTGCTAAGAAAGGCAGGAGCCTCCCCTGAAATGGAGAATGTAAACCCTCCCCACCTCCCCAAATTGCTATAAATTTTAAATTAAGGGGCTCTCAGGCAAAAATATGGGAGCAGGAAATAACAGTTCTTTAATAGGGAGGAAAAATAAAAGGATAAAATAAACAATGCAGTACACTAGAACAACACTGACAGAGTCAAACCCAACCTGACACCCTGTGGGTCAGGGTGTTGGTGGCAGTCCAATTGGAAATGTGGCTGCAATCCCCCTGAAGTGTCAGGTGTGGTTCTGTTGGAGCAAGGGAGTCGTGTAGAGATGGATGTATTCTTCCTCTGAAGATCCAGTGGAAGAAGAGACAGCTGCTGTTCCTCTGAGGAATCCAGTGGAGAAAGCCATGCCGTGTCTCAAAAACCTCTGGATTATATCTGGGTAGCAATGCTTGGCTCCTCCCTCTGGGCAGAGCATCTCACAATGGGATGTTATAGTTCTTATCAGTCATGCACTGACATTGAATAGTCTGTTATCAGCAGATGTCCCCTTTTGAGGAGGTGTGAATGTGGTCACTCAAAGAGAGAGATAAAGCAAACTGCCCACTTGACAAAGATAATCTGCCATACAGATGGCAATTGAAAATATCTTGCATTGCAATCTTCAACAATGGTACAACTTACTGGAAAAGTTTTTTGACCAATCACACAAAGCAAAAGCATATTGACAGTAGTTCTATCCAACCACTATAAGCACACGTACCTTTGGTTAAAACACTGCTTGCTTATTTCAAATACAATGCCTGCTTGTAAGCCTTAAAACACAATGCACAGAGCTCCATTATTAAGCTTAGAACTTCCTCATATCTTGCTAGATATACTTTTCTGTAGCTTAGGGAGTTATTCTAGCCAAGTGTTAATACACAGACCATTGTTCTATTTGTCCTTACTTTTCTACTTCTTCTATAACTTTTCTGCTGACAAATCTTATGGCTACTGCTTAGCTCTAATCACAGGAGATTAGTAGATGATCTGGGTCCCAAGTGCAAAATAAGCATTCAAATGTCATGTATTATTCAAAGCATGAGATATTTCAAGTATGAAAATATATAATTAGCTGCTTCTCTAACAAAAAGAGTTTCCTATCTTATGAGCTGGAGATGACTTAAACAATTTAGAAGTGATTTATAAACCCCTTGGGGTGATTTCAACAGAACTCTCCACAGCTCTCCCACAGCTTTCTGAAATATATAAATAGTATTGAATCTGTGCAGCCATTTGTAAAGAAGAAAATAATTTCTTATGCTCAAGAAACAGAAATTCATTTGTTCATTATTCATAAAAGTCATCCTAATTTTACAGAACAACAAAAGTAAAATCAGAACAATATGCTTCTATTTACAATGGAATTTTTATAAATCCTTTCTCTGCTAAGTCATATTTGATGTGATTTTTTAGCTCTTCTTTCACCTGTACTTTCAGAATGCAGTCTGCTCAGAATAGTGAGGGACTTTCTACTAAGCTGTTCAACCACAGAGCATTGACAATGGCCTTTGTGAAATCCAGTATGAATTGACTTGTGAAAGTCAATTAGAATTCAGTATTTGGTTAGAGATTCTTATGCACACAACATCCAGACACCTCGCCAGTCAGATTGTCTCAACACGGATGTGTGTAGATTTATTTTACCTGCAATTTCTTTATTTACCTTATCACAGAATGAGATCCCTACCAACTTAGGGACAAATTAAATCCATTGCCCTTCAGCACTAGGGGTATTCAGCCCTCTGCTGTCATTTTTCGTAGCCTGCTGATATCCTGCTTGTAGATAATTGTATTACAATGTGCCATAAACCCATTGCAAAAGTAGTGTAAACCCATCTCAGTACTTCTGTTTCCCTTCTTCCTAAGGAATGAAAATTGAATCCTCCACCCCTCCTTGCAGTCCTTTGACATCGACTACAACTACTCCTTGTCACATCTTATGGGCACACTAGTGTGACACGGCTGGCACAGGTTCCAGCAGTGCAAACAGAAAGTGCATAGGGATTTTTGTTGTCTGGTAAGTAAATTACTGTGGCAGTCATGATGTGGATACACACACACACACACACACACACAAAAAAAAAAAAAAAAAAAAAAAACAACAACAAAACCCCCCCCCCAAAACAATCTAAGAAGAGATTTCATTTAGATTTCCATAGATCAGAAAAACAAAAACCCTAACAAAAAAATAAAAAAAAGAAGATAAATTGAAACTTTTAGTTATCAATAGATCAGGAAAATTTAAAAAGCAAACAACACAACAAATCAGTCCAGGTACACCTTTGCAGGATTCCTGCCTGAGAACCTGTGAGACTGGATGTTCTCAGGTTAGTCAAGACTTCTCTTATTTTCTCGACTGCTCCGTGAGCCACTGCTGTGTTTCCCTATTCTCCATTTCTCTGTTCCCAGCGTTTCCCTGTAGTGTGGCAGAAGAAATTGCAGCATGCCTTGAAGTCATCCCACATACTACCCTGGTCTCTTTTGCTTTCCTGTTTTGGAAATGGAAGCGCAGCGCTTCTCACCGCTGTGGCAAACCCGAATCAGATGGAGAACCCTGAATGCACAGCTCATGTGAGGGCAGCCCGAGAGCCCCAGCCACAGGCTGGAGCAGCCCCTGCCCCCGTGCTGGGGCTGGCAGCTGTGCCCCTGCCCGGCGCCGCAGCCGGGCCCGCCAGCCCGCGCCCCACACGCCGCTCCCTGCCCTGGGCCGTGCGGGCCGGCTCGGCCGCTGCTGGGCGCAGGGAGCGCCCGGCCGAGGGGCAGAGCCCGCGCCGAGCCTTCCCTGCCGGCGCTCCCCGCAGCTGCTGCAGGACGAGAGCCGAGTGGCCGAGCACCTGCGCTGGGCCCTGCCGCACCTGCGGAGCCCGCAGAGGCCCCTGCGAGAGGCGGCCGTCAGGTTCATCGGTGAGCCCCGAGCCCGGCGCCCCTCCCTGCCCCCGGCCCGGCTGCTGCCCCGGGCTGCCCGGGGGAGCCGCCCGCCCGCGGCGCCTGCTGCAGCCCGCCCGCCCTGGGCGCTGCCGCCGCCCTCCCGCAGCCCGTGCCCTCGGGCGGCAGCGTGCGGCAGGGCCCATTATAACTTTTGACAATAGCCCCCCTGTTAGGATAGGGAGGAGGGCGTGCGGCCCCTAAAGGCTGGCAGCGCCCGTGTCGGGCAGCTGTGCCGCCTGGCGCCCGCCACGGGCTCTGTCTTGGCAGGGGTGGCGGAGTGCTCATGATGGGGCAGAAGGAGGGCTCAGGTCCTCACTGAGGGTGAGTGGGGGCAGCCGCGTGGCAGCAGCGAGCACCGCCGGGGGCAGCTGCAAATCCTGGCTGCGGAGCTACAATCCGTGCCCGGGCTGCCCAGGGCTCTGCTCCCTGTGCGGACCAGGGGCGGCGGGGACAGAGCCTGGAGAGCTGCCAGGGACACGGGGGGGATCCGTGGCCAGCGCCTTCCGGCCGAAGCCCTTGTCTCCCGCTCCCTCCTGGCCACGGCAAGAGCCGGCTGGGATGGCCCTGGCAGGAGGCTTTCCTTGGATTCCCTCAATCTGGCCTCAGACCGTGGCTCCATTCCTCTTTCTTCCAGCTCTTCAAGCCCTGAAGGAAGATGAGAGCCCATCGTGCATGAGCAAACTGCTTCAGATGACCTTTGAAAGAAGATCTGCAGGACTTTGTTCGTCTGTTGGATCAGATGTACCGGCGTCCATGGGCGATTTCCAGTGCCCATTGAAGATGGGAGCATCTGCAGAGCAGGATGGACCAGCTGGAGCTCCAGGCACAGCTCTGGCTGCTCAGAGCTGAGCCTCTGGGAAGCTCCAGCAGCTCCTGCCATCCCCCTGTTGACAGCTCCCTCCTTGCAGCCCTCAGGCCCTGCCCATCCCCTTTTCTGCCTCCCAGCTCACCCCTTTCCTTCGCTTTCCCTTAATAAACAGTTTGGGTTTTCACTTTACCCGCGTCTCCGTGGAGCTGAAGCAACGCAAACCCTGAGCCGGGGACGCGCAGGGCCCTGCTGCCGTTCTCCTCCCCGCTGTGTTCCGTGCACGGACAGAGAGGAACAAGGGCAGCTCCGGCTGCAGAGGGCCCTGTCCCGCTGCTCCAGGGGCCATTTCAGCCAATCAGAGCGTTTGTCGCTGATGACTCATCAGTTGCCAGGAGCGGCATTTGGGGCGGGGGGCGGTGACCCCGGCGATGGGGATGGGGCGTGCGGGGGCAGCCGGGGCCGCTCTGGTGGCACTGGGGGTGCTGGGAGCCCCCCCGGCCGCGGGGGGAGCGGGGGGCGCGGGGAGAAGGGGGGCGGGGCCCCAAATTAAACCAAAGGGGGTCGGGACCCCCAAAGGGAGCAGGAGGGGCCTGGAACCCCCGAAACCAAGAATGGGGAGGGGATTGGGGAGTGGGGGAACGATGGGGAAGGGGCGGGAGAGCGGGGGAAGGAGGGGGATGGGACCCCCAAACAGAATCAAGCCAACTTGATGTTGCCACCTTCAGATATGGAAGGCAGCCGAAGGCAGCCAATGGTAGCCAAAGCTTTTTCCCAGTCCGTGTGATCCCAGTCTGTGCAATCCCAGTCTGTGCAATCCCAGTCCACAGGATCCCAGTCCAGGTGACCCCAGTCCATATAATCTCAATCCAGTTTATCTGAGTCTGTGTGGTCCCAGTCCATAGGATCCCAGTCCATATTTGATCTCAGTCCATATTTGATCCCAGTCTGTGTGGTCATGCACACACTCCCAGCGTCTGGAATTCCAGTTCCCAGCCAGGAAAAAATGTTCCTGCCCTTGAACTTCCTCCCTATGCTCTCAACAAATTATAATAAAATTATAAATCAATCAATTATAATTTAAATGAAATAAATTCAAATAAAAACTAAATATAATCATTTCAACTCTTCCTTACAATACTCCAATAATGATTCAACCCAAAACAACAACTATTACTATAACATTACCAATACATATAAATCAACAAATTATGTACCAAGAAATATTTTTGAAAGTTTTAACTCAATAACTAATATACTTTAGATAAAAAATATCTAACAAAACATACAATCTAACACAACTTAGAAAAATAATTCCTATTATAAACATACTAAACACAAAACCAAACACCAATATAATTTCTCACACATTTGAACCAAACAATTAAATTTTATTAACATCCTTAAGTACTCTAAAAAAGTAATTTTTTTTCCTAAATTCTAATATCAGGTGTGTAGTTTTATTTGGATATTGGTTTATGGATTGTTTGTGTTAGATGATTTAAAAATGTGATTTTTATAGGAATTGAATCAGCTGAGAAGGCAGCAATCTGCAAACAGAACTGACTGAAAATGAACGGGAAAGAAATCAGTAACTCTCAAAGTTTTATTTGCTATCAAATACATCCCCACACCCAGCCACCTCACACAATCCCCATCCCACTGCTCCAAATTGGGATCCCACTTCTACCAATCCCTCCCAACTCCATCTCACACTGGCGGCTGTGGAATGGAGTGAGTTTGGCCTGGGACTGAGTTTTTTCAAGGCGGGAACAAGCAATTCCGGATTGAGTGGTGTTGGGTTAAAATTCATTTATTCTCAGTGGGATTTTAGTGGTTTTGAGGTGACACATCCATCCCTCTTGGCTTTTGGAGTGCAAAGACATGGAGAAGAGAAAAAACTGAAGCCAAACCAAAAGGAGAAGCAGCCAGGGGTGTTCCCAACAGGGATCAGAGGGAAGGTGAGTGACCAGGGCTGTGCCCAAAGTGCCTCCTCCAGTGGGGGATGGAGCTGGAGCAGCGCACGAAGCTCTGCCCGCACTCGGGGCACTCGCAGGGCTTCCCTTACTGGTGCCTCCGTTGGTGTTGGGTCAAGTTAGAGCTCTGTGAGAAGCTCTTCCCACACTGGGGACACTCGTAGGGCCTCTCCCCAGTGTGGATGCGTTGGTGTCTGATGAGGTGGGAGTTGTGCTTGAATCCCTTCCCACAGTCGGGGCATTGGAAGGGCCTCTCCTCCGTGTGACTCCGATAGTGCCGGAGGAGATGTGACTTCATCTGAAACCCCTTCCCACACTTGGAACACTCGTAGGGCCTCTCCCCTGTGTGGATCTTTTGGTGGACGATCAGGTTGGAACGCTGGCTGAAGCTCTTCCCACACTCCCCACACTCGTAGGGCCGTTCCCCAGTGTGGGTCCTCTGGTGGCTGATCAGGCTGGAACTCTGGCTGAAGCTCTTCCCACATTCCTCACACCTGTGGGGCCTCTCCCCAGTGTGGATGCGTCGGTGCATGACAAGATGGGCGTTCTGCCTGAAGCCCTGCCCGCAGTCGGGGCAGCGGAAGGGCCTCTCCTCTGTGTGCGTGCGCTGGTGCTTGAGGAGATGGGAGCTGGTCTGAAACCTCTTCCTGCACTGATCACACTCGTAGGGCCGTTCCCCAGTGTGGGTCCTCTGGTGCACGATCAGCTGGGAGTTCCTCCTGAAGCTCTTCCCACACTCCCCGCACATGTGGGGCTTCTCCCCATCATGGAGCTGCCCATGGAGCACCAGCTCTGAGCTCTGTCTTGATCTCCGGCCACCTTCCCGGCCCAGGCTGGCTCTTTCCCCCTCAGATCCCCGCCAGCTGTGTTTGCAGCCCCTCCTCGTGCGGCATCTCCGGGGCTTTTCCTCCCCATTGGCTTCCTGTGCCCTGGAGCCGCTCAAATCTTCCACCAGGTTCTGCTGTGGGCATTTGTCCTCCCTGCTCTCCATGCTCAGCTCCTGCTCTGGGGGAGGAAGGACAAGGACAGGATGGGATTTGCCTCTGTGCCACAGGCAAGGGCAACGAGATCCCCCAGGGCTGTGCTGGGCTGGGAGATGGAGCAGCACAGAGGGGAAAGGGGCACTGACTTCCTCCTCACCTGCCTCAGTGTCCCAGGGCATCTTCCTCTTCCTCGCAGCCTCCCAAGGGTTGGCAATGGGAAATCCTGGTTTGGGGAAAACAAGGGAAGAGCACGTTGAGTTTGAAGGCCCCTCTGCCCAAGTCCATCTCTACAAGCCACTGGGCATCTGCGCTCCAGAAAACCCTCCCAAACACCAAGATTCAGCCCTGAAAAAGCCTCCCAGGAGTTCCCTGTCCCTGGTCCCTCCCCTTTGGTGTTCAGGGGTTCCCCCCTGTCCCAGCTGCTGGGGTCACGCTTGGATTGGGGGTCCCCCTTCTCCTCGGTGCCCGCCCTGCCCAGGCTGCTGGCAGTCCCAGCAATCCCAAAAGCTCCCCCCTCTTGGCTCTCCCCATTTCGGGATGCCGGGGCTGTTTGGGCTCCCGGGCTCCCTTCTCCCCTCATTCTCTGCTCGGGGCTGCAGCGGCTCCAAGGAGTCCCCCCTGCCCCTCTCCAGGCTCTTGAGGCTCCCGCCAATGGCGGCGCTCCCCCCTCTCTGGGCTCCCCACTTTGGGCTCCTGGGGGACACAGGGCTCTGCTCCTCCAGGCTGCCTCTGCCGCCAGCCGCCACCGCCACCCCCGATGTCTCCCCAAGGGGCCTTTTCCGCTCAGCCTTGGACTTCTTCATTCTCCAAACATCCCCCAAAAACCCAACTGGGAGCAACTGGGAGTGACTGGGAACATGCTGGAGAGAACTGGGCTACACTGGGAGATACTGGGAGTGACTGGAACAAAAGGGAGGGGGAAAGAGAGCAACTGGAACCATGTGGAGCACAACTGGTTCATACTGGCAGGGACTGGGAGCACACTGGGCTCATCTTTGGATCATACTGGGAGGGACTGGACTAATACTGGGAGGATCTGAGAGCGACTGGGAACACATCCTGCACATCATCCCCCATACTGGGCCTGACTGGGAGCAACTGGGAGCATGCTGGCAGCAAATGGCATCATACTGGGACTGACTGGGCTGATCTAGGAAGCAACTGGAACCACGCTGGAGGCAGCTGGGACCATACTGGGAGAGATTGGAAGTAACTGCGATTATACTGGGACCACACTGGGAGGGCTGGCATGTGACTGGGATCAAACTGGAGCTTACTGGGATCATATTGGGATTGAAAGGGAGCGACTGGGATCACACTTTGGGTTAATGGGAGCAACTGAGAGAAACTGGGACGATGCTGCAAGCAAACTGGAGGAAATGGGAAGGACTGGATGCCTGCTGGAGGCAACTGGGATGTACTGGGCATGACTGGGGGATCATACTGGGATAACTGACACCTTACTGGGGCCACTGGCAGTGCCTGGAAATGACTACAGACATGCTGGGGACAACTGGCAATACTGGGAGTGTCTGGAACCATACTGGGGGGACTGGAACCACACTGGGAACAACTTGGACCATGCTGGGGGCAACTGGGAGTGAGTGGGACCATGCTGGGAGGGACTGGGACTAGAGCAGCAGAAACTGGGTTCAACTGGGACCATACTGGGAGTGTCTGTAACCATAGGGGAGTGATGGAACCGCATTGGGAACAGCTGGGCCCATGCTGGGAGCAACTGGGATCACACTGGAAGCGCTGGCATCAGACTGGGAGTGACTGGGAGCAACTGGGATTAGACTGCAAGTGACTGGGATCATACTGGGAGTGGCCACACTCATACTGGGATTATACTGGGTGTGAATGGAACCTGACTGGGGGTTACTGGGAGCCACTGGGCCCATGTTGGGAGGAAAATGTGACACACTGGGAGCAATTGGGATTGGCTGGAAGGTACTGGAACCATGCTGAGAGGACTGAGACTACAACTGGGGCAACTGGGATCATGCTGGGAGCAACTGGGACCATAATTTGGGCAATTGACAAATCCCAGAAACTGGGATTATGCTGGTGGCAACTGGAAGTAACTGGGAAAGACAGGGATCATTCCAAGGTATCTAGAACCTTACTGGGGCAACTGGGATGTACTGGGAGTGTCTGAGACAACACGGGTGGTGACTGGAAACACACTGGGAACAGCTGGGATCATGCTGGGGTCAACTGGGACCCTGCTTTGGGCAGCTGAATCTATGCTGGGGGTAACTGGGCATGACTGGGACCCTGCTGGGAGGGACTGGGACTATTCTAGGGGCAACTGGGATCATAATGGGAGGAACTGGGAACAACTGGAACTATGCTGGGGGCAACTGGGATCACAGTGGAAGCAGCTGAGTCCATGCTAGGTCAGAATGTGGTCACACTGAGGGTGACTGGAATCATACTGAGATCGACTGGGAGTGGCTGTGAGCAACTGGAATTCTGCTGAAAGCAACTGGGGGGAAGTAGGAGACACTGGGAGCATTCCTTGGGTGACTGGGATAAACTGGGAGAGACAGAGAGTCACTGGGATCACACTGGATGTTACTGGGGTCATGCTGGCAGTGACGGGGAGCAACTGGGATCACACTGCAGGCATTGACATCAGACTGGGAATGTCTTGGAGTGGCTACAGTCATACTGGGATTAGAGTGGGTGTGATTGGACCCTGACTGGGGGTTACTGGGAGCTACAGGGCCCATGCTGGGAGCCAACTGGGGACATAATTAGAGTACCTGGGAGCAACTGGGATAAAACTGGGGGCAAGTGAACCACGCTGAGGTGACTGGGAGTGCCTGGCAATGACTGCCAGAATGTTCAGGGCAACTGGGATATACTGGGAGTGTTTGAGACCATATGGGTGGTAACTGGGACCAGACTGGGAGGGACTGGGAATGTGTTGGGGGAACTGAGAACACACTGGGGGCAAATTGGGAGTGACTGGGTGTGAGAGTCTGTCCGAATTTTCCCTCATCTGCCTCACAATTGTCATTGGGGGACCACTGAAGAGAAGACCCCCCCCCTGTCTAGAATCTCTGGCTCTGAAGGAGAAAGTCACACACCAAAGGCACTGAGACCTGAAAGCACAGTGTTATTTGTTTTCACAGGTGTTGTTTGCTGTATGCTACATTGAGCCCCGCGAGAAGAAGGGGGCACCGTGCCCTTTTTGCAACAACAGCCTTGGGAGCTGTCCCACCTCTTGACCTGGCTGGACTTCTCCCAACTTCTGGGTGGCCCCCCCCAGAAGAAGCCTCTCACTCATTTGCAACCACCGTGACAGACAGACTGAGATGTAAGGAGCCTCTCCATCAAGGACTGAGACATGGAACCCCCATGTGAAAAGGCCCCTCTGCTCCTTCCAAGGACTGGGACTGAAACCCCCAGCCCGGGGCAGGTGTGTGGGGGAGGCAAGCTGACCAAAGCGAGATGTTTGCCTGCAGGTTGTGACCGCTGGACCAAGAAGACAATGGCTCTTGTTTACTGCTGAGAGCATGGACTACCTGTTACATCTATTCCTTATTGTATCTGTTTCCCCCCCCTCGCAATTTCCAATAGAGTTATCATAATAAAAACCTCAGAGTTAGCGAGAGACTTCGAGATCTCCCCAACGTAACAGGCGGATCCTCGACTGGACTGGACCAAAGGACTTCGTCTCTATGTTTGGTAGCTCTATCCCCCTCTTTCTCTCTCTCTCTCTCTTTTGTCTCTCTCTTCCTCTATCTTTTTCTCTCCCTTAATCCCTCTATCGCATTTTGCTGTGGTCATTCAATAAAGGTGCATTTGTTTCCATTATCATTGCAAACCCCCTTGTACCATGTTGGTTCTTTTTGCACCCTGAGATCAAATCCACGAACCATCACGAAACCCCGTCCGTGAGGATGGATCGTGACAACCCTGAGGACCCCTCCCCAAATCCCCCCCAAAGCCCCCAGCACCCCCAGACCCCGCTAAAACCCCCTCAAGTTCCCCCAGACCCTCCCCAAATCCCCCCAAACCTCCTCAAGACCCCTCCCCAAATTCCCCTCACGACCCCTCCAGGACCCCTCACCTGTCCCTGCGCCTCCTCAGCAGCTCCCGGAGCCCCCCCGTGCTCTCCCAGCGCCTCCCCCGCTCTCTCCAGCGCCTCCCGCAGGACCCGCCTGAGCCGGGGGCGGGGGTCCCTGGGGGTCCCTGAGGGGGGGGGGGGGGGGGGGGGGGCGCCCGCTCCATGCCCGGCCCCGGGGTCAGGGGGCGCCGCCCGGGCTGGGCTCTGATTGGCTGGGGGTGGGCGGGAGGGCGGGAGTTGCTGAGGGGAGACACCCCGGTGATTGGTTGGTTTAGTAGAGGGCGTGCGGTGATTGACAGGACAGAGGTGGGAGGAGGCGGGCTTTGCCTGAGGGGAGGCGCCAGTGATTGGTTGGTTCAGCCCGAGAGAGCGGGAGTAGCTGAGGGGAGCGGTGATTGGTTGGGAGACGGGAGCGCGGGATTGGCGCGGTGATTGTCTGAGGGGACGGGAGAGGTGATTGGATGGACCCGGGATTGGTTGGGGAGACCCAGGGTGGTGATTTAATTTGGGAGATGAAACGCAGTGATTGGTTGGTTTGGGGTGGGATGCGCCGCATTTGGCTGGGAAAAGGGGGAACATTCCCAGTGTTTTGGGGAAAACTCACAGATTTTTAAGGAAAAAATTCCTGTTTTTTTGCAGGAGAAACATTCCCGGATTTTTGACCCCACATGACCCCAAATATCCAAAATAAACCCCAAAACACTTGAAATAAACCCCTAAATAACCCCCCAAAACCGCCCAAACAGTACCTAAAAGTCCCCCAAATAACCCCCAAAAATTCAAAAACCCCCAAAAAAAAAAAAAAAACCCCCCCAAATTAAACCCGAAAAACCCCAAATGATTTCAAGTACACTTAAAAAAGGCCATATACACCAACATAAACCCCAAGAACCCCCAATATATCCAAATAAACCCAAATAAACCCAAATAATTCCAAAAAACCCCAAATAATTCGAAATAAACAAAGTAAAACCCAAGATAAACCCCAAATAGTCCATAAATAACCCCAAATAAACCCTAAATAAACCCAAATAAACCCCAAGTAACCCCAGTTCCTCCCGTCCCCACCCCAAAACAGATCCCGACCAATCAGAACGCGCGGCACTGATGACGATCCAGTTGCTGGGCAGAAACTCAGAGCACTGGCCCCGCTCAGCGATTTTCAGCCAATCAGCGCCCGGCCCGACTCTGACTCATCACTTGCCAGGCACAGACCAAGGCCTCTCACTGCGGTAAATAATCAGAGACCGCGCGGGGTAATTTCCAGCCAATCAGAGCGTGTCTCGCTGATGACTCATCAGTCGCGAGGAGCGGAATTTGGGGAGGGGGGGAAGGTGACCCTGGGCATGGGGTGGGGACCCCAAATTAATCCAACACAGGGTCAGGACTCCAAAATGGAGCAGGAGGGGCCTGGAGCCCCCAAAACCAATCACGGGGGAGGAGACTGGGGGAATGATCGGAAAGGGGAGGGAGAGCTGGGACCCCAAAAAAGATGGGGGGGGAATGGGACCCCAAAATTGAGCTGGGGAGGCTGATATAATGAATGGGATCCCAAAACTGAGCTGGGATCTGGGGTTGGGACACCCCCCATAAAAATTGAGGCTGGGATGGGGTGGGACCCCCAAACAGGATGAAGGCCAGTTTTGTTCCTGGAATATGTAAAGTAGTTTATGGATATGCAAAAAGTCTAGGAATATGCAACAGGCTGATAATGGGAGACAAGGACCATCGAGCAAAGGTTGTTATGGCCATCAAGACCCCCAGTTATTTTCAGGGACACACCATTTAATTAATCTGGTTTTAATTACATCAGCCTGTTGCATATTCATAGACCCTCATGCATATCCATAAACTAATTTACATATTTCAGGAACTATTTTACATGGCCTGTCCTTGGGGGTGTCTCCCCATTTCAGGAGCCTCCACTGAAATGGAAAATGTAAACCCCCTCCTTTTTAATAATGATTAATAATAATATTAATAATAATAATAATAATAGTAAAAATATTAAAATAATAATTAATTTTGAAATTTAAGGGGCTCTCAGGCAAAGATATGGGAAAAAACAGTTCTTTATTAGGAAAAATTAAAAATACAAATGCAGCAGTACAAACAAAAAAAAAAAAAAAAAAACAGTTCTGAACAGGGAATCCATGAAAAATACAAATGTCTCACAATCCAGTGGGAAAAAAATCCTCTGGGAATCCAGTGGAAAAGATTTATCCTCTGGAATCCAGGGGGAAAAGCTGAAATTTTGGGAATCCAGTGGGAAAAGGCTGATCATCTGGGAATTCAGTGGAAAAAAGGTTGATACTTTGGGAATCCAGTGGGAAACACTGAAATTTTGGGAATCCAGTGGGAAACGGGTGATCCTCTGTGAATCCAGTGGGAAAAGGGCTGATCCTTTGGGAATCCATTTCTTACCCCCCAAAGACAGGGCAAAGGCAGGGGCCATGGGTTTTTATAGGGTATCCCAAGGGTGGAGTTGGGGTTTGGGTCAGGGGAGGAGTTCTTAGCAACACAAGAAGGGTGAGATCAAATTCCTGCCTCTTAGCAACAGCAGCACTCCACACAGAACGTGTCCCCAAATCCTAAATTCCCTCTAAAACAACTGAGAAATTATGGAACTTCAGATATATTCCATCAATTTCCTTCATTTAACAGTTTTGGAGTTTTGGGTGTTTTTAAAGGATGAAGGTGAAGCAGAGGAAAATTAAGGCCAAACCAAAAGGAAAAGCAGCCAGGTGTGTTCCCAACATGGATCACAGGGAATGTGAGTGACCAGGGCTGTGCCCAAAGTGCCTCCTCCAGTGGGGGATGGAGCTGGAGCAGCGCCTGAAGCTCTGCTGCACTCGGGGCACTCTGCAGGGCTTCCCTTAGTGGTGCCTCCGTTGGTGTTGGGTCAAGTTAGAGCTGCTGGAGAAGCTCTTCCCACACTGGGGACACTCGTAGGGCCTCTCCCCAGTGTGGATGCGCTTGGTGGGTGATGAGGTGGGAGTTTTGCTTGAATCCCTTCCCACAGTCAGGGCAGCGGAAGGGCCTCTCCTCTGTGTGAATCCGATGGTGCAGGAGGAGATGGGAGCTGGTCTGAAACCTCTTCCTGCATTTCGGAACACTCGTGGGGCCTCTCTCCCTGTGTGGATGCTCTGGTGAACTGATCAGGTGGGAGCTGTGCTGAATCCCTTCCCACAGTCCCCACATTGGAAGGGCCCTCCTCCAGTGTGGCTCTCTGATAGTAGGAGGATCAGGGAGCTGGTCTGAAACCTCTTCCCACACTTGGAACACTTGCAGGGCTTCTCCCCAGTGTGGGTCCTCTGGTGGATGATCAGGCTGAGCTCTGGCTGAAGCTCTTCCCACCTTCCTGGCCCAGGGTGGGTCTTTTTCTCCCCAGTGTGGATCCTCTGGTGCCTGATCAGGTGGGAGCTCCACCTGAAGCTCTTCCCACACTCCACCTCTGGGGCTTTTCCCCATCATGGACCTGCTCATGGAGCACCAGCTCTGAGCTCTGGCCTCCATCTCAAGGCCGCCTTCCCGGCCCAGGCTGGCTCTTTCTTTCCCCTCAGATCCCGCCAGGGGCGTTTGCAGCCCCTCCTCGAGGTCCGGCATCTCCGGGGGCTTTTCCTCCCCATTGGCTTCCTGTGCCCTGGTGAGCGCTCAAAACGGCCTCTTCCACCAGGTTCTGCCTGTGGGCATTTGTCCTCCCTGCTCTCCATGCTCAGCTCCTGCTCTGGGGGGAGGAAGGACAAGGACAGGATGGGATTTGCCTCCATTGTCTCAGTTTGGACAAGGGCAAGGAGATCCCCCAGGGCTGAGCTGCAATTATTATGGGGAACTTAAGGATGTCTGCTGGGCTGGGAGATGGAGCAGCACAGAGGAAAATTTTAAAATATAAAGGGCTCCTAGAAAAGCCCCAGCACCAAGTCACAAATCACAAACAGGACGGGACTGCCAGGGTGCTGGTCTTGAGCTGTTTTGCAGGCTCCTGCATCAGATGTCTCATTACTTGGGATGACAATGGGAAGATGCCAGTTTTCACATCCCAGGTAGCAGACAAAGAACTGGAGGTGTTAACACTTTCTTTAAAAGGTTTTTGACCAATCACACAAAGCAAAAGCATATTGACAGTAGTTCCATCCAAGCACTATAAACACATTGATGGTTAAAACAATGCTTGCTTATTTCAAATACAATACCTGCTCATAAGCCTTGAATAAAACACAATGCACAGGCTCCATTATTTAACCTTGGAACTTCCTAATACCTTGCTAGATATACTTTTCTGCAGGTTAGGGATTATTCTATAAATAAGTGTTAATGCACAGACCATTGTTCTATTTCTCCCTAGATGGGAATTCTACTTCTTATATGTAATTTTCTGCTGACCATACAAGTGACACTCAATGGCCCATTAATCTGCTCTTCCCAATCACAGGATTGTCTTTGAAGAGATAAAGAAAACTGCCCAGCTTTCCCAAAACCCTCTGATTTTAACAGATGGGAGACATGACTTCCTCCTCACCTACCTCAGTGTCCTGGGGCATCTTCATCTTCCTCACAGCCTTCTCCTCCATGCCACCAACAATTGGGAATGGAAAATCCTGGTTTGGGAAAAACAAGGGATGAGCACATTGAGTTTGAAGGTCCCTCTGCCCAAGTCCATCTCTACAAGTCACTGGACACCTGGGCTCCATAAAACCTCCCAAACACCAAGATTCAGACCTGGAAAAGCCTCCCAGGAGTTCCCATCCCTGGTCCCTCCCCTTTGGGTTTCGGGGGGTTCCCCCTGTCCCAGCTGCTGGGGTCACGCTTGGATTGGGGGTCCCCTTCTCCTCGGTGCCTGCCCTGCCCAGGCTGCTGGCAGTCCCAGCAAGCCCAAAACCTCCCCCCCTCTTGGCTCTCCCCATTTCAGGATGCCGGGGCTTTTGGGCTCCCGGGCTCCCTTCTCCCCTCATTCTCTGCTCTGGGCTGCAGCGGCTCCAAGGAGTCCCCCTGCCCCTCTCCAGGCTCTTGAGGCTCCCGCCAATGGCGGCGCCCCCCCTCTCTGGGCTCCCCACTTTGGGCTCCTGGGGACACAGGGCTCTGCTCCTCCAGGCTGCCTCTGCCGGCAGCCGCCACCACCACCCCCCCGATGTCCCCCAAGGGGCCTTTTCTGCTCAGCCTTGGACTTCTTCATTCTCCAAACATCCCCCAAAAACCCAACTGGGAGCAACTGGGAGTGACTGGGAACATGCTGGAGAGAACTGGGCTACACTGGGACATACTGGGAGGGACTGGAACAAAAGTGAGGGTGAAAGAGAGCAACTGGAACCATGTGGAGCACAACTGGTTCATACTGGCAGGGACTGGGGGCACACTGGGCTCATCTTTGGATCATACTGGGAGGGACTGGACTAATACTGGGAGGATCTGAGAGCAACTGGGAACACACCCTGCACATCATCCCCATACTGGGCATGACTGGGAGCAACTGGGAGCACACTGGAGCAAATGGCATCATACTGGGACTGACTGGGCTGATCTAGGAAGCCACTGGAACCATGCTGGAGGCAGCTGGGACCATACTGGGAGAGATTGGAAGCAACTGGGATTATACTGGGACCACACTGGGAGGGCTGGCATGTGACTGGGATCAAACTGGAGCTTACTGGGATGATACTGGGGTGGAAAGGGAGCGACTGGGATCACACTTTGGGCTACTGGGAGCAACTGAGAGAAACTGGGATCATGCTGCAAGCAAACTGGAGGAACTGGGAAGGACTGGATGCATGCTGGAGGCAGCTGGGACATACTGGGCATGACTGGGGATCATACTGGGATAACTGACACCTTACTGGGGCCACTGGCAGTGTCTGGAAATGACTACAGACATGCTGGGGGCAACTGGGATATACTGGGAGTGTCTGGAACCATACTGGGGGGACTGGAACCACACTGGGAACCACTGGGACCATGCTGGGGAGAACTGGGACCACACTGGGAGCAACTGGGAGTGAGTGGGACCAGGCTGGGAGGGACTGGGATCATATGGGGAGTGACTTGGACTATAGCAGGGGCAACTGGGTTCAACTGGGACCATACTGGGAGTGTCTGTAACCACCGTGGAGTAATGGAAGCACACTGGGAACAGCTGGGCCCATGCTGGGAGCAACTGGGATCACACTGGGAGCACTGGCATCAGACTGGGAGTGACTGGGAGCAACTGGGATTATACTGGGTGTGAATGGAAACTGACTGGGAGTGCCTACACTCATACTGGGATTATACTGGGTGTGAATGGAAACTGACTGGGGCTTACTGGGAGCTACTGGGCCCATGTTAGGAGGAAAATGTGACACACTGGGAGCAACTAGGATCAGCTGGAAGGTACTGGAACCATGCTGAGAGGACTGAGACTACAACTGGGGCAACTGGGATCATACTGGGAGCAACTGGGGCCACACTTTGAACAGCGGATAGAAACTGGGATTATGCTAGAGGAAACTGGGAGTAACTGGGAAAGACTGGGGTCATTCTGAGGTAACTAAAACGTACTGGGAGTGTCTCTAACCACACTGGCTTGACTGGAACCACACTGGGAACAGCTGGGATCATGCTGGGAGCAACTGGGACGATATTGGGGGAAACTGAATCTACCCTGGAGGCAACTGGGCACGACTGGGACCCTGCTAGGAGGGACTTGGACTATTCTTGGAGAAACTGGGATCATAATGGGAGGAACTGGGAATAACTGGAGTTATGCTGGGAGCAACTGGGATCACACTATGATTACAATGTGCAGCTGAGTCCATACTGGGTTACACTGGGATCTCTTTGAGAATGATTGGAATCATACTGGGATTGACTGGGAGTGGCTGGTTTTGTCGATTTAGGGTGTTTGGATTCTGGGGAATTTTATTGGCATTTTGAGGGGAGTTTTCTCTGGGGCTGTTTGGGGTTTATTGAATTTTTTTTTGTGGCTTTTTTTGATTTTGGGGGTATTACTGTGTTTTGTTGGGATTTTTGGGATTCTCAGAAATCAGGGGGTTTTATTGGATTTTTTTAGGAGATTTTGGGACATTTTATTGCAATAGTGGTGGCATTTAGTGGAATTCATTGGGGATTTGGGTTTTTTGGGATTTTTTGGTGGGATTTGGTTTTTTTTTGTTGCCAGGATTTCTTTGGATCTTGGGGAGCTTTTGTGGGACTTTTTATGGTTTTGAGGACATTTTGGGGGATTTGTGGAGTTTAATCAGGATTTTTGGGGTTATTGGGATTTCAAGAGATTTTGTGGGCTTTTATTGGGATGCTAGGGTGTTCTAAAGGGATTTTGAGAGATTTAATTGGGATTTAGTGGGTTTTATTGGGTGTTTTGGGGCTTTTAAGGAGATTTTGGTGCCTCTCAGCCCTTCCCCACACCCAGGGAATGCCCCAAAGCCCCCTTAAAAATTTCAAAACCCCCCAAAAACCCCCCAAAATTACAAGAAAACCCTCAAAAACCCTAGAGAGTCTCCAAAAAAAATCCCTGTCGAACTCACCAAAAATTTAAAAAATGCCCAAAAATTTCAAAAATCTCCCAAAAAAAAACCCCCCACAACCCCAACAAAACACCCAAATCCAAACCCCCCAATAACGTAACCATTCCAAAACGCAATAATTCCCCCAAACTCCCAACAAAATCCCCCAAAGCCCAAAAAACCCTGCCCAAAATCCCCAAAACCCCTCCCAAAACCCCCCCAAAATGCCCAAAAACCAAAAAAACTCCTCCAAATCCCCTTTAGACTCAGTGGGGCTGTCCTGGATCAGGGGACACCGTCCGGTGGAACAGGAGCCACTTCAGGGGGCCCTCGGAGCTTTTTGGGGAGGGGGCACCATGGGAGACCCTCCAAAAGCCGGGGGACCCCCCTGCCCCCCCCCCGAAACCCCCAGACTCCGGTTCAGGGTTGGCCTGGAACCCCCCACAACCCCCAAATCTCCCCCGGGACCCCTCCAGGAATGCCAATGCTCCCAGAGCTCCTCCAGTGCTGGCCCAGAACCACCCTGGACCCCCAAAAACCTCCGCAGAACCCTCAGACCTCCCCCTATTTCCCCCAAAAATTCACCCCAGACCCACCCTGAGACCCCCACAAATCCATCGGACTGCCCCAAATCCCCCCAGACCCCTCAATCCCCCCCCCAAAACCCTATGAAATCCCCCCAGACTCCCCAAATTCTCCTCAGACCCTCCCAATTCCTCTCAGATCCCCTAAACTCACCTGAGAACGTTCTAGAGCCTCTCAAGCTCCCCCCATAAGCTCCCTAGAGCCCCCTCAGACCCACCAAAGCCCCCTCAGACCCCCTCATTCCCCCCAAACACACCACACACACCCCTATTTTCTGTCAATGCCCCCCAAAAGCCCCAATTTCCTCTCAGACCCACCCCAAACCCCCCAGTTCCCCCCAGCCCTACCTCAGCTCCTCCTCAGCCCCTCTCCCCTCAAAATCTCCCGCCTCCGCCGCATGCGCGGGCTCCATTAACCAATGACCGCGCCGCACGTCCCCGAAACAACCAATTACAACGCAGCTCCCCTCAGCAACGCCCGCCTCCCCCCTGCCGTCCCAGCCAATCAGAGGCGAGCTGGAACCAGCGCCACCTTCCCCACTGCCACCGGGACCCGCCGGGCTCGGGACAGGAGCGGGAGGGGCCTGAGAGGGGATCCTGGGGGCGGGGGGCGAGGGTCCGGGGGGGTCTGGGGGGCTTTGGGGAGGGGTCCAGGGGGTTGGGGGGCTCTTGGGGGTCTGGGGAGGGGTCCTGGGGGGCATTGTGGGGACCTGGAGGGTGCAGATGGGTCCTAAGAGGGGTCTTGGGGGAGGTCATGGGAGGGTCTGGGGGGTTTTGGGGAGGGGTCGTAGGAAGGTCTTGGGAGGGTCTGAGGGTATTGGGATGGTCCTGGAGGGAGTTTGGGGAGGGCTCTGGGGGTCCTGAGGGTGTCCTGGGAAGGTTTTGGAGGTTTTGGGGAGGGGCTCTGGCAGTGTGATAAGCAGGGCCAGAAGAGCAGCTCCTTTAAAAAGGCCTTTATTAAAGACAGCTCTGGGTGCAGAACCCAAGGGGTCACTCACAGAGCCACTGCTCCCACAGGACCACGCTGAGCAGGAGGAGGAGGAGCCGCGCAGCTTTGTCTCTTGGCAGAGCTGGGGCTTCCGTCCTCACAGAGTCCTTAGGAAGGCAACGTTGGCTCAGAGCTTACGGGGATCCTCCAAGCTGAGCACTGTTAAAATTATGGTGGCAGGACGGAATCTGGCTCTGCTCAAGGGTGGGTGATTCAGTGCGGTTCTGCTGGGTTAAAGTCATCATTCTGTGCTGGTTTGTGGTTTGGAGAGGGTTCATGGAGTTCCCACAGCCTCTCATTTCAATTCAGTCTGGGATGGGAAGGGATACAAATCCAGGCTGAGACGGAAAGGGGCACAAATACAGAGTATGATGGGGAGAGATACAAATACAGGGTACAATGGTAACACTTAACAGCGGCAACTAAAGGCAAGTCCTAGAACTGTAACATTCAATGTTTAACAACAGACCAACACTTCCAATTAAGATCCTATCAACTTCATTAACATCAACTAGCAATTACTGCTCTGAAAGAGCTCTCATCTCCAGGGTTTCATTTCTCAAATCTGTTGGAGCAAAAATGAGAAATGTGCCCTGCTGGTGTTTAGGTGTTCTGAGTCCCTCAGCTGTGAGTTGGGTTCCCGTGCTGTCCTGCCCTGGTGCTTGCTGGATGTGCTGGAACAATGAGCTTGGGCCCTCGATGAAAACAACCACAAATGAGTTGATTGTGATTTACTGGGCTCACAGTAAAAGGGATGGAATTCAGGTTTGATCTAGAAAATACTTCTTCCCTGTCAGGGTGGGGAAGTCCTGGCTTCACAGGTTGCTCAGAGAAGCAGAGTAAAGAAAGTTTCAGAATTCTTCATTTCTGTCCCATTCCTATTGCACAAGTTCAGGTTTGGTTTTCAGAGTGCCACCTTCTCAGCTGGTTGCCATTTGTGTCCTGCTTTCTCTCCTGCCTTCCTTTGTCTGCTCCTTTTCCCTTCCAGGGTCTCTCTTTACCTGGGGCAGCTCCCAGCCAAAGACCCTCCCCTGATTTTTCTTTTTTTCCTTCCCAATCCAGGTGCTCAAACAGCCCTGGATTTATGGAGTTATGGAGGCTGGCAGTGAAATGTCTTTGTAAGACCTTGCTCCACTTGTGTCTTGGCCCCTTCAGAATTTGGCCTTGAAGGGAGGCTGCCAGGGCGCTGCTCCTGCCATGCCTGCCAAGGGAGCTGAGCAGGGCAGGGTCAAGCTCCAGGAGCTGGCTGGGCTCCCCGAGCAGACAGCACAGGCGGCTTTGCTGCACATTCTGCAGCTGGAAGCAGAGGGAAGAAGGGCAGGGAGTCCCTGACAGAATCCTGGAATGCTTGTGGCTGGAAGGAACCTGCCCCCAAACCCCATTCAGGCCCAGCCCTGGATGTCCCCTGAGACCCCCAGACCCTCTCCCCAAACCCTTCCAGAGCCCCCAAAGCCGCTCACCAAAACCTCCAAAACCCTCCCAGGACACCCTCAGGACCCCCAGAGCCCTCCCCAAACTCTGCCCAGGGCAATCCCAACACCCCCAGACCCTCCCAAGACCTTCCTACGACCCCTCCCCAAAACCCCCCCGGACCCTCCCACAATCCCCCCCAAGACCCCTCTTAGGACCCATCTGCACCCCCTAGGTGCCCCCACAATGCCCCAGGACCCTTCCCCAGCCCCCCCCCCCCAGACCCCTCCCCAAAGTCGCCCAGAGCCCCCCCCCCCCCCCCCCATCCCCTCTCAGGCCCCTCCCGCCCTCCTGTCCCAGCCAGGGGCGGGTCTTGGTGGCAGTGGGGAAGGGGCGCTGCTTCCAGCTCACCTCTGATTGGCTGGGGTGTCGCGGGAGGCGGGCATTGCTGATGGGAGCCACGTCGTAATTGGATGTTCTGAGGCCTGCGGAGCGGTAATTGGTTGGTTCGGCGGGGCACGCCACTATTGGCTGGGGCAGCCCGCACACGCTGCAGAGGCCGGGAATTGTGAGGGGAGAAGCGGCTGAGGAGGAGCTGAGGTGGGGCCGTGTGGGAACTCAGCACATCACTCCGGATGTCCAGAGCTACCAAGAGAACCCTTGGGGGGCTCGGAGGTCCTGGATTGTTGCCAAAAGCACCTGGTGGCTTGACTTTGACCCTTTTAGGCATCTGCCACCTGTTTGTGGGGACATGGGGAATCACTTGGGTTTGAATGGTTTGGTCACAGGGTGAAATTGTAGATTTTAGGATTTTTTTGGTGCAGGGGCGTTTTGGAGACAAGATGGAGGAATCCAGGGCCTGACTCGTGGTTCTTTCCTTCTTCTTCTTGTCACCCATCTTCTGTGTGATGTGGGCACTTTGGATTGGTTCTTAGTAGAGGCACACTGCCTAACAAGGGTGAAAGGTATTGGGAAAAAAGGTAAATATGTTATATCGTAGTTTCCACTATAAGAAACACATGGCCCCCATGGGTGGTCAGAGTGCCTCAACGATCCTGCTAAGCTGACCTCGACAGGGCAGGAGAAAGAATTTTATAGATAAGAAAAAATAAACAACCTTGAGACCGCGAAATGAAGAGCTCTGACTCCTTCTTTAAGCGTCGGGCTGGGAAAAGAGACTCTCGAACCTTTCTGGGGGTCACTCAGATAAACCAATGATCCCGACAGGGCGGGGGGGAACTGGGGGGGTTTGGGGCAGGTCTAAGGGGAAATGAAGGCTTTTTGGGGGCGTTGACAGAAAATAGGGGGGTGTGTGGTGAGTTTGGGGAAAATGAGGGGGTCTGAGGGGGCTTTGGTGGGTCTGAGGGGGCTAGGGGGAGCTTGTGGGGGAGCTTGAGAGGCTCAGGAGCATTCTCAGGTGAGTTTAGGGGCATCTGAGGGGAATTGGGAGGGTCTGAGGGGATTTGGGGGGGATTGTGAGAGGAACTGTGGGGTTGGGAGTGGGTCTAGGTGGTTCTGAGGTGGGTTTGGGGAATTTGGGGGAGTCAGAGGGGATTTCATAGGGTTTGGGGGGATTGAAGGGTCTGAGGGGGATTAGGGGCAGTCCGATGGATTTGCAGGGGTCTCAGGTGGGTCTGGGGAGAATTTTGGGGAGAAGTGGGGAGGTCTGAGGGTCCTGGGGAAGTTTTTGTGGTCCAGAGTGGACCTGGGCCAGCACTGGAGGAGCTCTGGGGGCTTTGGTGTTCCTGGAGGGCTCCTGGGGGAGATTTGGGGGTTGCGGGGGGTCCCAGGCCAACCCTGAACCGGGGCCTGGGGGTTTTGGGGGGAGGGGGCACAGCAGAGATTCCCTCCCCGTTTTTGGGGGGTCTCCCATGGTGCCCCCTCCCCAAAAAGCTCAGAGGGCCCCCTGAAGTGGCTCCTGTTCCACCGGACGGTGCCCCCAGATCCAGGACGAGCTCTGGTGAGTCTGACGGGGTTTTGGGGGGGCGTTTTGGGGAATTTTGGGGTTTTGAGGGGGTTTTGGGGGATTTTGGGTGAGCTTTTTTGGGCTTTGGGAGATTTTATTGGGAGTTTGGGGGGAATTATTGGGGTTTTTGGGCAGAATTATTGGCTTTGGCAGGGGGGATTATGTGATATTTGGGGGTTTTTTGGATTTGGGGGGTTTTGGAATTTGGGGAATATTGTTGGGGTTGTGGGGGGTTTCTTGGGGGGGGATTTATTGAAAATTTTTGAGTGTTTTTCTAAATTTTGGTGGGTTCCACTAGGTTTTCGTGGGATTCTTGGTGGTTTTGGAGGGTATTTGGGGGGTTTTTAGTGGAATTTGGAAGAGCTTTGGGGTTATCCCCCTGTGTGGGGAAGGGCTGAGAGGCACCAAAATCTCCTTAAAAGCCCCAAAAGTCCCAATTAAATGCACAAAATCCCAATTAAATCTCACAGAATCCCATTGCAACACCCTAGAATCCCAATAAAAGCCCACAAAATCTCTTGAAATCCCAACAGCCCCCCCCAAATCCCAATTAAGCCTCACAAATTCCCCCCAAAATATCCCCAAAACCCTAAAAAGTCACACAAAGTCCTCCAAAGACCCAAAGAAATCCTGGTAACTCCACAACCCCCCTGCCCCAGATCCCCAAAAAACCCCAAAAATTTCCTCAAAAAACCCAGACCTCCAAAGAATCCTACCAAATGCCTCCACAATTCCAACAAAATCACCCAAAATCTCCCAGAAATTACAATAAAACCCCAAATATTTAAGACGATCACACAAAATCCCCACAAAATCCCAGTAACCCCCCTTAAAATGATAAAAAAAACCAAACAAAAAATTTCAAAAACCCCCTGAAAACCTCCAGAAAAACACCCCCCAAGGCACTAATAAACCCCCCCAAAATCCAACCCCCCAAATCCACAAAACTCCCCAAAATTTTGCATCTCCCCCCATACCCAATCCTTGTCTCCAAAACCCCAATAATCGCCCCTGAACTCCCCACAAACTCCTGCAGCCCAGAAGGCCACAAATGCCGCAGCCGTGCCCAGCCCTCCCTGGTCCCTCCCAGTCCTGCCCAGGCCCGTCCCATTATGGCCAAAACTCCCCGGAGTGAACGCAGAGGGCCCAGAGCGAGCCCGGAGCCCATCCCGGGCTCAGCCTCAGCCTCGGCCCCTTGTGGGCATTTTGGGCCACCCTGGGAAGGTTAGGGTGGGCTCAGATCCCTGGCAGGCATTCCCAGGCTTACCAGGGAGATTTTAGGCCCCTTTGGCTGATTTGAGGCCGAATCTAGTGGCTTTGAGGGAGGATTTTAGATTGCTTCGGGTGATTTGAGGCCCATATGGGTGAATTTAATCCTGTGTGAGTGATTTTGGGTCCCTTTTTTTGCTGATTTTGGGCCATTTGAGTAGGTTTTTTGCTTCTTTGTGTAATTCAAGATAAGCCAAGTCATTTAGGATGATTTTAGGTCCTCTTGTGTTGGTTTCTCGCTGGTTTGGGTGATTTTAGGTCAATTTGGGTGATTTTTGTCAAAACCAGATGGATTTTAGGGTGATTTGGGAGATTTTAGGCCAAAGCAGGTACTTTCAGGGTGGATTTTAAGTCCATTTTGGAGATTTAAGGCTGATTTTAGGCCATTTGAAGGAGGTGTCAACCAGTTTGGGCAATTTTAGGCCCCTTTGGTTGGAGTTTAGACCCATTTGGATATTTTTAATCCTGTTTGGCTGGTTTTAGGACAAACCTGGTGGATTTCAGCTGCATTTGAGGCCCTTTTGGGTGATTTTAAACCAAACCAAAAACCTTTTAGGACTGTGTGTCTTGGTCCCCTTGGTCCCCCCTTTCCCCCCCTCACGGTTCCCCCCTTTCCCCCCCCTTTCCCTCACGGTTCCTGCCCTTTCCTCTCCCTTTTCCCCTCACAGTTTGGCCTTCCGGTACTGTGGAGGAGGAAGAGGGAGGGAGGAAGAGGTGGAGCGGCAGCAGAAGCAGCTGGGGAAGGGGAGAGGGAACCCTGGAGTCCTCGCAGCACCCCGGGAGCATCGCCACCCATCCCACCGGTGCCCGGGGAGGGGGAGTTCCGGCCAAATCTGCCAGGGGGTGTCTGGGTTTGGGGTTTTTTCTGGGGGGACGTTTGGAGCTGGCAGGGCTCCAAAGCCGAGTTGCAGATGGCCCTCGGGGGGACATCGGAGGTCCCCGGGAGGTGGTTTTGGGGGGTCCCGCTGTGGGTGGTGGCAGAGCCCAGCGGGGGGTGGAGGGATGCCGGTCCCCCGGTGGTGGGGGTTGGGATTCCCGGCCGGGCCCTCCAAGCTCTGCCGGAGCCACGCGGGGACCGCGAGGGAGCGGCGGGACTGGCAGGTGGACAGAGGTTCTGGGCAGCCCTGGGAGAGCCGCGGCTTCCCCGAGCGGGAGCCCAGAGAGAGGAGAGCCCCAGAAGGGCAAAGCGGGGACCCCGAGAGGGGGGAACCCCTGGGATTGCTGGGACCCCGGCAATGGGGGGTGCTGGGGCTGGAGGGGCGGGATGGCTGGGAAAGGAGTTTGAGAGTGCGGGTGCCAGCAGTGGCTGCTCCCAGTATGAGCCCAGTCACTCCCACTTCCTCCCAGTTGCTTTCAGCACAATTCCAGTTGCTCACAGCCACTCCCAGTCAATCCCAGTGTGATTCCAGTCACCCTCAATGTGATCCCAGTCTTTTCCAGCATGGACCCAGCTGCTCTCACTGCAATCCCAGTATGATCCCAGTTGCCCCATGAATAAGCCCAGTCCCTCTCAGCAGGGTCCCAGTCATGCCTGGTTGCCCCCACTGTAGATTCAGTTTCACCCAATATCGTTCCAGTTGCTCCCAGCATGATCCCAGCTGTTCCCAGTGTGGTTCCAGTGAAGCCAGTGTGGTTAGAGACACTCCCAGTATATCCCAGTTACCCTAGTAATAATCTAGTTTGCTCAGAATGATCCTAGCTGTTCCCAGTTACTCCCAGTTTCCTCTAACATAATCCCAGTTTCTATCTGTTGCCAAAATTGTGGTCCCAGTTGCTCCCCATATGATCCCAGTTTCCCCAGATGTAGTCTCAGTCCTCTCAGCATGGTTCCAGGCCCTTCCAGCTGATCCCAGTTGCTCCCAGTGTGTCACATTTTCCTCCTAACATGGGCCCAGTAGCTCCCAGTAAGCCCCAGTCAGTTTCCATTCACACCCAGTATAATCCCAGTTGCTCCCAGTCACTCCCAGTCTGATGCCAGTGCTCCCAGTGTGATCCCAGTTGCTCCCAGCATGGGCCCAGCTGTTCCCAGTGTGCTTCCATTACTCCACGGTGGTTACAGACACTCCCAGTATGGTCCCAGTTGAACCCAGTTGCCCCTGCTATAGTCCAAGTCACTCCCCATATGATCCCAGTCCCTCCCAGCCTGGTCCCACTCACTCCCAGTTGCTCCCAGTGTGGTCCCAGTTCTCCCCAGCATGGTCCCAGTGGTTCCCAGTGTGGTTCCAGTCCCCCCAGTATGGTTCCAGACACTCCCAGTATATCCCAGTTGCCCCCAGCATGTCTGTAGTCATTTCCAGACACTGCCAGTGGCCCCAGTAAGGTGTCAGTTATCCCAGTATGATCCCCCAGTCATGCCCAGTATGTCCCAGCTGCCTCCAGCATGCATCCAGTCCTTCCCAGTTCCTCCAGTTTGCTTGCAGCATGATCCCAGTTTCTCTCAGTTGCTCCCAGTAGCCCAAAGTGGAATTCCAGTTGCTCCCTTTCCACCCCAGTATCATGCCAGTAAGCTCCAGTTTGATCCCAGTCACATGCCAGCCCTCCCAGTGTGGTCCCAGTATAATCCCAGTTGCTTCCAATCTCTCCCAGTATGGTCCCAGCTGGCTCCAGCATGGTTCCAGTGGCTTCCTAGATCAGCCCAGTCAGTCCCAGTATGATGCCATTTGCTCCCAGTGTGCTCCCAGTTGCTCCCAGTCATGCCCAGTATGGGGGATGATGTGCAGGGTGTGTTCCCAGTTGCTCTCAGATCCTCCCAGTATTAGTCCAGTCCCTCGCAGTATGATCCAAAGATGAGCCATGTGTCCCCCCCAGTCCCTGCCAGTATGAACCAGTTGTGCTCCACATGGTTCCAGTTGCTCTCTTTCACCCTCACTTTTGTTCCAGTCACTCCCAGTATGTCCCAGTGTAGCCCAGTTCCCTCCAGCATGTTCCCAGTCACTCCCAGTTGCTCCCAGTTGGGTTTTTGGGGGATGTTTGGAGAATGAAGAAGTCCAAGGGAGAGCAGAAAAGGTCCCTTGAGGAGACATCGGGGGGTGGTGGTGGTGGCTGCTGGCAGAGGCAGCCTGGAGGAGCAGAGCCCTGTGTCCCCCAGGAGCCCAAAGCGTGGAGCCCAGAGAGGGGGGAGCGCCGCCATTGGCGGGAGCCTCAAGAGGCTGGAGAGGGGCAGGGGGGACTCCTTGGAGCCGCTGCAGCCCCGAGCAGAGAATGAGGGGAGAAGGGAGCCCGGGAGCCCAAAAAGCCCCGGCATCCTGAAATGGGGAGAGCGAAGAGGGGGAAGGTTTTGGGCTGGCTGGGACTGCCAGCAGCCTGGGCAGGGCAGGCACCGAGGAGAAGGGGGACCCCCAATCCAAGCGTGACCCCAGCAGCTGGGACAGGGGGGACCCCCAAAAACCGGAGGGGATGGACCAGGGATGGGGAACTCCTGGGAGGCTTTTCCAGGTCTGAATCTTGGTGTTTGGGAGGTTGTTATCGAGCTCAGATGGCCAGTGACTTCTAGAGATGGACTTGGGCAGAGGGAACTTCAATCTTAATGTGCTCATCCCTTGTTTTTCCTGAACCAGGATTTTCCATTCCCAATTGTTGGTGGCATGGAGGAGAAGGCTGTGAGGAAGATGAAGATTCCTGTCTTAGGTTGCAAGATGTAGCTGGGGGTTTGTCATCAGTTCCCATCTGTTAGAGGTGGGGCAGGTATCATCTCTTAATTGGGCAGTTTTCTTTATCTCTTCTACAACCAATCCTCCCTCTGGGAAATATCTTCTCTTAATGGGCCATTGAGTGTCACTGTATGACTGATAAAAATTACATCAATTCCCATCAATTCCCATCTGTTAGAGGTGGGGGAGGTATCATCTGTTATTTGAGCAGTTTTCTTTATCTCTTCTACAACCAATCCTCCCTCTGGGAAATATCTTCTCTTAATGGGCCATTGAGTGTCACTTTATGGCTGATAAAAATTACATCATCCCATTGTCAGATGCTCTACCCGGGGGGAGGAGCCAAGCATTCCTGCCTGGATATAAGCTCAGCCTTGGGACCCCACAGCCAGCCTTTCCCACTGGATTCTCAGAGAAGCAGCTTTCTTCTCCACAGAATTCCCAGAGGAAGAGCAGGCCCAACACCTCCACCACTGGACCTTCAGAGGAAAACTCCAGGCTTCTACAGGATCCCAACAGAACCACATCTGTCACTGCAGGAGCTCTGCAGCCACCATTTAACAGGACTGCTACCAGCACCCTGACCCACAGGGTGTCAGGTTATATTGTGACTTGGTGAGTGGGGCTTTTTCTACAGCTGCATTTATATTTTTAAAATTTTCCTGCTAAATAACTGTTATTCCTAGTCCCATATTTTTGCCTGAGACATCCTTAAGTTCAAGATTATAATAATTGAGAGAGAGAGGGTTTACATATTTCAAGGGAGGCTCTTGCCTTCCTTAGCAGACACCTGTCTATTCAAACTGAGACAATGCCCCAGGACAGCCAGGCAGTTGTGGAGGAAGTCATTGTCCCTTTCCCCCTCTCCCCTGCTCCATCTCCCAGCCGAGCACGGCCCCTGGCTGCAGGGCAGCCCCACTGGCAACGCCGTCATACCAGGGAAACACTGGGGGGATCTTTTTCCCCTTCCCTGTGGCACAGAGGCAAATCTTATCCTCTCTTTGTCCTTCCTCCCCCAGACAAGAAGCTGAGGATGGAGACCAGGAAGGACAAATCCCTGCAGCAGAACCTTGTGGAAAAGGCCATTTTGAGCAGCTCTACTGTGCAGGTATCCAATGAGGAGGAAAAGTCCCAGAGGTCCCACAGGAGGAGGGGCTCCAAACCCAGCCCTGGTTGCTCTGGGGAGCAAAGACCCACCCTGGGCCAGGAAGGTGGACAGAACTTCAGCCAGGGCTCGGAGCTGGTGGCCCATGAGCAGCTTCACGATGCGGAGAAGCCCTACAAGTGCTTGGAGTGCGGGAAGAGCTTCAGGCAGAGCAGCACCCTGATTCGCCACCAGATGAGCCACACTGGGGAATGGGCCTACGAGTGTGGGGAATGTGGGAAGGGCTTCAGGTGCAGCTCCGAACTGAGAGTTCACCAGAGGATCCACACGGGAGAACGGCCCTACGAGTGTTCCGAGTGTCAGAGGAGGTTTCGGATCAGCTCCCATCTCATCCTGCACCAGCGGATTCACACAGAGGAGAGGCCCTTCCGCTGCCCTGACTGTGGGAAGGGCTTCAAGCAAAACTCCCACCTCATCATCCATCAACGCATCCACGCTGGGGAGAGGCCCTATGAGTGTTCTGAGTGTGGAAAGAGGTTTCAGACCAGCTCCCATCTACTTCTGCATGAGCGGATTCACACAGAAGAGAGGCCCTTCCGCTGCCCCGACTGCGGGAAGGGCTTCAAGCAAAACTCCCATCTTGTCACCCACCGCGCATCCACACCGGGGAGAGGCCCTACGAGTGTCCCCAGTGTGGGAAGAGCTTCACCCGGAGCTCTGACTTGACCAGACACCAACGGAGGCACCAGTGAGGGAAGTGCTGCAAATGCCCCAACTGCAGGAAGAGCTTTGTGTACTTCTCCAGCTTCATCCCCCCATTGGAGAACCCACGTTGGGAAGAACCCTGGTGATCCTTGTTCCCTGTGATCCTTAGTGGCAAGACTCCTGTTCCTTTTCCTGTCCTTGCCAATGACATGATGTGGGATCAAACAACATGAGGGTCTGGCTATCGCCATGTCATTATATTCACTCCTGCTTCAGGTCAATGCCAGGGACAGGAAAGGGATTGTCTCCCCTTGAGAGAAGGGTATCCTTTCCTGGTAGGAGGAAATATGTGGCTGGGAAGAGACAGTCAGTGGTGTTGTAGTTTTCCCTGTAAATAGTTTTTGTGATCCCTTCTGTTATCAGTGTTGTTGCTGTTCCCGTTCGTTCCCTAACTGGTTGCTGTTCCCAATAAATTGTTCTTATCCCAGCCTGGGATCTTTGCCTTTTCTGCTTTCCATGGGAGGCGGGAGGGCAGCGAGGGCAGAGCAGTTTTAGTGGGAGCAGGAAATTGGGTAATCCCATTCCTGAACACCGGCCCATGGAAACCGAACATGCTAGCTGATCGCAGCCCTGGTTGCCAAGGCAACAGCCTTGAGAGCCAGTCCCTGGCTGGGGCTGTGGGAACCTCTTCCCTCTGGTGCCCAGGGACAGGAGTGGGGGGAATGGCTGCAGCTGAGTTGGGACAGGCTCAGGCTGGATGTCAGGAAAAGGTTTTTGCCCTGAGGCTGCTGGGGCCCTGCCCAGGCTCCCCAGGGAAGGGTCCCAGCTCCAGGGCTCTCTGAGCTCCAGCAGCATTTGGACAGTGCTGCCAGGCCCAGGCTGGCATTGTTGGGGCGTCCTGTGCAGGGTCAGCAGGTGGACTCAAGGATCCTGATGGGTCCCTCCCAGCTCAGCCAATTCTGTGGTTCTGGGATCCCATGACCCTGGAGATGGGGCTGCAAATGGTTGCCATGGCAGTGGGCTCTGGCTACAGACCTGATCTGGCATCCATGGCAACCACCCCTGGCATCGGGTCTCCATGGGGCTGCCAGGGGTCTAACTATAGCAACAGGGGCCTGGTGATGGTTGCCATGGAAACTGACCATAGCAACAGGGGCCTGGTGATGGTTGCCATGGAAACTGACCATAGCAACAGGGGGCTTGGGAGGGTTGCCACAGCAATAGGTTCTGGTGATGGTTGCCTGCTAAGGAACTGAGTAGCGATAGGCACTCAGAGGGGGCCCATGGGAGTTTCCCTGATTTATTAAGATTTTCTAAGATATTGACATTCTTGTAGAGAATTTTCTCACACACTTGCTATAAATAACTCATTGTTTTGCATTCCTTTATGGAGGAGGGGAAAGTTGATGGACTCTTGCTTTGTCCAGTGCCATTGGAGAGGTGGCACTCTCACCTTCCAATCCACTGTCACTCTTGGAAAACTATAAATGTTAGAGTCAAAAAATAAACTTCCCTTCTCTTTTAACCATGAGAACAGCGGTCTGTGCTTGTGTTCTTTTGTATCCTATAGCAACACATGGGGACATTCTAAGAGTCTCCAGGCTGTTCAAGAGCTGGAATGTCACACACAGAGACAGGGGCTCCATGGAGACCTCCCAGGGCTTTCTGGGGATGGTAAAGAGCCCTGTGCTCAGAGGCAGTCACAGCCATTCCATGGCGACATCCCAGGGGACCTTGGGCTGCAAAGGCTCTGATCTGTCACAAGAACTCACAGGGGCTCCACGGTGACATCCCAGGAGTCCCCAGGCTGCCAAAGAGCCGTGATGGCCCAGACATTCACAGGGATTCCGGTCATGGACACAGTGGGAGCTTCAGGCAAAAGCTTTGTTTCTTTCTTGGAGAAACTCCTGCTGAGTCATGAGGATGAGAAATGGCAGCCAGTAGCCACCATAGAACCCCTAAAACCCTCCAGGAACTGTAGACTTGTAAAATTCCATCTCAGAGAGGAGACTGGGAGTGGCTGGATCCAATCCCAGCCCCAGACATTGACACAGGTGCAAATCATTGGACAGGTGGAATTGAACTTTAATGCAATTTGTCCCACAGGACTAATGATGGAATACCAGATAGATTTCTAGAAATACAGCTCTGATTGATTCTGATCATGATTAGACAGAAAGATCTTGATCAGAGTTATTTCCTCCACCGCATAGGAGCTCTAACTATTAGAATATTCTGCTCTAGGCAGCAATTTTGAAGTCAACAGGGCCTTGCTGGAGTTGTTGGAGCGCACTGCAGGCAGAGCCTCCTGCTCCAGCAGGAGCTGCCTTTCCTGTGCCATGAGCAGGGCAGGTCCTGCTGCAGGAAAAGCCCCAGGCCAGCCCCAGCACAGGGAAGGCCTCAGGCACAAGGGCAGAGTGCCGTGCTGGGAGCGGTGCCAGGGAGAGCCTGAGGCACCAAAGGCACCTTGGCAGCAGCAGCTGCTTGCAGGCCATGGCCAGAAGCCTCCCTTGGCAGCCCGGCCTGGTGGCCACCACTGCAGAGCTGCTGCCTCAGGGCTCATTCCTGGCTGGGCTCTGAAAAGCCACGTGTGCTCCAGGAGCCTGACTGGGAAGCCATTGGCCCCAGCACCCTGGGGACAAGATATTAATGACAAAACTCTTCATGCCAGCAGAGCCAAGGCAGGGGCAAAGCAAAGAGGAGAGCCAGGCCAAGGGAACAGGGCTGCAATGGTGATGGCTGTGAGGTCACTGCCCTGCAGCAGCCTGGCTGTTCTCAGCAGAAATTCTGGCCAGAAGCATTGTGAGGGCACCCAGCACAGCAGAGAACCCACACTACAGGAATTCCATCCTTGGGGAGGGGATGGAGTTTCACTATGTCAGGTTGCACAAAGCTCCTGCTCTTGGGCAGTTCCTGGGGTGGCACATCCACTTCTCTGGAAAAACAGCTGCAGTTTTGTTCCACTCTCATCATTGTAAAACATTTCTTCTTTGTAACAAATGTAAATCCAGCCTCATTCACTTTAGATACATTGACCCTTGTTCTGCCACTGCAACATTTGGGAGAAAATACCTTTGATCACTGTTTTCCCATTCACAGACCTTGGAGAGGACCCAAAAATCTTCCCAGATGGGTTTTGGAGGCCTCACCACACAACCAGCAGGTAGAGGCTGCAGGTTCAGGGCTCAGTGGTGTGAAGACTGAGGAGAGAACAGGAGTAGCCTGGCAGGGGCTGAAGGGTGGTTTCAGAGAGGCTGGAGCTTTTCTTCCTAGAGGATATAAGCATGAGAAGGAAATAATGGCACCAAGGGCAGCTGGGCAGGCCCAGAGTGGGCACCAGCAGAAAGGAATTTCCCTGCCAGGGCAGGGCTGTGGTGCAACACGTCCCCCAGCAGGAGCCTGGAGCAGCCCAAGTCTTTGTGTGGGCAGACAGAGGCAGGCAGGAGGCAGAGCTGTCAGCAAAGGAAGGGCCAGCCAGGTAGGGCAGCCGGAGGATGCCGACAGCCTGCAGGGACAGAGGCGCGGGGCAGGGACACCGTTGGACAGCCTGGGCTGCACAGGGCAGACGGATGGG
>JALJVW010000075.1:0-43108 GCA_024865655.1 Emberiza elegans | reverse complement strand
GCAGCCGCCACCACCACCCCCGATGTCTCCCCAGGGGCCTTTTCTACCTCCCTTGACTTCATCTCCAAACATCCCCCAAAACCCAACTGGGAGCAACTGGGAGTGACTGGGAAACATGCTGAGGGAACTACACACTGGGACATACTGGGAGTGACTGAAACAAAGTGAGGGGTGAAAGAGAGCAACTGGAACCATGTGGAGCTACTGGTTCATGCTGGCAGGGACTGGAAGACATATGGCTCATCTTTTTGATCATACTGTGAGGACTGACTAATACTGGGAGGATGTGAGAGCAACCGGGAACACACCTGCACATCATCCCCCCATACTGGGCATGACTGGGAGCACACTGGGAGCATGCTGGCAGCAAATGGCATCATACTGGGACTGACTGGGTTGATCTAGGAAGCCACTGGAACCATGCTGGAGCCAGCTGGGACCATACTGGGAGAGATTGGAAGCAACTGGGATTATACTGGGACCACACTGGGAGGCTGGCATGTGACTGGGATCAAACTGGAGCCTGGGATCATACTGGGGTGGAAAGGGAGCGACTGGAATTCCACTTTGGGCTACTGGGAGCAACTGAGAGAAACTGGGATCATGCTGCAAGCAAACTGGAGGAACTGGGAAGGACTGGATGCATGCTGGAGGCAGCTGGGACATACTGGGCATGACTGGGGATCATACTGGGATAACTGACACCTTTACTGGGGCCACTGGCAGTGTCTGGAAATGACTACAGACATGCTGGGGGCAACTGGGATATACTGGGAGTGTCTGGGAACCATACTGGGGGACTGGAACCACACTGGGAACCACTGGGACCATGCTGGGGAGAACTGGGACCATGCTGGGAGCAACTGGGAGTGAGTGGGACCAGGCTGGGAGGGACTGGGATCATATGGGGGAGTGACTTGGACTATAGCAGGGAAAACTGGGTTCAACTGGGACCATACTGGGAGTGTCTGTAACCACCGTGGAGTAATGGAAGCACACTGGGAACAGCTGGGCCCATGCTGGGAGCAACTGGGATCACACTGGGAGCACTGGCATCAGACTGGGAGTGACTGGGGTCTGGGATTATACTGGGTGTGAATGGGAACATACTGGGGTTACACAGCTACTGGGCCCATGTTGGGAGGAAAATGTGACACACTGGGAGCAACTGGGATCAGCTGGAAGGGCCTGGAACCATGCTGGGAGGACTGAGACTACACTGGGGAAACTGGGATCATATGGGAAGCAACTGGGACCACAATTTTGGACAACAGATACCAACTGGGATTATGTTAGACAAACTGGGATCAACTGGGAACAGCTGGGATCATTCTGAGCAAACTAGATTATTACTAGGGCAACTGGGATATACTGGGAGTGTCTCTAACCACACTGGGTTGACTGGAACCACACTGGGAACAGCTGGGATCATGCTGGGAGCAACTGGAATGATATTGGGTGAAACTGAATCTACAGTGGGGGCAACCAGGGCACTGACTGGGACCCTGCTGAGGAGGGACTGGGAGGAACTATTCCATGGGGCAACTGGGATCATACTGGGATTGCAGTGAGAGCAGCTGGGTCCATGCTGGGTTAGACTGGGATCACATTGAGGGTGACTGGAATCATACTGGGATTGACTGGGAGTGGCTGTGAGCAACTGGAATTGTGCTGAAAGCAACTGGGAGAAAGTGGGAGTGACTGGGCTCATACTGGGAGCAGCCACTGCTGGCACCCGCACTCTCAAACTCCTTTCCCAGCCATCCCGGATCTCCAGCCCCAGCACCCCCATTGCCGGGGTCCCGGGAATCCCAGGGGGTCCCCTTCTCGGGGTCCCCGCTTTGCCCTTCTGGGGCTCTCCTCTCTCTGGGCTCCTGCTTGGGGAAGCCGCGGCTCTCCCAGGGCTGCCCAGAACCTCTGTCCACCTGCCAGTCCCGCCGCTCCCTCGCGGTCCCCGCGTGGCTCCGGCAGAGCTTGGAGGGCCCGGCCGGGAATCCCAACCCCCACCACCGGGGGACCGGCATCCCTCCACCCCCCGCTGGGCTCTGCCACCACCCACAGCGGGACCCCCCAAAACCACCTCCCGGGGACCTCCGATGTCCCCCCGAGGGCCATCTGCAACTCGGCTTTGGAGCCCTGCCAGCTCCAAACGTCCCCCCAGAAAAAACCCCAAACCCAGACACCCCCTGGCAGATTTGGCCGGAACTCCCCCTCCCCGGGCACCGGTGGGATGGGTGGCGATGCTCCCGGGGTGCTGCGAGGACTCCAGGGTTCCCTCTCCCCTTCCCCAGCTGCTTCTGCTGCCGCTCCACCTCTTCCTCCCTCCCTCTTCCTCCTCCACAGTACCGGAAGGCCAAACTGTGAGGGGAAAGAGGGCGAGGAAAGGGCAGGAACCGTGAGGGGAAAGGGGGCGGGGAAAGGGTAGGAACCGTGAGGGGAAAGGGGCGGGGCCAAGGGGACACACAGTCCTAAAAGGTTTTGCTTTGGTTTAAAATCACCCAAAAGGGCCTCAAATGCAGCTGAAATCCACCAGGTTTGTCCTAAAATCAGCCAAACAGGATTAAAAATATCCAAATGGGTCTAAACTCCAACCAAAGGGGCCTAAAATTGCCCAAACTGGTTGACACCTCCTTCAAATGGCCTAAAATCAGCTTTAAATCTCCAAAATGGACTTAAAATCCACCCTGAAAGTACCTGCTTTGGCCTAAAATCTCCCAAATCACCCTAAAATCCATCTGGTTTTGACAAAAATCACCCAAATTGACCTAAAATCACCCAAACCAGCGAGAAACCAACACAAGAGGACCTAAAATCATCCTAAATGACTTGGTTTACCTTGAATTACACAAAGAAGCAAAAAACCTACTCAAATGGCCCAAAATCAGCAAAAAAAGGGACCCAAAATCACTCACACAGGATTAAATTCACCCATATGGGCCTCAAATCACCCGAAGCAATCTAAAATCCTCCCTCAAAGCCACTAGATTCGGCCTCAAATCAGCCAAAGGGGCCTAAAATCTCCCTGGTAAGCCTGGGAATGCCTGCCAGGGATCTGAGCCCACCCTAACCTTCCCAGGGTGGCCCAAAATGCCCGCAAGGGGCCGAGGCTGAGGCTGAGCCCGGGATGGGCTCCAGGCTCGCTCTGGGCCCTCCGCGTTCACTCCGGGGAGTTTTGGCCGCGGCCCCGGACGGGCCTGGGCAGGACTGGGAGGGACCAGGGAGGGCTGGGCACGGCTGCGGCATTTGTGGCCTTCTGGGCTGCAGGAGTTTGTGGGGAGTTCAGGGGCGATTATTGGGGTTTTGGAGACAAGGATTGGGTATGGGGGGAGATGCAAAATTTTGGGGAGTTTTGTGGATTTGGGGGTTGGATTTTGGGGGGGGTTTATTAGTGCCTTGGGGGGTGTTTTTCTGGAGGTTTTCAGGAGGTTTTTGAAATATTTTTTTTTTTTTTTTTATCATTTTAAGGGGGGTTACTGGGATTTTGTGGGGATTTTGTGTGGTCGTCTTAAATATTTGGGGTTTTATTGTAATTTCTGGGAGATTTTGGGTGATTTTGTTGGAATTGTGGAGGCATTTAGTAGGATTCTTTGGAGGTCTGGGTTTTTTGAGGAAATTTCTGGGGTTTTTGGGGGATCTGGGGCAGGGGGGTTGTGGAGTTACCAGGATTTCTTTGGGTCTTTGGAGGACTTTGTGTGACTTTTTAGGGTTTTGGGGATATTTTGGGGGGAATTTGTGAGGCTTAATTGGGATTTGGGGGGGGCTGTTGGGATTTCAAGAGATTTTGTGGGCTTTTATTGGGATTCTAGGGTGTTGCAATGGGATTCTGTGAGATTTAATTGGGATTTCATGCATTTAATTGGGACTTTTGGGGCTTTTAAGGAGATTTTGGTGCCTCTCAGCCCTTCCCCACACAGGGGGATAACCCCAAAGCTCCTCCAAATTCCACTAAAAACCCCCCAAATACCCTCCAAAACCACCAAGAATCCCACAAAAACCTAGTGGAACCCACCAAAATTTAGAAAAACACTCAAAAATTTTCAATAAATCCCCCCCCAAGAAACCCCCCACAACCCCAACAATATTCCCCAAATTCCAAAACCCCCAAATCCAAAAACCCCCAAATATCATCAATCCCCCCTGCCAAAGCCAATAATTCTGCCCAAAACCCCAATAATTCCCCCCAAACTCCCAATAAAATCTCCCAAAGCCCAAAAAAGCTCGCCCAAAATCCCCAAAACCCCTCAAAACCCCAAAATTCCCAAAACGCCCCCCCCAAACCCCGTCAGACTCACCAGAGCTCGTCCTGGATCTGGGGGCACCGTCCGGTGGAACAGGAGCCACTTCAGGGGCCCCTCTGAGCTTTTTGGGGAGGGGGCACCATGGGAGACCGCCCAAAAACGGGGAGGGAATCTTTGCTGTGACCCCTCCCCCCAAAACCCCCAGGCCCCGGTTCAGGGTTGGCCTGGGACCCCCCACAACCCCCAAATCTCCCCCAGGAGCCCTCCAGGAACGCCAAAGCCCCCAGAGCTCCTCCAGTGCTGGCCCAGGTCCACTCTGGACCACAAAAACTTCCCCAGGACCCTCAGACCTCCCCACTTCTCCCCAAAATTCTCCCCAGACCCACCTGAGACCCCTGCAAATCCATCGGACTGCCCCTAATCCCCCTCAGACCCTTCAATCCCCCCAAACCCTATGAAATCCCCTCTGACTCCCCCAAATTCCCCAAACCCACCTCAGAACCACCTAGACCCACTCCCAACCCCACAGTTCCTCTCACAATCCCCCCCAAATCCCCTCAGACCCTCCCAATTCCCCTCAGATGCCCCTAAACTCACCTGAGAATGCTCCTGAGCCTCTCAAGCTCCCCCACAAGCTCCCTAGAGCCCCCTCAGACCCACCAAAGCCCCCTCAGACCCCCTCATTTTCCCCAAACTCACCACACACCCCCCTATTTTCTGTCAACGCCCCCAAAAAGCCTTCATTTCCCCTTAGACCTGCCCCAAACCCCCCCAGTTCCCCCCGGCCCTGTCGGGATCATTGGTTTATCTGAGTGACCCCCAGAAAGGTTCGAGAGTCTCTTTTCCCAGCCCGACGCTTAAAGAAGGAGTCAGAGCTCTTCATTTCGCGGTCTCAAGGTTGTTTATTTTTTCTTATCTATAAAATTCTTTCTCCTGCCCTGTCGAGGTCAGCTTAGCAGGATCGTTGAGGCACTCTGACCACCCATGGGGCGGCCATGTCTTCTTATAGTGGAAACTACGTATAACATATTTACCTTTTTTCCCCAATACCTTTCACCCTTGTTAGGCAGTGTGCCTCTACTAAGAACCAATCCAAAGTGCCCACATCACACAGAAGATGGGTGACAAGAAGAAGAAGGAAAGAACCACGAGTCAGGCCCTGGATTCCTCCATCTTGTCTCCAAAACGCCCCTGCACCAAAATCCTAAAATCTACAATTTCACCCTGTGACCAAACCATTCAAACCCAAGTGATTCCCATGTCCCCACAAACAGGTGGCAGATGCCTAAAAGGGTCAAAGTCAAGCCACCAGGTGCTTTTGGCAACAATCCAGGACCTCCGAGCCCCCCAAGGGTTCTCTTGGTAGCTCTGGACATCCAGAGTGATGTGCTGAGTTCCCACACGGCCCCACCTCAGCTCCTCCTCAGCCGCTTCTCCCCTCACAATTCCCGGCCTCTGCAGCGTGTGCGGGCTGCCCCAGCCAATAGTGGCGTGCCCCGCCGAACCAACCAATTACCGCTCCGCAGGCCTCAGAACATCCAATTACGACGTGGCTCCCATCAGCAATGCCCGCCTCCCCGCGACACCCCAGCCAATCAGAGGTGAGCTGGAAGCAGCGCCCCCTTCCCCACTGCCACCAAGACCCGCCGGGCTCGGGACAGGAGCGGGAGGGGCCTGAGAGGGGATGGGGGATGGGGGGAGGGTCTGGGGGGGTCTGGGCGACTTTGGGGAGGGGTCCGGGGGGTTGGGGGGCTCTGGGGAAGGGTCCTGGGGCATTGTGGGGGCACCTAGGGGGTGCAGATGGGTCCTAAGAGGGGTCTTGGGGGGGATTGTGGGAGGGTCCGGGGGTTTTGGGGAGGGGTCGTAGGAAGGTCTTGGGAGGGTCTGGGGTGTTGGGATTGCCCTGGGCAGAGTTTGGGGAGGGCTCTGGGGGTCCTGAGGGTGTCCTGGGAGGGTTTTGGAGGTTTTGGTGAGCGGCTTTGGGGGCTCTGGAAGGGTTTGGGGAGAGGGTCTGGGGGGGTCTCAGGGGACATCCAGGGCTGGGCCTGAATGGGGTTTGGGGGCAGGTTCCTTCCAGCCACAAGCATTCCAGGATTCTGTCAGGGACTCCCTGCCCTTCTTCCCTCTGCTTCCAGCTGCAGAATGTGCAGCAAAGCCGCCTGTGCTGTCTGCTCGGGGAGCCCAGCCAGCTCCTGGAGCTTGACCCTGCCCTGCTCAGCTCCCTTGGCAGGCATGGCAGGAGCAGCGCCCTGGCAGCCTCCCTTCAAGGCCAAATTCTGAAGGGGCCAAGACACAAGTGGAGCAAGGTCTTACAAAGACATTTCACTGCCAGCCTCCATAACTTCATCCAGGGCTGTTTGAGCACCTGGATTGGGAAGGAAAAAAAGAAAAATCAGGGGAGGGTCTTTGGCTGGGAGCTGCCCCAGGTAAAGGGAGACCCTGGAAGGGAAAAGGAGCAGACAAAGGAAGGCAGGAGAGAAAGCAGGACACAAATGGCAACCAGCTGAGAAGGTGGCACTCTGAAAACCAAACCTGAACTTGTGCAATAGGAATGGGACAGAAATGAAGAATTCTGAAACTTTCTTTACTCTGCTTCTCTGAGCAACCTGTGAAGCCAGGACTTCCCCACCCTGACAGGGAAGAAGTATTTTCTAGATCAAACCTGAATTCCATCCCTTTTACTGTGAGCCCAGTAAATCACAATCAACTCATTTGTGGTTGTTTTCATCGAGGGCCCAAGCTCATTGTTCCAGCACATCCAGCAAGCACCAGGCAGGACAGCACGGGAACCCAACTCACAGCTGAGGGACTCAGAACACCTAAACACCAGCAGGGCACATTTCTCATTTTTGCTCCAATAGATTTGAGAAATGAAACCCTGGAGATGAGAGCTCTTTTTCAGAGCAGTAATTGCTAGTTGATGTTAATGAAGTTGATAGGATCTTAATTGGAAGTGTTGGTCTGTTGTTAAACATTGAATGTTACAGTTCTAGGACTTGCCTTTAGTTGCCGCTGTTAAGTGTTACCATTGTACCCTGTATTTGTATCTCTCCCCATCATACTCTGTATTTGTGCCCTTTCCGTCTCAGCCTGGATTTGTATCCCTTCCATCCCAGACTGAATTGAAATGAGAGGCTGTGGGAACTCCATGAACCCTCTCCAAACCACAAACCAGCACAGAATGATGACTTTAACCCAGCAGAACCCACTGAATCACCCACCCTTGAGCAGAGCCAGATTCCGTCCTGCCACCATAATTTTAACAGTGCTCAGCTTGGAGGATCCCCAGTAAGCTCTGAGCCAACGTTGCCTTCCTAAGGACTCTGTGAGGACCCTGAAGCCCCAGCTCTGCCAAGAGACAAAGCTGCCCAGCTCCTCCTCCTCCTGCTCCAGCGTGGTCCTGTGGGAGCAGTGGCTCTGTGAGTGACCCCTTGGGTTCTGCACCCAGAGCTGTCTTTAATAAAGGCCTTTTAAAGAGCTGCTCTTCTGGCCCTGCTTTATCACACTGCCAGAGCCCCTCCCCAAAACCTCCAAAACCTTCCCAGGACACCCTCAGGACCCCCAGAGCCCTCCCCAAACTCCCTCCAGGACCATCCCAATACCCTCAGACCCTCCCAAGACCTTCCTACGACCCCTCCCCAAAACCCCCCAGACCCTCCCATGACCTCCCCAAGACCCTCTTAGGACCCATCTGCACCCTCCAGGTCCCCCCAATGCCCCAGGACCCCTCCCCAGACCCCAAGAGCCCCCAACCCCTGGACCCCTCCCAAAAAGCCCCCAGACCCCCCCTGAGACCCTTCCCCCCCCCCAGGATCCCTCTCAGGCCCCTCCCGCTCCTGTCCCGAGCCCCCCTCGGGTCCCAGTGGCAGTGGGGAAGGTGGCGCTGGTTCCAGCTCGCCTCTGATTGGCTGGGACGGCAGGGGGGGTTTGGGCGTTTGAGGGGAGCTGCGCTGAGCCGTAATTGGTTGTTTGGGGACGTGCGGCGCGGTCATTGGTTAATGGAGCCCCCAGATGCCTGGAGGCGGGAGATTTTGAGGGAGAGGGGCTGAGGAGGAGCTGAGGTAGGGCTGGGGGGAAAAGGGGGTTTGGGGTGGGTCTGAGAGGAAATTGGGGCTTTTGGGGGGACATTGAGGGGAAAATGAGGGGTGTGTGTGGTGTGTTTGGGGGAATGAGGGGGTCTGAGGGGGGCTTTGGTGGGTCTGAGGGGGGCTCTAGGGAGCTTTGGGGGGGAGCTTGAGGGGCTCTAGAACGTTCTCAGGTGAGTTTAGGGGATCTGAGAGGAATTGGGAGGGTCTGAGGAGAATTTGGGGGGAGTCTGAGGGGATTTCATGGGGGGTTTTGGGGGATTGGGGGGTCTGAGGGGGGTTTGGGGCAGTCCGATGGATTTGTGGGGGGTCTCAGGTGGGTCTGGGGGTGAATTTTGGGGAAATAGGGGAGGTCTGAGGGTTCTGGGGGGAGGTTTTTGGGGTCCAGGGTGGTTCTGGGCCAGCACTGGAGGAGCTCTGGGAGCATTGGCATTCCTGGAGGGGTCCCGGGGGAGATTTGGGGGTTGTGGGGGGTTCCAGGCCAACCCTGAACCGGAGTCTGGGGGTTTCGGGGGGAGGGGGCACAGCAGGGGTTCCCCCCCCGGCTTTTGGAGGGTCTCCCATGGTGCCCCCTCCCCAAAAAGCTCAGAGGGCCCCCTGAAGTGGCTCCTGTTCCACCGGACGGTGCCCCCTGATCCAGGACAGCCCCACTGAGTCTAAAGGGGGATTTGGAGGGAGTTTTTGAGGTTTTGGGGCATTTTGGGGGGGATTTTGGGAGGGGTTTTGGGGATTTTGGGCAGGGGATTTTTGGGCTTTGGGGAATTTATTGGGAGTTTGGGGGGGTTATTGCGTTTTGGAATGGTTACGTTATTTGGGGGTTTGGATTTGGGTGTTTTGTTGGGGTTGTGGGGGTTTTTGGGGAGATTTATTGAAATTTTTGGGCATTTTTTTAAATTTTGGTGAGTTCGACAGGGATTTTCGGAGACTCTCTAGGGTTTTGAGGGTTTTCTTGTAATTTTGTGGGGTTTTTTGAAATTTTTAAGGGGGGGCTTTGGGGCATTCCTGGGTGTGGGGAAGGGCTGAGAGGCACCAAAATCTCCTTAAAAGCCCCAAAACACCCAATAAAACCCACTAAATCCCAATTAAATCTCTCAAAATCCTTTAGAACACCCTAGCATCCCAATAAAAGCCCACAAAATCTCTTTGAAATCCCAATAACCCCAAAAATCCTGATTAAACTCCACAAATCCCCCCAAAATGTCCTCAAAACCATAACAAGTCCCACAAAAGCTCCCCCAAGATCCAAAGAAATCCTGGCAACAAAACCCCCCAAATCCCACCAAAAATCCCAAAAAACTCCAAATCCCCAATGAATTCCACTAAATGCCACCACTATTGCAATAAAATGTCCCAAAATCTCCTAAAAATCCCAATAAAACCCCCTGATTTCTGAGAATCCCAAAAAATCCCAACAAAAACACAGTAATACCCCCAAAATCAAAAAAAGCCACAAAAAAATTCAATAAACCCCCAAACAGCCCCAGAGAAAACTCCCCCTCAAAATGCCAATAAAATTCCCCAGAATCCAAACACCCTAAATCGACAAAACCAGCCACTCCCAGTCAATCCCAGTATGATTCCAATCATTCTCAAAGAGATCCCAGTGTAACCCAGTATGGACTCAGCTGCACATTGTAATCATAGTGTGATCCCAGTTGCTCCCAGCATAACTCCAGTTATTCCCAGTTCCTCCCATTATGATCCCAGTTTCTCCAAGAATAGTCCAAGTCCCTCCTAGCAGGGTCCCAGTCGTGCCCAGTTGCCTCCAGGGTAGATTCAGTTTCCCCCAATATCGTCCCAGTTGCTCCCAGCATGATCCCAGCTGTTCCCAGTGTGGTTCCAGTCAAGCCAGTGTGGTTAGAGACACTGCCAGTACATTTTAGTTACCTCAGAATGACCCCAGTCTTTCCCAGTTACTCCCAGTTTCCTCTAGCATAATCCCAGTTTCTATCCGCTGTTCAAAGTGTGGCCCCAGTTGCTCCCAGTATGATCCCAGTTGCCCCAGTTGTAGTCTCAGTCCTCTCAGCATGGTTCCAGTACCTTCCAGCTGATCCTAGTTGCTCCCAGTGTGTCACATTTTCCTCCTAACATGGGCCCAGTAGCTCCCAGTAAGCCCCAGTCAGTTTCCATTCACACCCAGTATAATCCCAGTTGCTCCCAGTCACTCCCCAGTCTGATGCCAGGCTGATGCTCCCAGTGTGATCCCAGTTGCTCCCAGCATGGGCCCAGCTGTTCCCAGTGTGCTTCCATTACTCCACTGTGGTTACAGACACTCCCAGTATGGTCCCAGTTGAACCCAGTTGCCCCTGCTATAGTCCAAGTCACTCCCCATATGATCCCAGTCCCCTCCCAGCCTGGTCCCACTCACTCCCAGTTGCTCCCAGTGTGGTCCCAGTTCTCCCCAGCATGGTCCCAGTGGTTCCCAGTGTGGTTCCAGTCCCCCAGTATGGTTCCAGACACTCCCAGTATATCCCAGTTGCCCCCAGCATGTCTGTAGTCATTTCCAGACACTGCCAGTGGCCCCAGTAAGGTGTCAGTTATCCCAGTATGATCCCCAGTCATGCCCAGTATGTCCCAGCTGCCTCCAGCATGCATCCAGTCCTTCCCAGTTCCTCCAGTTTGCTTGCAGCATGATCCCAGTTTCTCTCAGTTGCTCCCAGTAGCCCAAAGTGGAATTCCAGTCGCTCCTTTCCACCCCAGTATCATGCCAGTAAGCTCCAGTTTGATCCCAGTCACATGCCAGCCCTCCCAGTGTGGTCCCAGTATAATCCCAGTTGCTTCCAATCTCCCCAGTATGGTCCCAGCTGGCTCCAGCATGGTTCCAGTGGCTTCCTAGATCAGCCCAGTCAGTCCCAGTATGATGCCATTTGCTCCCAGTGTGCTCCCAGTTGCTCCCAGTCATGCCCAGTATGGGGGATGATGTGCAGGGTGTGTTCCCAGTTGCTCTCAGATCCTCCCAGTATTAGTCCAGTCCCTCGCAGTATGATCCAAAGATGAGCCATGTGTCCCCCCAGTCCCTGCCAGTATGAACCAGTTGTGCTCCACATGGTTCCAGTTGCTCTCTTTCACCCTCACTTTTGTTCCAGTCACTCCCAGTATGTCCCAGTGTAGCCCAGTTCCCTCCAGCATGTTCCCAGTCACTCCCAGTTGCTCCCAGTTGGGTTTTTGGGGGATGTTTGGAGAATGAAGAAGTCCAAGGGAGAGCAGAAAAGGCCCCTTGGGGAGACATCGGGGGGTGGCGGTGGCGGCTGCCGGCAGAGGCAGCCTGGAGGAGCAGAGCCCTGTGTCCCCCAGGAGCCCAAAGCGTGGAGCCCAGAGAGGGGGGAGCGCCGCCATTGGCGGGAGCCTCAAGAGGCTGGAGAGGGGCAGGGGGGACTCCTTGGAGCCGCTGCAGCCCAGAGCAGAGAATGAGGGGAGAAGGGAGCCCGGGAGCCCAAAAAGCCCCGGCATCCTGAAATGGGGAGAGCGAAGAGGGGGAAGGTTTTGGGCTGGCTGGGACTGCCAGCAGCCTGGGCAGGGCAGGCACCGAGGAGAAGGGGGACCCCCAATCCAAGCGTGACCCCAGCAGCTGGGACAGGGGGGACCCTCCCCTGAAAACCAGAGGGGAGGGACCAGGGATGGGGAACTCCTGGGAGGCTTTTCCAGGTCTGAATCGTGGTGTTTGGGAGGTTGTTATCGAGCTCAGATGGCCAGTGACTTCTAGAGATGGACTTGGGCAGAGGGAACTTCAATCTTAATGTGCTCATCCCTTGTTTTTCCTGAACCAGGATTTTCCATTCCCAATTGTTGGTGGCATGGAGGAGAAGGCTGTGAGGAAGATGAAGATTCCTGTCTTAGGTTGCAAGATGTAGCTGGGGATTTGTCATCAGTTCCCATCTGTTAGAGGTGGGGCAGGTATCATCTCTTAATTGGGCAGTTTTCTTTTAGACAACCAATCCTCCCTCTGGGAAATATCTTCTCTTAATGGGCCATTGAGTGTGACTGTATGACTGATAAAAATTACATCAATTCCCATCAATTCCCATCTGTTAGAGGTGGGGCAGGTATCATCTGTTATTTGAGCAGTTTTCTTTATCTCTTCTACAACCAATCCTCCTCTGGGAAATATCTTCTCTTAATGGGCCATTGAGTGTCACTTTATGGCTGATAAAATTACATCATCCCATTGTCAGATGCTCTACCCAGGAGGAGCCAAGCATTCCTGCCTGGATATAAGCTCAGCCTTGGGACCCCACAGCCAGCCTTTCCCACTGGATTCTCAGAGAAGACAGCTTTCTTCTCTGGCACAGAATTCCCAGAGGAAGAGCAGGCCCAACACCTCCACCACCCACAGGACCTTCAGAGGAAAACCCAGGCCCCTACAGGATCCCAACAGAACCAGTCTTGTCACTGCAGGAGCTCTGCAGCCACCATTTAACAGGACTGCTACCCAGCCCCACCCTGACCCACAGGGTGTCAGGTTCCCTATTGTGACACACCTGGTGAGGTGGGGCTTTTTTACAGCTGCATTTATATTTTTAAAATTTTCCTGCTAAATAACTGTTTATTCCTAGTCCCATAAATTAGCCTGAGACATTATTTTAGGACAATAAAGGACAATAATAATTGAGATTTCAGATGTCTGACAGTGTTTATTTCACAAAGCAATTCTTCCTAATAAAGGATTAACTCTTAAAACACCTGTTGCTATTCATGTATCTCATACATGATTCAAAATTCTTTTCAAACACAGGAGTTTTCAACAGTCTTGTCAACTTCCTCCCTCATCCTGTAAATCAGTGTTTTGGCTCCTCAATATCTGGTTCTTCCTAACAAGGAGACAATAATTCTTCTCTTGATAGTTTGCTGTCTTGTTTTGTTTTCTTTGTTTGTTTCTTGATTATCATATCCATTCCTTGAGCTAGTTAGAAAAAGTATCTTACATTGCATAGTTTCTATTTTAATATTATGTTCTAGTTTAAACTTTATTTATTTACCACACTATGTAAAAACATTCATACAGTACTACAAATTAATACAACATAACTTTCAAATCCACATATAGTATTCCTTTGTAATACTTGTGAGAGCCCATCATATAAAGCATTTTTCACAATCTTCCCTCTTTTTTTATAAATCATTGGCTTGAGCAATATTCCTTGTTTTCTAGCCTTCATTATTCTCTCGTTTTTTCCCAAATCAATCTCGGAGAAGAAGGGGCCTTCCATATTATTTTGTTTCTTTAACACCATAATCCTATAATAATAGTGGGAGAACCTCTCTGGGTAAGCCCGACTATTATCATATATATATGCCCAGCTAGCTCAGTATATCGAGTCTCTGGCAGAGACCCAATGAGCTGAGTTAAGCGAGGCCAAAGCCGCCGAGCTCCTTCCTAGCAAGCCAGTGATATTCAGCTTATAGTGATTCAGCTCTTTCATGAGTTCAGCTCAGGCTGCTAGAAGGATCGCCGGGGCAGTGGCAAGCAGACGAGAAAGAGAGAGGGGAAGAGAATACGCTGAAATTCCGCAGTGAGGTTTATTCGGGATGTCCACGAAGGGTACAGCGATTCTTCTTCTCCCCGGAAAGGGGGTACAGAGGGCTCTTTTTATAGCCTTGGCATGGATCCAAAACCAGCCAATGGCCGCAGGTTTAAGCATATTCCTTAACTGACCAATAGCTAAAAGGGTTACAACAGTATTGTCTTAACTGATTAAAGGAAAGGTTCTCAACACGGTCGGGTAAGAGGAACAGGACAACGCCCGCTCAGGAATGACTCAGCATTCAATTCTCCAAGGAGCTTTTCCTGTATCCTTGGGGTTCACTACAACTCCCCTTTCTGTTTTTACTAAAAAGGCATTCCCTATAGTTCTTTTAAAACAGTGGAAAAGGCACGAAAACATAGCTAACACAATCACAACTACAAGGAGAATCAGCAAAATTCCCTTAACCAAAGAAGCAGCCCATCCTGTTAATCCCCAATGCCCAAAAGTTCATTAACCCAGTCTGGAATAGTTTCTACTTTCAAGTCCTTCACGAGATCTTTCAGTTTCTGGATGTTCGCATGGATGGATTCCGATCGTGAAGAGAGGTTGAAGCAGCACATTCCTTCGAAATCCTCACAGCCGTGTCCGTGGGCAAGCAGCAGGAAGTCGATTGCTGCTCGATTCTGGAGTGAAGCTTGTCTTGTAGTTTCTTCATCCTTTAAGAGATCACTCAGGGCCACAGGAGGTAGCATTGGCTTGTTTACTGAGCCAACACCCAAGGTGACTGATTTCACCGAGGGCTTTAGCTGCAGCTACCCATGGTAAAAACAAGGAGACCGCAATCTTTTTCGGTTTGTTCCAATCATACAATTTAGGGTCACAATTTTCATCAAATTCAGTGTAGGACCTTTTTTGGCGTTTTGATTCGCTTTCCTTTTTCCAATTATGTAACAGGGTGATATTCGGAGTAAGGGTGGAAAGTTTACCAAGGGTACAGGGACCTCCCTGGAGTCGGGAAGGGATCCCTGCCCAAACCCTGTCACCACAGATGAGAAACGTTCCCTTGGGTAGTACCTTGGGATGGAGCGAGGACACAGAGATCACACGGGCCGTGTAATTGCACCAATCATGAGGGTTATAGGCTTTGTTAATTGGTGATACATCTTTTCGATATGTGTTTTTGTTCTGGTCAATTCCTGGCCAATTACTATTTTTTGGACGTCTAAAGTAAAATTTGACACAATATGTGGCCATGGAGGACCCCAATAGATCCAATTCTTGGGGCTCCTGATTATCATCTGGCAGAATTTTTGTCCACTCGTCCCAAGTATCAACCACATTGGGTCTCTTACCTGTGGTGCGAAGAACCTCTGAGTTATAGAAAGGCCAATCATCTGCAACAAAGGGAATTCCTACTAGACATGTGGAAAGTGGGTTATCAATGCTTCCCATGGACAAGCACAGGTTGTCCTGTTTTAGCGTTTTTGCTAAGGTTACCCAGACATTATGACTGGGCTGAGGGCTGATCCAGCCGGAGACATGCGGTGCAGTGAAGAGCATCCAGGCTGCAGTGAGGACAGCACCAACGGAGATATTTTTCATCTTTGGGCAGGAATAGGGCTTCTGATAGGGAATATAAACAAAATTGTTAGCTTTATGATGAGAGGGTTTTGCCTAGATCTTTTCCTGTTCCTGTCCTCCCCCCTTTTTCTTTAATTTCTAAGTTAAGCTAAGAGGGAGAGAGTGGGTAGAAAGCAAGAGGGATTTTAAAAGTTAGAGAAAAGGAACAATAGGGTATTTAAAATGCAAAAAACAGAGTAACAACACATAATTCAAAAACACTTTCATGTTAAGGCTATCTATGGCTTGATGCAGCAGGACATTATGTTGTCCCCAGTGTTGTCTGCTGTCTTGTGATAGGGCGGTCTGTTCTGGTGTTAGGGGAAGTTCGGCGACGTCTTCTTCTCCAGGCCGAGCTGGTTTGGTTCTGAGGTGGTCTTGTGTTTGCCTCAGGAGAGTTCTTGTCTTCATCTGCAGGAGCGGTATTCGAAGATTCTAAGTATGGTTTTACATTTTTTCCTGGGTACCACCTTGGACCGGATGGCAGTAGCACACACGCATGTCCTCTACCCCAAGTAATCAGCTGATAAGGCCCAGAAAATTGATGTGATTCAGGATCCTTCACGAGCACTGGTGGTTTTTCAGTAAGCTTTGCTTGGGTGGAATTTGCAAAGTGGCGTAGTATTGGTGGATCAGGCTCTGAAACTGAACAGTTCAAAAAATTGATGACATAGAGAGCCTTACAAAGTCTTTCCACTGGAGATGTGATTTTCGTGTCTCTGTTCTGCTGATTGAGGACTCTTTTGAGGGTTTGATGTGTCCTTTCCACGATGGATTGTCCTGTGGGGTTTACAGGTATGCCAGTCTTGTGTGCTATGCCCCATGCATTGAAGAACTCCTTTAACTTACGGGAAGTGTAGGCTGGTCCGTTATCTGTTTTGATTTCCTTTGGTACTCCCAGGGTGGCAAAAGCGAGTAGAAAGTGTTTTATTGTATGCAGTGCATTTTCTCCTGCGTGTGATGATGCAAACACAGCTCCTGAGAATGTGTCAACCGATACATGCACGTATTTTGATCTTCCAAACGGTGCAAAGTGAGTAACATCTGTCTGCCACAGCTGGCAGCTGTTCAGACCCTCTGGGATTGACTCCCATTCCCATAGATGGTATCTGATAGGACTGACAGTTTGGACATGTAGCCACAATAGCCTTTGCCTGATCCTTTGAGAGTTTGAACATTCTCCTAAGGGCAGGCACATTTTGATGAAAAACGCATGAGACAGCTTTGCCTGGGCAAAGATGTCAGGAATATTAGCAGTTTCAACAACCATTGCTAAAGCATCTGCTTTCCTGTTGCCTTCTGCAATAATACCTTGAAGGTCCGTGTGGGACCTCACATGCATTATATGGTAAGGCTGCTTTCTGTGGGAGATTAGGCGTACCAATTTAGAAAGCAGTTGGTACAACTTTGGGTTAGAAACCTCTTTAAGAAGAGCATGTTCTGCTCTCATAGCTATACCAGCAACATAAGCAGAATCTGTGACCAGATTAAAAGGTTCATTTTAAATCTTTCAAAAGCTCTGACTACAGCTGCTAATTCTGCAATCTGTGGTGAGCCCTGTACAATTTGTATGTCAGATTCCCAATCTTGAGTTTGGGGGTCTCCCATGTAATCACTGACTTGTGGGAGGACCCTGAACCATCAGTAAAGAGGGTTAGAGCTTTTAAGAGGTTTAACGCTTTGGATTCGTTTTGGAATCAAATGAAAGGTTTCCTTAGAATTAAAAAGTTTGTGCTTTGGGATTTGAGCTGTGGTTCGACCTGTGTAGCTGTCTAAGGCAAATTGAAGGCTCTCATTAGTTTGGATCAGATCCTCAAAATCAGTAAGAGTTATTGGCAAGTATATGCATTCAAAGTCACAACCTGAAAGAGAGCGAAGGCGGTCCTAGCCTTTTTATTAGGTGAGCTATGATCTCCTGGTAGGTGGTAAGTGTCTTTGTGGGCTGGTTACTTGTAAAAATCCATTCTAGTATCAGCAGAGGATCTCGAAGCTGAGAGTCCCATTGAAAAATCAGTCCATGGAATCGGGGTGCTTTTCCCAGAATGATGAACTGGAAAGGCAGGCTGGGGTCGAAGCGATGAGCTTTGCGTGAAGACAGAGCTTCCTGGACTTTGACAATAGCACCTCTGGCTTCTTCTGTGAGAGTGCAGGGAGAGTCCAATTCCTTAGGTCCCCTAAGAAGGTTGAACAAGGGAACAAGGTCCTCTGTTGTAATTCCTAGCAGTGGGCGTACCCAGTTGATGGATCCACACAGGCTGTGCAAGTCTCTCAAGGTTTTTGGATCATTAAGTATAGTGATCTGCTGGGGTACGATGGTCCTTTCCCGGATCTGGACTCCAAGGTAAGTCCATGGCTTGATGTACTGGATTTTGTCCTCACGAATCTCCATCCCTGCCTTTTCTATGGCTTCAATAGTCTTTTTAACTGTGTTGTCCAAATGAGTTTTGTCTGAAGCACACACCAGGATATCATCCATATAATGGTAGATTATGGAATCTGGAAATAATTTCCGAATGGGAGACAAGATGTGAGCCACATACCACTGGCAGATACTCGGCGACGTTTTAAGTCCCTGAGGAAGAACGGTCCAATGGTATCTTTTGAGCGGGGCCTCGTTGTTGAGCGAGGGAACGGAGAAGGCAAACCGAGGAGCATCATCTGGATGTAGAGGAATGCTGAAGAAACAGTCCTTAATGTCTATGACAACAAGTTCCCAGTCTCTAGGCAACATCGATGGGGAGGGCAAACCAGGCTGGAGAGAGCCCGTGTCCTCGATGACCTCGTTGATTCTGCGAAGGTCGTGGAGAAGCCTCCATCTGTTAGTCCCAGGTTTTGGTAGGACGAAGACAGGAGAATTCCAAGGGCTATCGGACTCAACGATGTGACCTTTAGCTAGCTGTTCTTCCACTAGAGCGTTTAGGGCGCGCAACTTAATTTTAGAAAGGGGCCACTGTTGGACATGTATAGGCTTGTCACTTTTCCAGATGAGTCGAGGTGTTTCAGGAAGCGCCCCTAACTCAGTGGCCCCACTGAAAAATCCCGAGTGGGAATGCTTAAAGTGGCTCCCCACTGGGATAAAACGTCTCTGCCCCAAAGGGTGATGGGGGCCCTTACCACAAATGGGCGGATGGTTGCCATCTGACCATCAGGACCTTCAACAAGGATGTTGTGCTTGCTCCTCATGGATACTGTATTTCCACCAATCCCGGAAATCATACCTGCAACAGGTTGTAGCTCCCAGCGCTTAGGCCAATCTGAGCGAGCGATGATGGTCACGTCAGCACCGGTGTCCAGCATCCCTGGCAGGTGGGTCAACTCTCCTTTGCAGGTGAGGCCGCACTCGATGAAAGGCTTGGATGTTCCCACGACTTGTACCCACATGGCTGTAGGGTTGAGAGGTATCTGTTCCCTGTGATTCTTTGGAAGCAAGAAAGCTTGTGCTATTGGGGTACCCTTTGAAAGAAAAAATGGTAAGTCCATACAATATACCTGGATGAGGATTTCTTGTCCTGGCATCACCGTAAGCACTTCTGGAACAACAAATATTTCCTTTGGGCAATTAAGAGAGTCCCCTGTAATTAAAATGTCTGAGGGATCACCTTTAGGTCCATATTTACCAGTGGGAATTCTGTGGACATTATCATTAGTAAACTCAATGGACAAAGCAGTTACCAGTTGTCGGCGGGTTCCCATCTGGGTTGTCCCGTGGGTTGAATCCTCTTCTTGTGGTCTGGAACGCCTTGGGCTGAAGCGTGGTTGGGTCTGAATGGCCTTTGATTTGTTGTCATCGCCCGGGGCCCTGGACCGGGCTCCATAAGCGTTTCCCGGACGCTGCTGGAGGCGTTGCTGGATCTGGGGTCTCTGATGAGGGTAGCGGTGGTATCGGGAGGTGATCTCTCAGGACAGTCCTTGATGTAATGTCCAAGTTGGCCACAGTGATGGCACTTAGCTTGGTCTTTAGAAGTCATTACTGCATAAATCCCAGAAACTCCTTCAGCAATACCCTTTAGTAACAGCTTGAGCCACTGTGTTTTCAGTGGACATGTGACGCGTACAGCATTCTAGCATTTGCTCTATAGTAGGGTTTGTATCCACGGGTAGGGACCTCAAAATGGCTTTGCACTTTCATTTGAATTACTCAAAAGCAAGCTTACATAGGAGTTCCTTCCTTGCCTCTGCACTCTCAATCTGTTTCTCCAAAGCATCTTTAATTCTGTCTACAAATTTAATGAAACTTTCATCCAACCCTTGTTTAATAGTAGAAAAATGCATTGTTGGCAGTGACTCATCATGCATGAGAAGCAGAGAGGTTTTTGCTGCAGTTGCAACATCTTGTAAAGCGTCTTTTGTTAAAGTTTCTAATTGATTAGCAGGTTGTTGTAATGCACCTTCACCTGCGAGCTGATCAACTGAAAAATTCGTCTTATTAGCATCTGCAGCATAGGAATCTGATAATATTTTCAAATGTTTTTCCAATTCCTTTCCCATAGCATATATTCTGCTGGGGAGAGGAGGCAATTTGCAATATTTTTACATCATGTGGAAGTAAAACATATGCAGAGAACATAGCTTCTAGAAAATTTCTAAAGATATGTGCACTTCTGCCATGGTCTTTGGCTATATTTCTTAATTGTATTAATTCCTTATTCGAAATTGCTGTCCACCTTTTAGCGGTGGCAGCTCCACCGTTTCGTCCTTGCAAGTACTCGACTGGAAATGCATTAATTTTCTGTGCAAGATCCCAATCACCAGTTTTGACAACCTCCATTTTAATGAAAGCCCATGGGTCTGAATGAATCGTTTCAGAATCTGATTCACTGGAGGAGGCCTCTGAGGAGGACTGGATTATTAATTTGGATTTATGCTTTAATCGCTTAGAAACGTTTTCAAGGGTTTCAAAGGCTGGTCAGAGGGTGGCGCTATTGGCACCAGAGTAGAAGCACAGCAAGGACGGAACGGTCGGGGGTTTTCATAACATGGGGGTTTCTGAAATTCCGTTCGGGGGAGGGAGGGGTGTTGAGGAGGCGCGGAGGGAGGACAGGGGGCTGAACAGGGTGGGGGTGCAGGGATAGGGAGTTGGGGGCACGCACTCCGCGCTGCCGGATTGAAATGCCATGGATACAGGATTGATAGGTGTTTGGACGGAACTAGTGAAAATTCTCCTGTCCCGGGAAAGGCTGAGGACAGGGGGGGGGGGACAGAGCCGCAGGAAAGGCGGGGGCGGGCGGCAGGAGAGGTGGGGTGGGTGCCACCACAGCCGGATGAGGGGGGGGGAACAGAGGCGGGGGGAACCGCGGGAGAGGGGAGGGGGACGGGGGCGGGGCAGGTCCCGGGTTGGGGCGGCGCGAGGAGGGGCGAACACGAAACGACGGCGGTGGGGGGGAAAGCGGAGGAGGACGGCGGAGACGCGGCCGGAGGGAGAGCGGGGGAGGGGGCGGGGAGGGGCGCGGTGGGGGGGGGATTGGCTGAGGACGGGAAGCTGGCCGCCGGAACTTGGGATGGACCAGAGGCCAGGACAGGGGTAGGCAGGATGTGTGGCGAGATAGATAAGGAACTGGGGTGGGGGTCGAGCCCCCCGGGACCCGCGGTAGGAGAGGAAAGAGTTATCTCAGAGCCCGCGGGCAAAGTGGTGGCCGGGCTGATTAGCAGAGTCTTATCACTCGAGCCATTTGCATTCGAAAGGCCACTGCCAGAACTCGTTTGCAAGAGTTTTTTCGAGTTAAAATTCTGAACACTTTTAGTTATAAAATGAAATAAAGGCAAGAAATTAGTTACAGAGAAGTCTTGTCTAGTTTGAGTTATATAGAGAGTGTTGCCAATTTTGTCCCAAAAGGAATCGTCAGTAACAGTGTTCTTATTAGTTTCAGGAAAATGCGAGGTAATCCATAAAATAAATCGTTTAAGATTGCTTTTTGAAAGTTTACCAGAAGAAAAGGAAAAGTTGTTAGTAGATAGGATTTCTACAATGGTTAAATAAATCTCTCTCGATATCAGAAAGCTTTGGGGTGCGTAAAGAGGCACCCATATTCCTTCCAACAGAAAAAAAACAGAAAAAAAAAAAAAAAAAAACTCAAAAAACAATCAGAACCCCCCAAAGGGCGCAATTGTTAGTTATACATACCAATCCTTTGGGGTGAATTCTGTGGAAGGCGTCTGCTTAGTCAGTTCTCCTCGAACAGTCTATGTTCAGATGGTAGAAGTGAGGGTCGAATCTGACCGCTGGAAAAGAAGTCTCATTCTAAAACGAAAAAGTCCCTTTTCCCAGCGAAGCGGCGTTCGGCGGGCAATTGACTGAAGCCCCGGGGGGTTTCGATGCTCAAGGTAGGAATCTCAAAGGATCCGTGTGCGAACGTCGTAGCGCCACTTATAATAATAGTGACGGGAACCTCTCTGGGTAAGCCCGACTATTATCATATATATATGCCCAGTTAGCTCAGTATATCGAGTCTTTAGCAGAGACCCAATAGCTGAGTTAAGCGAGGCCAAAGCCGCCGAGCTCCTTCCTAGCAAGCCAGTGATATTCAGCTTATAGTGATTGTCAGCTCTTTCATGAGTTCAGCTCAGCTGCTAGAAGGATCGCCCGGGGCAGTGGCGTAGCAGACGAGGGAGAGAGGGGAAGAGAATACGCCGAATTTCCGCAGTGAAGGTTTATTCGGGAGGTCCGCGAAGGGTACAGCGATTCTTCTTCACCCAGGAAAGGGGGTACAGAGGGCTCTTTTTATAGCCTTGGCATGGATCCAAAACCAGCCAATGGCCGCAGGTTTAAGCATATTCCTTAACTGACCAATAGCTAAAAGGGTTACAATAGTATTGTCTTAACTGATCAAAGGACAGGGTCTCAACACGGTCGGGTAAGAGGAACAGGACAACGCCCGCTCAGGAATGACTCAGCATTCAATTCTCCAAGGAGCTTTTCCTGTATCCTTGGGGTTCACTACATAATCCTTTGTGCCGTTTTAGATTTAGTCAACTCTTGGTCCATGGGCATGGTCTCTACTTGCGTGCCTTGGACTACACTGATGATGAGCTGCATGAAACAGGATCAAACAAGGAAGAAATACTAGACCAGCTATAGGGCATAAAAGGAAGAAGCCTAACTTCGTCTGAATCATGATTTTAAAGGGTTAAGATATTAGTTGAGGGTTAGAAAACCAGTTCATATTGAAATTAGATACACCAGTGATAGGTTAATGATTATTAGATGCTAATTAGCTAAAGCTAATTGTTATATTATGAGCTCATTTGTGGAGGGAAGTGGAGCAAGCGAACCATTGTAGGAATATACTGAAACCAGTAGAACAATGCCCAGCACCTGGACTCTGTGTCAATCCATCATGAAGCAGGGGATCTTAGATCGTGCCAGAAGGTCACAGAGACCTGGCAAAGACATTCCTGACTTCATCCCTGGGACCCCTGACCCAATTTGAGACCACTGGCCCAATTCAAGAGAAGAATTGTGCACATGTAAAATACTAATAACCTCATTTTAATACACAGCGGGGGGGATGGGAGGGGCTGGGGTTGTGCATATGTATTATTTTGGGAAATAAGTAGAAGGCAAAAATCCTTGTACAGTAAAATCACGCATTTCAGGAACGAACCCCGTGCCACCCACCAGTGTAATAAACATACCACTGTCTAACTTTGACCAGACAGAAAGTCTTTGTCCGTGATTTTCAGTTTTAAAGATTCACTATGATGCCCCAGAGTGTCATAATGGTATCCTTGGTTTCATCGGATCCTTCATCCCATGGAGACCCACAGTGTTCACTGTCGTCCCCTTGATTCCACGAGGCCCTGCCGTGCTATCATGGCCCCTTGGTTCCAGTGGGCCCCAAAGTGTCAGGAGAGTCTCCATTGTTCCATGAGGCCCCGCCAAGTCACTGTGCTCCCCTTGGTTCCACAGGGCCCCACAGTGTAACAATGGACTCTTGGCTCCATGAGGTTCCTCAGTCACAATGGTCTCCTTGGATCTGCAGTGTCACCATTGTCCCTCTGTTCCATGAGGTTCTGTTGTAGAACACGGTCACCTTGGTTCCGTGAGGTTCCACATTGTCACCATGGTCCCTTTGTTCCACAAGGTTCAATAGTAGAACATGGTCACCTTGGTTCCATGAGGTTCTGCAGTAGAACATGGTCACCTTGGCTCTGTGAGGTTCTGCAGTGCCCCAATGGACCCTTGGTTCTACCAGGCCTTGCTGTGTCAGAGCAGCCCCTTGGTTCCAAGAGGTTTCTCAGGGTCACAATGGTCTCCTTGGATCCACAGTACCAGCATGGGCCATTGGATCAGTGTGGCCCCAATGTGCCAAAATGGATTTTGGTTCCAGGGGGTTCTGCAGTGTCACAATGGACCCTTTGGTCCAGGAGTTTGCACAGTGTCACAGCTGACTCCTTGGTTCTGTGAGGCCCTGCCATCACCAAATCTCCTAAGTATCAGAAGAAGACTCCTTAACACTAATTTGCTATTTAGGAGGGGATCATTTATTCAGGTCTGAGGTCTAGTGAGGGATAACTCCTAACCTTATGTGGACATGTCATTCTACCACTGTGTTGCTTATTTAGAGTTGCTAAATGTATATTACAATTTACCTGTTATCATAAAACCTACCCCAAGTTCCCAGTTTCAGTTCATCTTTTTTCTATCACTGTATTCTTTAGCCAGATGTTTTCTTCTTCTCTTCCAAAAGTCCTTGCTGGGAAAGCAGCCCCTGCATGCCTTGTTCCTGTGCTAAAAGTTCACAGGCACGGAGAAAATTGAATGAACCCTTTTGGTATCAGCCCCAGGCTTTGTGTGGGCAGGCAGAGGCAGGCAGGAGGCAGAGCTGTCAGCAAAGGAAGGGCCCAGCCAGGTGGGGCAGCCGGGGGATGCCAACAGCCTGCAGGGACAGCTGGCAGGGGCAGGGACACCATGGGACAGCCTGGGCTGCACAGGGCACAGGGGTGGGCAGCAGCTGCAAGACAGCCCTGACAGAGCCAACTTGGGCAGCACTTTGGCCATGGCTGCTGGCCCTGGGCCCGAGCCATGAGGAGGGGACAAGTGACCCTTGCAGGGCTGGGGCCCCATTGCCTCCTTGTCCCTGCTCAGCAGCCTGGCAGGGGCCACCCCATGCTCCTGCCCTTGGCATTGCACATCCCCACATCCCAGTGCCCATCCCAGGAAGAGCCCTGAGCAATGAGGGAGGGACAGGATCTGCCTGGCCAGGGGCTGGAGCTCAGGCCTTGGCCCTTTGCATTCCTGAAACACATCCAGGTGTGCTCAGCACCAGAAACACCTTTCCCTTGCTTGTACCCAGCTGTCATTACTATCTCCAGTGTTCTGCTCTACTTGGAACTTAGGGACACTTTCTCAGTCCTGTCCCTCAGTGAGACCCATTAAAAGTTACAGAAAGTTTGGACTTGGAATGTGATTTTGAGTTCTTGAGAAGTTCTTTGAGCCCACTCTGAGGGACTGGGTCTGATTCAAAGAGCACCAAAGCCCCAGAGGGTCATTAAAGTCCTGGTGCTGTGTCTGTGCTGCTGAGCTGGACCGGGCTCCTGGCCCAGAGGCAGCTCCTGGCAAGGGCAGCACTGCAGAGAGACAGCTCTGGCCAGGAGCAGCTCCTGTGCACAGTCCAGCAGGGCTGGGGGCACTCTCAGGGCCCCTAAGGGACAGGAGCAGGGCACAGACAGAGCTCACATGGGCTCAGCACTGGCAGGGGCTGTGGAATGGCCCCGAGGGGGCTGTGTCACAGCAGCGCCTGTGGGGCTGTGTCACAGAGCCACAGAGCAGCTGGGATGTCAGCAAGGGGCTGTGGGACAGCACAGAGTGGGCTGTATGACAGCACTGAGGGGGGTGTGACATCACAGATCTGGCTGTGACATCATAGAAGGTGGCTCTGTGACATCACAATGTGGGTTGTGACATAGAGTATGATATGACAGAGCAGCTGTGTGATGTCACAGAGAAGGCTGTGATGTCATAGGGTGACTGTGACATCAGACAGCAGCTGAATGACATCATATTGAGGCTGCATGACATAACAGAGTGGTTGCGTGACAGAACAGGGGCTGTGTGACATCACAGGGGGCTGTGTGACATCACGGGGGCAGTGTGACATCACGGGGGCAGTGTGAAATCACAGGGGCAGTGTGGGGTCACTGGGGAGGACCCTCTGCCCCAGCCCCCCTCACAGTTCATCCCAGAGCAGTCCAACCCTGTTCGTGCACAGTGGGGTCCCCTGTCCTCCCGGGTCCTCCCACCCCCCGCCCTGCAGCCTCCCCCAGAGGATGTTCCAGGAGATCGACCCCAGAGCCTGACAAGGGGATGGGGGTCCGGGGCCCTGGGGTTGGCACAGGGGGACCGGGACCCCCCGGCATCATCCCAAAAATCCCCCAGGCCCAGAGCCAGGGCCAGGACTCCTTCACTCTGTTACAGATAAATATCATAATATTGGGTTTTTGCAAATATTGAAAATGGATTTTCTATGTGTCATGTTTAAGTAACTTTGCTCTAAAGATATAGATTTTATTTCTGTTGTTAACTGAGATTAGACATAGTAGTGAAATAACTGATAGAAGTGTGCTTGTGTTAAACTGCCTGCTTGGATGGGATAACATCCAATGCACACAGGATGAGGACACCTGTACAGATCTGCCAACTATCAGCACTCACCGTCTGAAGGCAGAGTGGACCAAGGCCCGAAAACTGGAGGTGATAAAGAGAAGGAGCCAAAACCACAGCCAAGAAACACACATGCTCTGAAAAGGCAGACCCAAGGAGGGGCCGTGTAAAATCGTTCCTGGAATATGTAAAGTAGTTTATGGATATGCATGAGGGTCTATGAATATGCAACAGGCTGATGGAAGGAGAAAGGTATTTCAGGGGGATCCCTGAAGGTAACAGGGTGCTCCTGGCTGAGTGCCAAGATGCCCCCGGCCGTAATAACCTTTGCTCCATGGATCCTGGTCTCCCATTGTCCTTTATTAAACTTTTTACATTTTCACAGGAGAGTGAACATGTTTGTCACCAATGGAATCTGAAGGAAACAAGGGTCAGTTGTTAATGGGAGGGCTCTGCTTTGACCAAAGTGGGGCCTCATGGGACACAGGTGCCACTGAGGCATTGCTGGGTCTGGGGGAACAAGGCTCCATTATTGCACAGCAAGGCCTCAGGGGCCCAGCAGAGGGGGTGACAATGACATCTTGGGAACCAAGTGTGCCTGCAAACACCTGGGGGCCTCCTGGGAAGCCAAAATCCCCAGAAATTGTCCTTCAATCCCTAAAACTCCCAAGGAAACCACAGGGATCCCCCCCAACTTTATTAAAAAAAAAGCCCCCAAAAATTTAATAAACCCTTTAAACAACATCAGAAAAAATACGCCCCCCAAAAAACCAAAATGCAAAACCCCAAAATTTGCCAACTGCCCCAAACCCAATCCTTCTCTCCAAAACCCCAATCACTGCCCCTGAACTCCTCACAAACTCCCCAGCCCCAAAGGCCCCAAAATGTTGGGCCCTGCCCAGCCCTCCCTGGTCCCTCCCAGGCCCGTCCGGGGCCTGTTTATCAAAAGGCCCGGGCAACAACTGAGGGGGAGGGCCCGGAGTGCTATCCTGGCCCATCCCGGCCTCATGCCTCAGCCTCCTGCCCCTTGGGGGCATTTGGGGCCCCCTGGGCAGGTTTGGGGTGGGCTCAGATCCCTGGCAGGCATTCCCAGCCTTGCAGGGGATTTGGATTTTAGATCCTTTGGATGATTTGAGGGCCCATATGGGTGAATTTAATTTTGTGTGAGTGATTTTATGTCCCCTTTTTTGGTGACTTAGGACCCATTTGAGTAGATTTTTTGCTTCTTGGGGTAATTTTAGGTCAAACCAAGTCATTTAGGATGATTTGAGGTCCTCTTGTGTTGGTTTCAGGAACATTTGGGTGATTTTAGGTCAATTTCGGTGATTTTTGGCAATCCAGAGGGATTTTAGGCTCATTCGGGAGATTTTAGGCCAAAGCAGGTACTTTCAGGGTGGATTTGAAGCCCACTTTGGAGATTTAAGAGTGATTTTGGCCATTTTGAGGGAGGTGTCAACTAGTTTGGGCAATTTTAGGCCCCTTTGGTTGGATTTTAGACCCCTTTGGATAATTTTAATCTCATTTGGCTGATTTTAGGCCAAACCTGCTGGAAAAAGCTGCATTTGAGACGCCTTTGGGTGATTTTAAACCAAACCAAAAATCTTTTGGGGACTGAGAAAAACCTCCAATAAACCCTCCCTTTCCCTCACGGTTCCAAAATGCCCGCCCCTTTCCCTCCCGGTTCTATTCGGGAACAGGGCAGGAGGAGGAGGGAGGAGTGCAATTTGGCTCATCAGGGTCCCAGTTGTTCCCAGTTCCTGCCTTTTCATCCAGTTTGTTCTCAGTTCTCCCAGTTACCCCAGTCACCCCAGTATGATCCCAGTCTCTCCCAGCACATTCCCCAGTCAGGTCCCCCTTTGCCTGAGTGTGTTCCCAATTCCCCCAGCACATTGTCCTGTCACTCCCAGTTTGGTCCCAGTCACCACCTGTATGGTGTCAGACAAGGGCAGTGTATGCATCCCAGTTGCCCTGAACATTCTTGTAGTCACTGCCAGGCACTCCCAGTTACCTCAGCCTGGTTCCACTTGCTCCCAGTTTGATCCCAGTTGTTCCCAGGGCCTCTGATTATGTCCTCCCACATTGGCTCCCAGCACGGGCCTGGTAGCTCCCAGTAACCCCAGTCAGGGTCCAATCACACCCACTCTGAATCCCAGTATGATTGTAGCCTCCCAGTATGATCCCAGTCACTCCCAGTCTGATGCCAGTGTCTCCAGTGTAATCCCAGTTGCTCCCCAAAAATCCCAGCATGACCCCAGTAGCCTCCAGTATGATCCCCCAGTGACCCCCTGTCCCTCCCAGTTTATCCCAGTCACCCCCAGCATGCTCCCAAAACTGCCACTTTCTCCCAGTTGCTTTCCCCAAATTCCAGTTGCTCAGGCCACTCCCAGTCAATCCCAGTATGATTCCAGTCACCAAAGAGATCCCAGTCTAACCCAGCATGGACCCAGCTGCTTCTCAGAACATCCCAGTTGCTCCCAGCATGATTCCAGATGTTCCCACTTCCTCCCATTATGATCCCAGTTGTCCCTCAAATAGTCCCAGTCCCTCCCAGCAGGGTCCCAGTCATGCCCAGTTGCCCCAGGAGTGGCTTCTGAATTGTCCCAGTTGGGAAATGATCCCAGCTGTTCCCAGTGTGGTTCCAGTCTCCCTCAGGATGGTTATGACACTCCCAGTAAACTCCCAGTTACCCCCCAGTTTGGTCCTAGCATAATCCCAGTTGCCCATCTGTTGCTCAAAGGGTGGTCCCAGTTGCTCCCAGTATGATCCCAGTTGCCCCAGTTGTAGTCTCAGTCCTCTCAGCATGGTTCCAGTACCTTCCAGGCTGTCCCAGTTGCCCCAATGTGTCCCCATTTTCCTCCCAACATGGGCCCAGTAGTTCCCAGTAACCCCCAGTCAGGTTCCATTCACATTCAGTATAATCCCAGTATGGTGTAGCCACCCCAGTATGATCCCAGTCACTTGCAGTCTAATCCCAGTTGCTCCCAGTCATTCCCAGTCTGATGCCAGTGCCCCCAGTGTGATCCCAGTTGCTCCCAGCATGGGCCCAGCTGTTCCCAGTGTGGTGGTTCCATCACTCCCCCCTGTGGTTACAGACACTCCCAGTATGGTCCCAGTTGATCCCAGTTGCCCCTGCTCTAGTCCCAGTCACTCCCCATATGATCCCAGTCCCTCCCAGCATGGTCCCAGTCACTCCCAGTTGCCCCAGTGTGGTCCCAGTTCCCCAGCATGGTCCCAGTTGTTCCCAGTGTGGTTCCAGTCCCCCAGTATGGTTCCAGACACTCCCAGTATATCCCAGTTGCCCCCAGCATGTCTGTAGTCATTTCCAGGCACTGCCAGTGGCCCCAGTAAGGTGTCAGTTCTCCCAGTATGATCCCCCAGTCATGCCCAGAATATCCCAGTTGCCTCCAGCATGCATCCAGTCCTTCCCAGTTCCTCCAGTTTGCTTGCAGCATCATCCCAGTTCCCAGCTGTTCCCAGTAGCCCAAAGTGCATGATCCCAGTCAGTTTTTCAACCCCAATATGATCCCAGTAAGGGGAGTTTGATCCCAGTCACATGCCAGTCCTCCCAGTGTGGTCCCAGTATAATCCCAGTTGCAGTCCCTCAGTATGGTCCCAGCTGCCTCCAGCAGGGGTTCCAGTTGGGCAGGATGGCCCCTGATGTTCCCAGTCAATCCCAGTATGATGCCATTTGCCCCCTTTAGCATGCAGTATGGGCCAGTCAGGCCCAGTGGGGGATGATGTGCAGGGTGCCCTATGGTCACTCTCAGATCCCCCCAATATGAGTCCAGTCCCTCCCAGTATGATCCCAGCCCAGTGGGCTCCCTTTTTCCGCAGCCAGGAACCAGTTGTGCTCCCATGGTTCCAAAGGATCTTTCCCCCTCTCACTTTTGTTCCAGTCACTCCCAGTATCTCCAGTATTCCCCAGTCACCCCAGATATCTTTCCAGTCTCCCAGGATTCGGGCCCATTTGGTCCCCACTCCCAGTCAGCCTGGTGGGGGAATTCAAGAGATGATCCCAAAGGCCCCTGGGCATGATCCCAGTTCTCTCCCAATATGATCCCAGTACAATCCCAGCCCAGTTGCTCCCAGTCCCAGGGACATGAACAGGAGCCCCACATGGTTCCAGCCTCCCCTCCTCCCTCACTTTCATTCCAGTCACTCCCAGTATCCCCAGTGTAGCCCAGTCTCCAGCACCTTCCCAGTCACTCCCCTGGCCTTCCAGTATGATCCCATTTGGGAGCCAAGCCTCCCAGTCAGCCTCGTGTAGTGGCACTGGGAGCAGTATGATCCCAGTCACCTCCAGCATGCTCCCAGTCATTCCCAGTTGATTCCAGTTGGTTGCTGGGGACCCAAGGGGGGCCAACATGCTCTGGAGTCACTCCCAGTATGATCCCAGTATGATGTCAGAACAAAGTTTTATGCCCCCAGGGATCCCAGCATCCATTAGATGATCACAGTCTGAGTATATGGGCATTTGTCCCCACTGATCCCAGTATGATGGAGGGAACAAATCCAAACAGCCCAGTCACTGGATCCCATATGGGGGACCCTGGGGGAAGAACTGGGACTGTTTGATCTGGGGTACCCTGGAAAGGCATTCCCCCGGGGGACTGGGATCAACCCTGGGAACACTGGGAAAGGCAGTGCCTGGGCAGGGTCCCCAGCAAGGCCCATTCTTGGGAGGAACAATGGGATCCAGTTGGCATTCCTTTGGAACCACCTAGGGAGGAACTGGGAGCTGGGAGCAGCCGAGAGCCCCAGGGAAATGACCCAACACTGTCCCGGCTGGGATATCTTGGGATCACAGTGGGGATGCAAAACTGGGAGCAACTGGAGGCTGGAACTGGAGGAAGGGGATCATGGGGGAGAACCAGGAGGACTGGGGCAGGAAAATCAGGGGAGAAGAAGGAAGAGGGATCAACTGGGAGAGCTGGGAACATGGGGGGGCAACTGGGATCATACCACCCCCCCCCTGAATTCCCTGAACCCTCCTGTCTCAATGTGGGATCAAACCCACAGGCCACAGGGATAGCTGGGAACAAATATCCTGGGGGTCCCTGGGGTGGGTTTTACTGGGATGTTTGGAGAATGAAAAGAAATCCAAGGCTGGAAGAAAAGGAACTGGGACTCATAACATCAACTGGAATGAATACTGGACTGGGGAGCAAAAACCATGCCACTGCAATGCCCTGCCCCCAAGTGGGCACTGGGAAAACTGGGAGCCCTGGGAGGGGGGGGGTCATCCTGGGGGACTGGAGTGAGACTGACCCATACTGGGGACTTTGGGGTCATCCTGGGAGCACTGGGACTGGGATCACGCTGGCAGATGGGAAACTGGGATCATTTGCAGCCTGGGACTGGGATAACATACTGGGGAGGGGGGATGGAAAAAGGGAAACTGAACCCATTCTGGGTCTCCAGGATACCTGGGACAGGCTCTGGGACCATGCTGGGGGGACTGTGGGACCATGGGAACAGCTGGGACCATGCTTTTTCTGTGGAAGGATGGGACCACAACTGGGACCATGCTGAGAGGACTGGGACTGTTCTGGGGACAACTGGGATCATACTGGGAGCCGCTGGGAACAACTGGGAACTATACTGGCTGCAACTGGGATCATACTGGGATCACAGTGGGAGCAAATGGATCCATGCTGGGGAGACTGGGATCACACTGGGGTGACTGGAATCATTCTGGGATTGACTGGGACCAATGCAAGCAACTGGGATCATGCTGAAAGCAACTGGGGGGATCATGGGAGTGACTGAGAGTTCTGGGGGGACCATACTGGGATATACTGGGAAAGAGACTAACAAAGAGGAGGGACTGGGATCATGCTGGGAAGGCTCCTGGGCTCATGCTGGCCTGGGGACCACTGGGAGCAACTGGGATCACACTGGGGCCACCAGCCTCATACTGGGAGTCCCTGGAAGTGGGGCTGTTAGACCACAGGACTGGGACTGGGACCATTGCCCCGACGCACTGGGATCTTACTGGGAGAAGGGGAACTGGGGCCCAGGGCAGACTGCAGACTGGGCTCTCCCAGGATGTGATGGACTTTTAGGAAAGACTGGGACCATACTGGGAGGGGCCTGCCTGGGATCATTCTGGGACCATTCTGGGAAGACTGGGACTGGTAGAATGTCTCTAACTCAGCCATCCTGGGACTGGCAGGACCACACCTGGACAGCTGGGATCATGGGACCAACTGGGATGATCCTGGAGGAACTGGAACCCCCTGGAGTGAGCCTGGGAGAAGGAACTGGGACTGGGATTACTGGGAGGGACTGGGACTATTCTGGGAGGAACCCTGGGATCAGCCAATGGGACAGGCCACTGGGAACCCTGTTGGAATTATGCTGGGACCATGCTGGGGGGACCAAATCTAGCTGAGTCCAGTTCTCCCCACTCTTTGATCTCTGGAAAAGCATGCTGGGGTTCAAGTGGGATGGGACTGGGGTCAACAGATGGTTTTGGGATTTGGGACTGGGAACTGGGGATGCTGGGCTGGGCATCCATTCTGACTGTTCAGCCCCTAAACATACTGGGCCCAGAAATGGAGCCTGGAACCATAATGGATTTGGCTGGAAACTTTGGGAACAGCAGGGATCATGAGAGGAAGTGACTGGGATGATGCTGGACTAGGCAGGAATCTACCTGAGAGGGACCTGGGACACCTTTGGGAAATGGGACTTAGACAGGATGATCCCAGAACTATTCTTGGGGGGTCACTGGGGTGCATAATGGGACCAATGGTGGGAACCCCTGGCCAGGGATGGTGGTGAGGAGCAGGGATTCCAGTGTGGCAGATTGAGACTCCATTATGGGGAACTAAACTCTCATTGAAAATTGGAATCCACAGGAGGAGACTGGGACATATGGCTGGTTTTGTGGATTTGGGGGATCATGGACTTTAGCTGGGATTTTGCATGTTGCAAATTTAAAGTTTTCCCCAGGAGGAAACTTGGAATGATTCCCCTGGGATTTTGTGATCCAGTTCTTGAATCTTGGGGCCATTAATTGCCACCCCAACCCAGTATGACGAAGGATGTTTGGGGGCAAGTGAAATTCCCAGATTGCAAACATTAGCATGATCCCAGCTGCAGCCTTTGAACAGTCCCAACCCAATGGCAGCATGGTCCCACCAGTAAATTCATTGGGGCTGGGGTTTCTAACCAGCTGTTAGGGGCCTGAACTCCAGAGGGGGGAGGGGGAGGGAATGCCCCCCATGCTTTGTTTGGGGGGGATTTTGGGGGAGCACAGAATGGTTTGACCCCTAAAGGGGGGTTGTAACCATTGCCTCAAAGTGATCCCAGATTTTTGGGGGAGGGGGGGGAATCCAGGGGGGGAGGGTTTGGGGGCAGGGGGGGCAGCAAGGACTCCCAGCATTCTCAATTTGGTCACCCCCAGGATGACCCAGAACCATCCTAAGAGTATTATTGCTCCTGCTTTGGGGGCTCCCAGGTGTCCCTTGGGCCCCCTGGGAGCTTTGGGACACCAGCCCATCTCACCAGGAGCAAAGCCCCCTGGAAAAGATTCAGTTGAGGATCAGCCATATCCCATGGCCCACAACCAAGTTCTCCACTGCCACAAGTAAAGGATCCCTGAGCCACTTCCAGGCCAAATCTGAGAAGACCCACCCCCCAGGATCCCCCTCCAGTCCTCATCCTGGACCATCATAATTCCCCTGATTTTGTTTTCAAAAAATAATCAGGAGGCAACCTGGGATTTTAAAGCCCAATCACCATGGAACAGGAGGACAAATGCCCCCAACCAGTGTGATGAAGGCATCCCAAACATTTGGGGGCATTTATTCCAAATTGGCCCCCATCACCCCAGGGGAGATTTTTCTCTACTTCTCTGACAACTGAAATGCTCCCAGTCAAGACCCAGACTGGGAGAAGCCCCCTTCCCCCCAAACCCCTGAAAGTATGGATATCCATGGGGGCCCTGGATCCCAGGGGAGTGTCTGGGATCCCTCCCACTGGTCCCCAGGCCTTTGGGAAACCCCATTCCCCCAAGGGAAGAGCCCATAACCCTGGATCACAGACTGGGGACCAGATGGGACCCAAAACCCCTGTGTGGTTCCACTGGGCCAAAAGTGTGGGCCCCAGACCTCTTTTTTCCCAGACCATTCCCAGTGTGGACCCACCATGCTCAAATTAGAGGAATTTGAACAGTTCCCACATCCAAACCAGGCTGTTGCTGGGGGACCCAACCTGGGCCCCCCAATTTCTTGGGTCCCATTCTCCCTGAGCACATCCCCCTGGGACCAGAACCAGCCAGGGCTGGGGCTGCCCAACAGGGGAGGCAAAATCCCTGGGCTGGACTGAGATCCCCTCAGTTTGCCTGAGTTTGGGGCTTTCCACTCTGCCATCATACTGGGATCCCTGGGACTGGGGACTGTCTTTTTTGAGTCTTGAGGATTTGAGTGTCCTGTGGTCCTCAGAGCCCAATCCATGAGGAACTCCTGACCATGGCTCCACCAAATTAACAGATATTATTGGGCCCCTGGGATTCTGCTGAGGGGTGACCATAGCAACAGCTGTGGGAACTGGGATTATGCCAGGAGCAACTGGGAAGAACTGGGGTGACTGGTTTGCACGCTCAGGTAACTGGAAACAACTGGATTTATACTGGGATCATGCTGGCAGTAGGTGCCACAACACTGAGGCTGACTGGGAGAGCTGGGGCCAATGGGATCATACTGGAAGGAACTGGGAGTAATTTAGGAAGGTGCTGGACAGAACTGGCGTACCCTGTGAGATAGTGGGAGTGACTGGAACAAAAGTGAGGATGAAAGAGAGCAACTGGAACCATGTGGAGCACAACTGGTTCATACTGGCAGGGACTGGGAGCGCACTGGGCTCATCTTAGGATCATACTGGGAGGGACTGGACTCATACTGGGAGGATCTGAGAGCGACTGGGAACACACCCTGCACATCATCCCCCATACTGGGCCTGACTGGGAGCAACTGGGAGCACGCTGGCAGCAAATGGCATCATACTGGGACTGACTGGGCTGATCTAGGAAGCAACTGGAACCACGCTGGAGGCAGCTGGGACCATACTGGGAGAGACTGGAAGCAACTGGGATTATACTGGGACCACACTGGGAAGGCTGGCATGTGACTGGGATCAAACTGGAGCTTACTGGGATCATATTGGGGTTGAAAGGGAGCGACTGGGATCACACTTTGGGCTTCTGGGAGCAGCTGAGAGAAACTGGGATGATGCTGCAAGCAAACTGGAGGAACTGGGAAGGACTGGATGCATGCTGGAGGCAACTGGGATATTCTGGGCATGACTGGGGGATCATACTGGGAGAACTGACACCTTACTGGGGCCACTGGCAGTGCCTGGAAATGACTACAGACATGCTGGAGGCAACTGGGATATACTGGGAGTGTCTGGAACCATACTGGGATGACTGGAACCACACTGGGAACAACTGGGATCACACTGGGGAGAACTGGGACCACACTGGGGGCAACTGGGAGTGAGTGGGACCATGCTGGGATGGACTGGGATCATATGGGGAGTGACTGGGACTAGAGCAGGGGCAACTGGGATCAACTGGGACCATACTGGGAGTGTCTGTAACCACAGGGGAGTGATGGAAGCACACTGGGAACAGCTGAGATGGAAAGGGGCACAAATACAGAGTGTGACGGGGAGAGATACAAATACAGGGTAAAATGGTAACACTGAATAGCCGCAACTAAAGGCAAATCCTAGAACTGTAACATTCAGTGTTTAACAACAGACCAACACTTCAAATTCAGATCCTATCAACTTCATTACCATCAACTAGCAATTACTGCTCTGAAAAAGAGCTCTCATCTCCAGGGTTTCATTTCTCAAATCTATTGGAGCAAAAATGAGCAATGTGCCCTGCTGGTGTTGAGATGTTCTGAGTCCCTCAGCTGTGAGTTGGGTTCCCGTGCTGTCCTGCCTGGTGCTTGCTGGATGTGCTGGAACAAAGAGCTTGGGCCCTTGATGAAAACGAGCACAAATGAGTTCCTTGTGATTTACTGGGCTCAGAGTAAAAGGGATCAAATTCAGGTTTGATCTAGAAAATGCTTCTTCCCTGTCAGGGTGGTGAAGTCCTGGCTTCACAGGTTGCTCAGAGAAGCAGAGTAAATAAAGTTCAAAATTCTTCCTTTCTGTCCCATTCCTATTCCATCAGTCCAGGTTTGGTTTTCAGAGTGCCACCTTCTCAGCTGGTTGCCATTTGTGTCCTGCTTTCTCTCCTGCCTTCCTTTGTCTGCTCCTTTTCCCTTCCAGGCTCTCTCTTTACCTGTGGCAGCTCCCAGACAAAGACCCTCCCCTGATTATTTTTTTCCTTCCCCATCCAGGTGCTCAAACAGCCCTGGATGAAGTTCTGGAGGCTGGCAGTGAAATGCCCTTGTAAGATCTTGCTGCGCTTGTGTCTTGGCCCCTTCAGAATTTGGCCTTGAAGGGCAGGAGCATCTTTTCCTTGCTGGCAGCTGGAATTGCAGCCCGTTGCAGTGTGTGCCAGAGATGTCAGAGGGCAATTGCTGAGGCTGCCAGGGTGCTGCTCCTGCCGTGCCTGCCAAGGGAGCTGTGCAGGGCAGGGTCAAGCTCCAGCAGCTGGCTGGGCTCCCCGAGCAGACAGCAAAGGCGGCTTTGCTGCACATTCTGCAGCTGGAAGCAGAGGGAGAAGGGCAGGGAGTCCCTGACAGAATGCTGGAATGCTTGTGGCTGGAAGGAACCTGCCCCCAGAGCCCAATCAGGCCCAGCCCTGGATGTCCCCTGAGACCCCCCCCCCCCAGACCCTCCCAGTCCCCTTCCCCACCCCCCCAGACCCCTCTTAGGACCCATCCATGCACCCCCAGGTCCCCCAGTGCCCCAGGACCCCCCCCAACCCCCCCAAACCCCGGACCCCTCCCAAAGCCCCCCCAGACCCCCCATCCTCTCCCCCCCCCCCATCCCTCTCAGGCCCCTCCCCAGCCTGTCCCAGCCCAGGGTCCCAGCCCGGGGGAAGGGCGCCGCTCCCAGCTCGCCTCTGATTGGCTGGGGCGGAACGGAAAGGCGGGGCGTTGCTGGGGGAGACCCGGCGTGATTGGTTAGTTCAGGGACATGCAGTGCTGTGATTGGTTGGGTCCCCATCAGGCGCCGCTATTGTTGGGAGCCCAGCATCGTCCCAGGAGGCGGGGCAGATTGTGAGGGGTGAGTGGGGCTGAGGTGCGGCCGGGGGAAACTGGGGTGTTTGGGGTGGGTTTGAGGGGAAATTGGGGATTTTTGGGGGCATCGACGGGAAACTCCCAGTTTCCTCTAGCATACTCCCAGTTTCCATCTGTTCCTCAACGGGTGGCCCCAGTTGCTCCCAGTATGATCCCAGTTGGCCCAGTTGTAGTCTCAGTCCTCTCAGCATGGTTCCAGAACCTTCCAGCCAATCCCAGTTGCTCCCAGTGTGTCACATTTTCCTCCCAACATGGGCCCAGTAGCTCCCAGTAAGCCCCAGTCAGGTTCCATTCACATGCAGTATAATCCCAGTATGAGTGTAGCCACTCCCAGTATGATCCCAGTCACTTGCAGTCTAATCCCAGTTGCTCCCAGACATTCCCAGTCTGATGCCAGTGCCCCCAGTGTGATCCCAGTTGCTCCCAGCATGGGCCCAGCTGTTCCCAGTGTGCTTCCATCACTCCCCTATGGTTACAGACACTCCCAGTATGGTCCCAGTTGATCCCAGTTGCCCCTGCTCTAGTCCCAGTCCTCCCCATATGATCCCAGTCCCTCCCAGCATGGTCCCACTCACTTGTCCCCCAGTGTGGTCCCAGTTCTCCCCAGCATGGTCCCAGTTGTTCCCAGTGTGGTTCCAGTCCCCCAGTATGGTTCCAGACACTCCCAGTATATCCCAGTTGCCCCCAGCATGTCTGTAGTCATTTCAGGCACTGCCAGTGGCCCCAGTAAGGTGTCAGTTCTCCCAGTATGATCCCCAGTCATGCCCAGAATATCCCAGTTGCCTCCAGCATGCATCCAGTCCTTCCCAGTTCCTCCAGTTTGCTTGCAGCATCATCCCAGTTTCTCTCAGTTGCTCCCAGTAGCCCAAAGTGTGATCCCAGTCGCTCCTTTTCATCCCCAATATGATCCCAGTAAGCTCCAGTTTGATCCCAGTCACATGCCAGCCCTCCCAGTGTGGTCCCAGTATAATCCCAGTTGCTTCCAATCTCTCCCAGTATGGTCCCAGCTGCCTCCAGCATGGTTCCAGTTGCTTCCTAGATCAACCCAGTCAGTCCCAGTATGATGCCATTTGCTGCCAGCATGCTCCCAGTTGCTCCCAGTCAGGCCCAGTATGGGGGATGATGTGCAGGGTGTGTCCCAGTCCCTCTCAGATCCTCCCAGTATTAGTCCAGTCCCTCCCAGTATGATCCAAAGATGAGCCCAGTGTGCTCCCAGTCCCTGCCAGTATGAACCAGTTGTGCTCCACATGGTTCCAGTTGCTCTTTTCCCCCTCCCTTTTGTTCCAGTCCCTCCCAGTATCTCCCCAGTGTAGCCCAGTTCTCTCCAGCATGTTCCCAGTCACTCCCAGTTGCTCCCAGTTGGGTTTTTTTGGGGATGTTTGGAGAATGAAGAAGTCCAAGGCTGAGCGGAAAAGGCCCCTCGGGGGGACATCGGGGGTGGCGGTGGCGGCTGCCGCAGAGGCAGCCTGGAGGAGCAGAGCCCTGTGTCCCCAGGAGCCCAAAGTGGGGGAGCCCAGAGGGGGGGGGAGCGCCGCCATTGGCGGGAGCCTCAAGAGCCTGGAGAGGGGCAGGGGACTCCTTGGGCCGCTGCAGCCCCGAGCAGAGAATGAGGGAGAAGGGAGCCCGGGGCCCAAACAGCCCCCGCATCCCGAAATGGGGAGAGCCAAGAGGGGGGAGCTTTTGGGATTGCTGGGACTGCCAGCAGCCTGGGCAGGGCGGGCACCGGAGAAGGGGGGACCCCCAATCCAAGTGTGACCCCAGCAGCTGGGACAGGGGGAACCCCAAACACCAAAGGGAGGGACCAGGGACAGGAACTCCTGGGAGGCTTTTCAGGGCTGAATCTTGGTGTTTGGGAGGTTTTTCTGGAGCTCAGCTGGCCAGTGACTTCTCAAGATGGACTTGGGCAGAGGGGCCTTCAAACTCACTGTGCTTGTCCCTTGTTTTCCCCAAACCAGGATTTCCCATTGCCAATCCCAGGGAGGCTGCGAGGAAGAGGAAGATGCCCCAGGACACTGAGGCAGGTGAGGGAGGAAGTCAGTGCCCCTTTCCCTCTGTGCTGCTCCATCTCCCAGCCCAGCACAGCCCTGGGGGCAGCTCAGCCTCTCCTTGCCCTTGCCTGTGGCACGGAGGCAAATCCCATCCTGTCCTTGTCCTTCCTCCCCCAGAGCAGGAGCTGAGCATGGAGAGCAGGGAGGACAAATGCCCGCAGCAGAACCTGGTGGAAGAGGCCATTTTGAGCAGCTCCAGGGCACAGGAAGCCAACGGGGAGGAAAAGCCCTGGAGATGCTGCACAAGGAGGGGCTGCAAACGCAGGTCACAGGGATCTGAGGGGGAAAGAGCCAGCCTGGGCCGGGAAGGCGGCCAGAGATGGAGCCAGAGCTTGGAGCTGGTGCTCCATGAGCAGCGCCATGATGGGGAGAAGCCCCACATGTGCGGGGAGTGTGGAAAGAGCTTCAGGAGGAACTCCCAGCTGAGCAGGCACCAGAGGACCCACACTGGGGAACGGCCCTACGAGTGTGATCGATGCAGGAAGAGGTTTCAGACCAGCTCCCATCTCCTCCAGCACCAGCGCACGCACACAGAGGAGAGGCCCTTCCGCTGCCCCGACTGCGGGCAGGGCTTCAGGCAGAACATCATCTTGTCATGCACCGACATCCACACTGGGGAGAGGCCCCACAGGTGTGAGGAATGTGGGAAGAGCTTCAGCCAGAGCTCCAACCTGATCAGGATCCACACTGGGGACCCACAGGGGGGACAGGGCCCCACCCTCATCAGCCACCAGAAAGGCCCCATGAGTTCAGCCAAGTTCCAGCCTGATCGTCCACCAAAAGATCCACACAGGGAGAGGCCCTACGAGTGTTCCAAGTGTGGGAAGGGGTTTCAGATGAAGTCACATCTCCTCCTGCACTATCAGAGTCACACAGAGGAGAGGCCCTTCCAATGCCCCAACTGTGGGAAGGGATTCAAGCACAACTCCCACCTCATCACCCACCAGCGCATCCACACACTGGGAGAGGCCCTACAGTGTCCCCAGTGTGGGAAGAGCTTCTCCAGAGCTCTCACTTGACCCAACACCAACGGAGGCACCAGTAAGGGAAGCCCTGCAAGTGCCCCAGTGCAGGAAGAGCTTCGTGCACTGCTCCAGCTCCATCCCCCACTGGAGGAGGCACTTTGGGCACAGCCCTGGTCACTCCCATTCCCTCTGATCCATGTTGGGAACACCCCTGGCTGCTTCTCCTTTTGGTTTGGCCTTAATTTTTTTCTCTTCTCCATGTTTTTCCACTCTAAAAGCCAAGAGGGATCGATCTGTCACCTCAAAACCACTCAAATCCCACTGAAAATAAATGAATTTTAACCCAAAACTCAATCCTACCTCAAATTGCTTGTTCCCACCTCAAAAAACTCAGTCCCACGCCAAACTCACTCCATTCCACAGCCAGCAGGGTGAGATGGGGTTGGGAGGCGATTGGTAAAGTGGGATCCCAGTTTGGAGCAATGGGATGGGGACTGTGTGGGGCTGGCTGGGTGGGATGTATTTGATAGCAAATAAAACTCTCAGAGTTACTGATTTCTGTCCCGTTCATTTTGGTCAGTTCTGTTTGCAGAGTGCTGCCTTCTCAGCTGAATAAATTCCTATAAAAATCACATTTTTAAATCATCTAGCCTCTAACAATTCAAAAACCAATATCCAAATAAAACCTTTCACGCCCAATAAATCTTTTAAAAAATTTTGATTGTTTTAGAGTACCCTAAGATGTTATTAAAGTTTAATTGTTTGGTTAAAATGTCTGAGAAATTATAGTGGTGTTTGGTTTTGTGTTTAGTATATTTGTAATATGAATTGTTTAACTAAGTGTGTTAGATTGTATGGGTTTTTTTAATTTTTTATCTAAGTGTATTAGTTCTTGAGTTAAAACTTTCAAATGGTCTCTTGATATATAATTTGTTTCTTTAGATGCATTGGTAATATATTAATAGTTGGTTGTTTAGGTAGAATCATTGTTGGTATATTATAAAGACTTGGATTTTTATATTTCATTTTTCAATTTATTTAATTTCAATTTAATTTTTCTTGTTTTATAATTTTATTTTAATTTTTTTTGAGAGGATAGGAAGGAAGTTCCAAAGGGCAGGAACATTTTTTCTGGCTGGGGAACTGGATTCAACCCTGGGGAGTGTGCAAACTCAGACTGGGATCAAACATACTGGGATCAATTCCCAATACCTATTCTACCTGTTTGGGGCACAGACTTCTATTCATAAATCAGGACCACACAGACTGGGATCAACTGGACTCAGATCAAATAGGATAGGACAGAAGGACTAGGGATCACATGGATGGGGATCCTCCATCTTGTCCCTCCAACTGGGATAGCCTGTAGGAAAATCCTAAAACTGTTTTTAAAAGTAACACCTATAGTTATTACACCATTAATTAACCTGTGTGGCTTTTAATTTTCATGCCAAGCTGGCAATTTTTGGAAGGATAAAATGGACCAGTTGTTGTGGGCAACATGCCGGGTCTCGAGCCCTCCGACAGGGTTCTTGCCAACTCTGGCATCAGGCTGATGGCTGGGCAGCCCCTGACAAAGCATTTCTTGGGATATAATTTGGCGTTTGGGGGGCATTCGTAGTGTTATAGTAATAGTTACTGTTGTTTTGGCCCTTAAAGATTATTGGTTTATTGGTGGGAAGGGTGGGGTTTTTTCATTTTAATTCTCAATGGGATTTTACCCTCCTAATTCTAATTTTTTGTGAGATTTTATCTGGTTTCAGGTCTTGTTTTGGATTGACTTTCATACAATTGTCCCCTGTTTTCTCAGGAGGGGAACACCCCGTGCCCGGACCGGACGGGGATTGTGCCTTGCAGCTGGACGCATCCAGTGCCAGCGCTGCCCCAGGGCCACGGTCTGCAGGGACAGCCCCCTTCCAGAGGACGAGGACCTGGCGGGGATCGGCTCCTCTCCTGGCAGCTCTCTCCAGAGGTGGGCACCCGCTCCACAGCTCGGCTGGCAGAAGGGCTCCGGGCGGATGCCAGCGGCACACGGGCATCCACTGCTGCAGCTGCTGAGGAGGTTGCTGTGCTGTGATTAAGCAGAGGAGGTGGGCATTGGCCTGCCATGCTGCCTTCTCTAAAAACAGAGACTGGGTCAGGAGAGGTTTGGGCTCTGAGCACAGCCAGCAGCCTGGCCCGGCACAGCCATGGGACACAGGGGGTGACAGGGAGCCTGCTGACTGACCGTGGCTCTCTGGTTTCTCTCCATGAGCTGCCAGCACCTCATGCCATGGGAACGCACCGCTCCGGGCCTGCCAGGCTGGGGAGGGGCTGGAGGGGCGGCTGGTGTTCATTGCTGTCAAAATAAATTGGGTTTTGTCATCATCATCATTGGAATTGCTTCATCCTTTCCCAGCTTTTTGGCCTCCTGTGATAAATGGATGGTTCATGCTAACAAAATTGTCATTATTTCAATATTTTTGGAAAATAATTGGAAAGGTATAATATGATTAATCTTATGAAACAGATGGGTTTCTTTGTAGATGAGATACACAAGCAACAGGATACAGGAGATTGGAATTGGCTTTGATGAAAAAAGTTAGGAAGACTCCAAGCCAGAATTGGCATCAAGACGAAGTTAAGACAACTCCCAGGACAGGATCAGCCAGACATGAATAACGTTGACAACGGTGACAGGAGTCTAAAATAGTGTTCTTATCTATAAAATAATAAGGCTTTAATTGGAACATAGCGCTTACTTACATAACACAGGCCTTGGGGCACATGCAACCTGCTGGGTTATTCACAGGACAAAGAGGAAGACGGGCTGGCCTTCCTCCAAGAAGAGCACCAGAGAGCCAGAAGTCTCTTAGCCACAGCGAGCATGCGCTGTGT
>JALJVW010000074.1:54518-65979 GCA_024865655.1 Emberiza elegans | reverse complement strand
CTTCCTCCTCTTTTCTCTCCCTTAATCCTCTATCACATTTGCTGTGGTCATTCAATAAAAGGTGCATTTGTTTTGATTATCATTGCAAACCTTGTACCATGCCGGTTCTTTTTACCCTGAGATCAAATCCACGAACCACCAAGAAACCCATCCACGAGGATGGATCGTGGCACCCCTAAAGGGACCCCTCCCCAAATTTCCCCCAAAGCCCCCAGCACCCCCAGACCCCGCTAAAACCCCATCAAGTTCCCCTCAGACCCTCCCCAAATCCCCCAAACCTCCTCAAGACCCCTCCCAAATTCCCTCACGACCCTCAGGACCCCTCACCTGTCCCTGCGCCTCCTCAGCAGCTCCCGGAGCCCGTGCTCTCCCAGTGCCTCCCGCTCTCTCCAGCGCCTCTCCCGCAGGTCCCGCCCGAGCCAGGGCGGCTCGGGGTCCCTGAGCGGTCCCGGGGGGCAGTGGGGGCTGGCTCCGCCGGCCCGGGGTCAGGGGGCACCGCCTCGGGCTCGGCTCTGATTGGCTGGAGCTGCGCGGGGAGGGCGGGAGTTGCTGAAGGGAGCCGCGTGGTGATTGGTTGGATCAAGGGAAAGGAGGCGGGCGCTGCTGAGGGGATGTGCACAGTGATTGGTTCGTTCGGGGTGAGGGAGGAGAGAGTTGCTGAGGGAGGCGTGTGGTGATTGGTTAATTTGGGACAGGGTGCATCGTGATTGGGTAATTTGGGGGACGAACGTGGTGAGTGGATGGTTTGGAGCGGGGCGCGCCGCTATTGGCTGGGAAAGGTCCGGGAGTTTTAAAGGAACATTCCCGGTTTTGGGGAAAAACTCTTGGATTTTGGGAAAAATCCCGTTTTAGAGGAGAAACATTCCCCTTTTTTTGACCCCACATGAACCCAAATAACCCAAATAACCCCAAAACTCTCGAAAATAAACCCCAGATATTTAAAAAAAACCCAAACAATACCTAAAAATCCTCAAATAACCCCCAAAAAACCAAAAAAGAACCCAAACTAAATCCAAATAACACCAAATTATTTCACGGACACCTAAAGAAAACCCATATACCAACATAAAACCCAAGAACCCAAATAATTCCAAATAAGCCAAAATAAACCCAAATAAACCCAAATACTTCCTAATAACCCCAAATAAACAGAAATAAACCAAGTAAAGCCAAGATAAACCCTAAACAGTCCATAAACGACCCCAAAAACCCCAAACAATCCCTAAATAAACACCAAGTAACCCCCCAGTTCCTCCCGTCCCACCACAAAACAGATCCTGGCCAATCAGAACACGCGGCTGATGATGATGACAGAGTTGCCCGGTTAAACTCATGTGTCTGGCCCCCTCAGCGATTTTCAGCGAATCAGCGCCGCCTCGACTCTGACTCATCAGTTCTCAGGCAGAGACCAAGGCCGCTCACTGCGTTAATCAGAGACCACACGGGGCCAATTTCCAGCCACTCAGAGCGTGTCTCGCTGATGACTCATCAGTTGCCAGGATCGGAATTTAGGAGGGGGGAGGTGACCCTAGGGATGGGGTGGGGACCCCAAATTAATCCAAAACAGGGTCAGGACCCCAAAACGAAGGAGGAGGGGCCTGGAGCTCCCAAACCAAACACGAGGAGGGATGGGACCCCAAAATTGAGCTTAGAGGGGATGGGAGCCCCAAAAATTGAGCTGGGAGGTGGATAGGACCCCAAACAGGATGAAGCCAATTTTGTTCCTGGAATATGTAAAGTAGTTTATGGATATGCAAAAAGAAGCTATGAATACATAACAGACTGATGTAATGGGAGACAAGGACCATTGAGCAAAGGTTATTATGGCTACCAAGGACCCCCAGTTATTTTGGGGACACTCCTTAATTAATCTGGTTTTAACTACATCAGCCTCTTGCACATTCATGGGCCCTCATGCATATCCATACACTAATTTACATATTTCAGGAAGTATTTTCATGGCCCCTCCTTGGGGGTGTCTACTCATTTAAGGAGAGTCCCTGGATAGGAAAATGTAAATCCCCTCCCTCTGAATAACAAGAATATTAATATTATTAAAAATAGTAAATAATTTAGAAATCTAGGGGCTGTCAGGGAGTGGAAATACGAGTTCTTTATTAGGAAAAATTAAAAATACAAATGCAGTAGTACAAACAAAAAAAGAAACAGTGGCAGAATCAGAATCCTCTGGGAATCCAGTGGGAAAAGGGCTCATCCTCAGTGAATGCAGTGGGAAAAGCTTGATCCTCAGGGAATCCAGTGGTGAATGAGGATGATCCTCTGGGAATCCAGTGGGAAAAGGGCTGATCCTCCAGGAATACATTTCTTACCCCCCAAAGACAGGGCAAAGGCAGGGCCACGGGGTTTTTATAGGATATTGTCGCGACCCGCCCCAGATGAACGAGTTACGCGGTGATTTTAGGGTGCAAAAATAACCACTACTGGCACAGAGGATTTTACAGCATTCCAAAATCAACCACTTTTGTTTATTAGATCACAACAGAAAGGGTATTGGTATTGAAGGGTCCTGGGAAGAAGAGGAAAGATAAGGAAAAGAAAGGAAAAGGAGATATAGGTTTGCGGGTTATAGCTACCGGGACGTGGTGCTTGCTTTATCGGAGAGTCCAGCTGTCCGTGAAAGCTCGCCAGATCACGCCCGGGAGATCTCGAAATCACAGCTGAAGCTGGTCTCTAGTTATACCTTTTTCGTTGGGGAAGGGGATAATTACAACTGCGTCGATAGCTAGGACAGGTAGTCTGAGTTCTTAGCATTAAATGAGAGCCATTGTTTTCATAGCTCAGTGGTGCGCCTGTGCTTGAGTTGAGCAACTTTTTCTCCCCGCTCCCACTGTGCACACCCCCGAAACCGGGAGGGGTTTGAGTCCCGGCTTCGGGCAAGGGGTGCAAGGGGGTCCTGCATGGGGGATCATGTCCTTGATGAAGGGACTTGCACCTCTGGTTGTATCACTATGGTGAGGAGCAGGCAAGGGGAGGTCTTCCAGAAGAGGGCTTCCCGGATCTCAAGCCAGCTGGGCCAGGAGGTGGGAGAAAGTCCAATCCATTGTTCAGAGAAGGGCAGAACGGCCTCCGAGTTCAGTGTGGCGTGCTATGCAAACAGTCAAATGGTGTACTGAGAAGCACGATTTTTCCCTCCACCAGTCCAGCGGTCACAGTGGTCTCCCAAGGCAAGCGTGAGGCAGAAAAATGGAGGGTATTTTCGGATAGACTCACACGACCCGTGGCTCACGATTGTCTTGAGGGATCATCAACAGTCTGTGGTGTTGTTGTCAAATCTTCAGGACTCGCTGCGTTGGTAGCATAACCGGAAAAAGAGATGACAGGAAAGAGGGTGGGGGTTTAAAGAGAAGAGAGAGAGAGGGTAAGGAAAAAAGAAGGAATAAAGAGAAAGGGGAAAAGGAACAATAAACAAACATGATTAATATTGATTGTTATAGTAATTTTTTCACAAATGGTTGATTAACAATTTCAAAAATAATCATTAATTAATTAAGACAATATCATTTTATAACAATTTCAAAGAATATTTAAAACAAATCATAAATAATAAAAAACAACAATCATATTGCAAATCATAACTTAAAAAAAATTATTCTATAAAACAATTCACTAAAGATTAAAAGATAATTTTCACAAGATCTTATTCAGAAATTAAAATTACTGTAAGGCACATATCATTAATTCATAATTGCTTTTGTATCAAATGCTTTGGGGATATCTATGGTGTAGAAGGTTTCAGCTAAGCCGTATGCATTGATCATGAATGTGAGTTTCTTTAGTTTTTCATCATGCTCCAATTTAAAACGAATAGAGCTGCTGACAAGATAAAACCAAGTATAATTAGAATCAAAAGAACAATAATGGGATGACACATGATGTTCAGGACACCTGTGGCAGTGGGAGACCACCCAAAGAGGGTATCCCACCACCGGTGCTCAACATCTTGCTTTACCCTTTCTATGACCCGGTGTATTTGTCTCACGTTATGATGAACAGCTACCAGAGTCTTCTGTCCACTTTCCTTGATCTTTTGAGGATTTCAGTCAGGTCCTGATGAAGCAGTAGTTGTCTCACCAGGGTTAGGTTCATTTCAATAGGGGTTGGCATTAGCTTGTAGGATCAGTGTGTAGTTAGATTGCAGCAGATAATGTGAAGTAACTGGAGCATCATAAGAAAAATCACATCCTGTAATCTTAGTAAAGTTACAAGCACAGAAGTTTGAATGATTTGAGGTATATACTACAACATCTTCTACAAGTACAAAATCACAATTAGTTCTAAAGCATGCACATCCATTGCCTATGTATATAAGAACTGTTTCAGAAGCCTCGTTAGGGCAAATCTCAAAGTGACAGATGTTCTGTTCTGTGTCTAAACAGATATCTTGAGCTATGATTGCATTGCTTTCACAGATGAACCCTTGTTGTTCCCGGACAATACAAGATCCCAAATTAACAGTTTGCCATTTGTTGTCAAAGCTGACGGGCCCATTCTCTATGTTCAGAAGGATAGAGAACAGCTCCGTCATGGTTTAATCTAATGCAATAACAGGAAAACCAAATGTACAGAAGCATTGCGTATGGTTAAAAACAAAAGCAGTGGCTGTGTTTGAAATAGGGTCATAGGTAAAATTTACTAGGTTCCACCAGGATTGGAATTCTCTTTCAAAATCAGTGGCACTATTCCAGATTATTTTCCGAATTTCAGTGGGAAAAGTGCTTTCTTCTCCTTCGCTGACTGCATCCACAATTATGCTTGGATACAGCTTAGAGCCAAAGAAACATTGTTTTGTGTAGCACTGAGTGCATCAATCACCAATTTGTGATCATTCACATTTGTCCTTTCCCAATTTGGCAGAATGTTGGATAGCAGCCACTGTTGCGTTCTCAGCGCCAACAAGGAAGACTGCAGTGGTTGCTATAACTTAGTCAAATCTCTAATTGTGACAGCTAATTTATTCAAGTTCAATTAATTCACGTGTCATGTGTAATATTGTCACCTGGTGTTACCATAAGTGAAGGGAAAACTATTTCTGTTGTCCATTGCTAGTGTTATCATGGTTTATCATGTCTTCACGTCCCTCGGAGTTCTTCTGAAAAAGTAAACACAGCAGACTCTGCCACGAAAAGGCAGAAAAGTTAGAACAATGGAATTGTCAGAGAGGTTTTGGACAGCATTGGTACTTCCCCTACAGCAGGGGGAAGTCCACCCAAAACAGGTTGTCCAGCTTAATGTGCTGGGTTCTTGAAGTCATCTGGTCTCTGTAGTGAAGGAATGATGCTTGGAGCTGTTGGGCAGAAAGCAGTGATTTTGGAACACTCATTTACCCCCCATCTATAGTAAGAGGTATGAGAAGTCCACCCAATCTTTTCACCTTCTGCCCAATCCTGCACACTTTTGACAGTAAAGGAGAAACATTATCAGATTGAGTTTCTTGTGGTTTTAGGAAAATCCCAAACAATCCCTGCATTGCTTTAACAGTATTATCTCCTGCAACTCTTTAAAAGCATCAGCCTGGATCAACCCAAATATAAACATAACATAAGACTCAGTTTAAATACAGACAAGAAAACAATTTTGTCCCTCACTTTGGAAAATACACCAAACAGTTAACAATTTTTAACCTGAGCATTGTCTTCTTCTCTGTTAGCAGAAGCAGGGGAGAGGAGGGGTTACTTTGGTCACAGAGGCAGGTTCATTTTGGCTGCTACCCAAGCTCTCAGTTCCTTGCATGGCCAAGTTCTCCTCTACCTCTCTGGGAGTCAAACCAACCACAGACACTCCCTCTTCCCAGGTAGTGTAACTTTTCTCAGCATCTTTAAAGTCACAGGAATAAAAACCAACAGGCTTTGTCAGACCCTCAGGACCCTGCTGCCATATGTGAATGGAAGGCCGTGGGAGGCAAATCCCCACTCTACTAGAAATGGATCTGAAGCATGGATAGGGTCCTGTGCTTGGTGTGCTGTCACTTCAAAAATCAGTAATTGCAATGTTTCCTTCTGAGAAGAAGTCCAATCCCTTTTATTCCTTTTTCTCAGCAAATCATAAAGGGGACCAAAAGGGTCATTCTGGTTACTAAGAAGTTTATCTGGTCTTTCTACAGGAGACATAGATACTATGGTTTCCTGAAGGAGAATTGCTGTGGGTTTAAGTGTTCTTGGAAGCCTTTGAGTTAAAGAGGTCATAATTTCAGGCTTTACAGGTGTTGTAATTGGTGACTCGAAACCAGGAATTGATTTATTTTCATGTATCAATTGCAGGGGAGCTGGTTTTGTGAGTGTTTTCCTGGAGTTGGTCGGGGGTACCGACTAAAGGGTCTCTCCTTTCCGAGGGGTTATGCCCTCTGCCCAATGAGCTGTGTGCTGAGTTAGGGACCATGGGATGCGTCTGTCTGCTGTGGTTAAGATCAGCCCATGCCCCCAACACCCACTGGTTTCTTGTTCTAACAAAAGAATCTGATCTCCCCCAGTGAAAGATACTTGACATTTGTGTTCTGTTTCAGATTTTGGGGGAAGCCCGCTTTTCTTTGCAAGTTTTGTTGATTCAGTAGCAGTGTAGGGGATTTCTTTAGTGGTTTTGTGCGGGTCAAGATTTTCATTATTGATATGGTTGCATTCTGTTTTAATTAGAGGTTTTATGCTATTACAGCAGTGTTTCCCACAATTCTTCATCAAGGCCAATTCTGTTTGAGAGTAATTTTGATTAATGTGAGGAGTTTCTTTCTCCTCCGTTTCCTTTGAGGAATCTGCATTATGTGAATTTTTAACATTTTCTTCTCTCAGGGCAGCCCGTAACAAATTATTTACATTTCTTTCTTCATCCAATTGCTTTTTGCAAAACTTAACTAGATTTTGGGGAGTCTATGATAGCATTTTCCTCACTTCTCCGCTTAAAGCGGTTTTCTATGGCTGCTATGAGGCAAGCTCCCAAAACTGAGCAGAGGATGGTTTTATTTGTGCCCAATTTGAATTTTGATTCATGTTGCAGAGAACATATTCTATCTACGATATTTTCCAAGTTAAACCAATTGTTCTCTGCCCAAGTTTCTCCACCAGGTGATGGTTTTGCATTGTGTTTAGCAAGCAGCGTGTAAAAATCAGCTTTTGCTTTAAGGTTGAGTGGTTCACTCATGTTTGTGTGAAGGGACCAAAACTATACCAGGGAGTGGTGTGTAAACTCAAGCAATGCAAGCACACAGACTCTCAGTGTCCCTGTTCGTTCCCTGGATAGTTGAGGTGACGGGTTTTGTCTGGAAGGCACTGCTTAGTTGCAATCAAGGCCGCCTCCTACTTTCCAGACATGCACACATACACGCACACACGCAAGCAAGTGTTTTCTTTGTGAGGGGACCAGAACCTAGAACAGGGAAAAGCCACTCAGCCCTCGCTGAGCTGCCCCTCACTCCCTGTGTGGGCGAGGGACAAGGTCAGCCTAGGAGGCCCTGCGTAATTACAATCAAGATTGTCCCTTCCGTCCTAGGCAGTTCAAAAAACACACAAATACAACAACACAACAAACAACAATTCTTTTGTGAGGGGATCAACACTACTACAGGGAAACCACAATTACACGACCTCTTGTCATGCTCCCCCCTTTCCCTGAGCAGTCGAAGGGGCTGTTCTGTTTGGGAGGCCCTGCTTAGTTTCTTCAAGAAGCCCCTTCTCTCCCAAACAGTCCTAGAGACACACAAAATACATAACAATAACAGTCACCTCTGCTTTGCACCGAAAAACCTTTTTGTGTCGATTCTGGAGCCAAAAATGCTCAATAGAGTGTGAGACTTGCTCGTTGGGCGGGTGTAGTTTGCGAGAGATTCGAATCACATCCCTTTCGGGGCAGACTCTTTCTCCCCTAATACAGACTACACAGACCCTGCAAAAAAAAATCTCACTGGCTACCAGAATCCTGCCGACTACGCCAATTATGTCACGACCCGCCCCAGATGAATGAGTTACGCGGTGATTTTAAGGTGCAAAAATAACCACTACTGGCACAGAGGATTTTACAGCATTCCAAAATCAATCACTTTTGTTTATTAAATCACAACAGAAAGGATATTGGTATTGAAGGGGGTCCCGGGAAGAAGAGGAAAAGATAAGGAAAAGAAAGGAAAAGGAGATATAGGTTTGGGGGGGTTATAGCTACCGAGACGTGGTGCTTCCTTTATCGGAGAGTCCAGCTGTCTGTCGAAAGCTCGCCAGATCACGCCCGGGGAGATCTCGAAATCACAGCTGAAGCTGGTCTCTAGTTATACCCCTTTTCGTTGGGGGAAGGGGATAATTACAACTGCGTCGATAGCTAGGACATGTAGTCTAAGTTCTTAGCATTAAATGAGAGCCATTGTTTTCATAGCTCAGTGGTCACGCCTGTGCTTGAGTTGAGCAACTTTTTCTCCCCGCTCCCCTGCACACACCTCCTGAAACCGGGAGGGGTTTGAGTCCCGGTCTTCAGGCAAGGGGGGTGCAAGGGGTCCTCTGCATAGGCTCATGTCCTTGATGAAGGACTTGCACCTCTGGTTGTATCACGATGGTGAGGAGCAGGCAGGGGGAGGTCTTCCAGAAGAGGGCGCTTCCGGATCTCAAGCCAGCTGGGCCAGGAGGTGGGGAGAAAGTCCAGTCCATTGTTCAGAGAAGGGGCAGAACGGCCTCCGATTTAGTGTGGCGTGCTTTGCAAACAGTTCAAATGGTGTACTGAGAAGCACACGATTTTTCCTTCCACCAGTCCAGCGGTCACAGTGGTCTCCCAAGGCAAGCGTGAGGCAGGAAAATGGAGGGTATTTTCGGATAGACTCTCACACCTCCCCTCCCTATCCCTGGGGTGTAAGGCCCGTGCCCAGGGAACTCACCCCACAGGAGCAGCACCACCTTCCAAGCCATCCCGGTGTCCCCAGCCATGTGCACTGGCTGTCACTCGCTGCTGTGGCCACCGCTCCCCTGGCTGGCGGCTCTTCGGATGAAGGGGAAGGAAGCGAGGTCACGTCTGTCCCCACGTGTAGGTGGCCCTTGGTGGGGGCAGGGTGGGGACATGATGGGATGGTCTGGGGCCATAGTTGGGGATGCTTTTGCCAGGACTGGGGAGCTGAGGGGATGTGGGGAACCAAGGATGGGTGTCCAGGAGAATGGGGGTCCAGGGGAATGGGGGTCTCCATACCTGCAAGGATTCAGGGATGGGGGTGCTGTGGGAACATGGCCCCCAGGGATTTGGGGTCATGGCATGTGGGTGCCAGGGTTGGGGGTGCAGGGGGAAAAAGGGGACCCTCGGGAATAGGGGTTCTGGGGGAAGAAGCAGCCCATGGGATGGGATCAAGGCAATGGTGGTGCTGGGCAAGGGCAGTCCTGGGATGGGGGACCCCAGGGAGGAGAGACCAAAGCATTGGGGGTGCCATGGTTGGGTTCCCAGGGGAATGGGGGTGCCAGGGATGGGCAGTGGCTGGGTGGGCACAGGGGTCTCAGCTCCTTCCCAGGGTGCCTCAGATTTTGGGGTGACTCAGAGCCCAGCACTGCCCTCACCCTGGGGAACTGCAGGGCTGTCCTGGGAGTCTCTGTGTCCCTGCCCCACACACCCCTGGGTCAGGTCCTCCAATTTCCTGGCTCAGCCATCCCAGGCAACACTTAATGCCCAATTGGTTCAGACAAAATCATACATCCACAGAATAAAAGCAAAAATCTCTGCCACACCATTTTTTCCCCTATAAAGGACATACTCAACAAGAATCAAACTGACAAGGTATAAAATGCTCGGGTTTATAGAGTCCTTTTAATCATTGGTTTCCCAACAAGTCACTCACAATAAAAATATAAACAAATCACAAAGAAATGAGATTTTTTGGTTCCCTTTAGCAGCCCCTTGCTGCATCCCACAGCAGCGTTTGCTTGCGGATAACACAGAGCGTGGAATCTCCCTGAGTGTCCAACAGCTCCATGGGATTGTTCCCTGCCTGCTGGGCAGCAACCCAGCCCCCAAGGAAGCCTTTTCTTGGCCATATTTAGGAACTCTCCCCATTTTGCTCATTCCCACCCTGAAACTTGATTGACTTCCCATGGAGGAAGGGGAGAAGCTCTGTCCATCCTTGGGACAGTGCACAGGAATCTGTGGAAATGCCCCTGTGTGCCTCAGGGTCTGATTCCCTGGAAAATCCACTCCAGCCTGCCCTGAATTCCCCTGCCTGGGCACTCCCTGCTCCTGCTGTGACACCCCTGTTCCCCAGCCCCTCATGTGCAGCCCCTGCTCAATATTTCCATACTTTTCCCTCTCTTCTGGTGTGCACATCCAGAACTCAAACATTCTTTCCATGAGGTTCCAGAAGGCTGCAGGTTTAGTTCAAGAAGGAGGGTCCAGGTCAGGTTGTTGAGCAGATTGTTGTGGGATTTGCAGTAGTGCTGGGGCTCTCTCAGTCCTTTAGGCAAAGGCACAAAATGATCAATTGCTGCATTTCCAGACTGGTTCCCTCACAGCTGCCCCTGCAGGGGAGTTTCCAGCCAGCCCTGCTCTGAAAACCATCAAAGGCCCTCACACAGACACTGCTTGGGCTCCCTTTGGGGTTTGTGCTTCTTGCAGGTCTGAGCAAACCACAGCCAGGCCTTTTTCCACCCACAGAATTCTCACCTCTGCAGCAGCTCTAAAGCTGCCAGAATCAAAGCCAAGGGGGCAGGGGGGACCCTCAGGTGCTGGCTGCCCCCTGGGGCTGGGCAGAGCAGGGCTGGGCAATGGCCATCCCTGTGCAGCGGGGCTGGGCCATGGCTGGGCTCCACCCTTGCATTGACAGGGGTGCTCAGGATGTGCCACCCCTGGGACAGGCACCTGGCCAGGAATGTGCAGGGACAGTTCTGGAACTGCCACCCCTGGGGACAGGACCCCCCATGCCAGGATGTGTCACCCCCTGGACTGGTTCCCCCAGGTGAACTCCAGAATAGGGACCTTAGAGGACAGAATCCCCCTGGATGTGCCCCCCAGGAACAGAGACTGCCCCCCTTTCCCATCTGACTCTGAGCACAAACGGCCTCTTCCCTCCCCTCCAGGACAAAGAAAGTGAAAGTGTGGAGGGAGCACAGCCCAACACCTCCATACCTCAAAGACTGCCCACCCAGCCCTGCACACCCCGTTCCCCAATTTCCCCCTCCCCTAGGTCCCCCCATTCCATTCCCTGTCAGGTGCACCCCAGGATTGCTGAGCCATGAACCGGGAGTGAGGGGATGTGGCAAAAAGTAAGGAGAATAAGGAAAAAAGAGAAATAAAGAGAGGAAAATATCAGGGTGGGGGAGGGCACAGAGGAAGAGCTACCCAGGACCCCCATGCAATGCCTGGCCAGGAAATGAGAAACCCAGGGGTGATTTTGCGGGGCCCCAGTTCATGCCCAAAATCTGAGGCACCCAGTGAAGGAGCTGTGACCCCCGGGCCCCTCCAGCCACTGCCCATCCCTGACACCCGCATTCCTCTGGGACCC
>JALJVW010000074.1:14328-46641 GCA_024865655.1 Emberiza elegans | reverse complement strand
TTTGGGGACAGGAACAGGGGTAGGAATTTGGGGATGGGAATGTGGGGACAGGAATGTGGGGACTGGCACCTTTGGGCTCAGGTAGCTCTGGGGATAGGGACAAGGGAACTGGGATGCAGGGACAGAAGGGGACAAGAATGGTGAGGATGTGGCCATGGGGATGGGATCATGGGGATGGGATCACGAGCTGGTGGGGGTGACCAGGGACAGCATGGGCTGGGTCCGTGGTGTCCTTGTGCCTGGGGTTTCCACAGTGTCCCCATGTTCTGCCTGAGCTCAGGGTGGCCTTGGTGTCCCTGTTCCCAAGGTGTCTGTGCCACAGGGATGTGGTGCATGGGTGGCTGTGACACAGACATGTCCCCCTGCCTCTCCAAATCTTTTGTGGACCATCCACACACATTTTCTCACAAGAACTCTTGTTCCCATTGGGACAGTTTTGGACAGCCCCCATACCCTCTGCCCCCTGTGCCTCTGTCCCCATGTTGCCACCCCCAGCCAGCCCTTTCCCCTCTCCCTTCCAGCCCAGACCCTCGGCCTCGCTGGTGAGTCCTCGGGGGATGCCATGGCCCCACCCCACTGTCCCCAGCCCCATGCTGGCCCTGGCAGGCTGGTGTCCCCTGTCACCCACAGGTGCCCAGACCACCCAGCTCCTGGTGGAGCCCCCCTGGAGGCCGGCGGTGCTGTGGGACCGGGTGACACTGACCTGCCAGGGCTTGGGGACCGCCGGTGCCACCACCTGGTACAAGGATGGGCAGCACTGGGGGCAGGAGGGACGTGACCACCTCACTGTCACTGAGAGTGGCACCTACACGTGTGACAGACCCGGCACTGGGCTCAGCCCCCCCGTGAGAGTCTTAGATGGTGAGGGGGGTTTGGGTGTCCCCAGCCTGGAACCCACCTGACCCCGAGGGCTCTGGGTGGGCTCTGCTCCATGGGTCACCTCCTGTGTGACCAGAGCCTGTCCCCTCTCTGGGGACATCCCAGAGCATCCCAGTGTGGGGGACCCCTGGTGTGCTGGGTGTGACCCAGTGGGGGGGTCCTGGTGCCATCAGGTGTGACAGGACCCTTCTGTCCCCCAGACTATCTGGACTATCTGGTGCTGCAGGTGTCGGCTCAGGCACTGCTGGAGGGGGACACGATGACCCTGCGCTGCCGGTGCTGGCCATTGGAACCACACGGTCACCTTGGTGTCCTTCTACTGCAAGGGGAAGGAACTGGAGGGCTCCACGATGGCACCGAGCTGTCCCTGTCCCCCTGCAGCTGCACCACAGCGGCCGCTACCACTGCAGGGGCTTGGTGAACACTGTGGTTCCACAGTGGAAGGAGTTGGAGCTGGTGACAGTGACAGTGCACAGTGAGTGCAGGGATGGGGACAGGGAAGCCCAACATCCTCCAAGGGTTTCCCCACCACTGCCTGAATCCTTCATCCCTCCCTTTACTCCTCCCTGGGTCACCCCAAAATTTCCCAAGTCCCTCTTGGTTTCCCCCATGACTGCCCAGTTCCCCTGCAGATCCCTCATCCCTCTCTTTGTCCTCCCCATCCCTCCCTGGATTCCCCACCCTTTCCAAGGTCCCTGCTCCACCCTCTGGTCTCCCTTCCTTCCCTGGGTCCACCTGCCCATGTCTAAACCCCAAATCATTCCCTGAGGCTCCTCAGTCTCTCGTCTGGTTCCCCATCCCTGCCTGGGTCTCTCCCCCTTTCCACGGGGTCTCACCATTGTCCTCAGGTCCAAACATGCCTCCCAGGGTCCCCTTCTGCTCATTGGGATCCTCTCTGCTCCCGTCCAATCCACCTCTTTCCCCTCCCGGGTCCCCCTCCCTTCCTGGGTCCCCAATCTCCCCTGTGTCCTCCCACAGATGTCCCACCCACGGGGGTGTCCCTGTCAGCACAGCCCTCCAGGGGACAGGTGGCACTTGGGGACAGCCTGGTGCTGAGCTGTGCGGTGGTTGCAGGGACAGGTCCCCTGTCCTTCTCCTGGCACCGGGTGGGCTCAGAGGCACTGCTGGGCACCGGCCCCCTCCTGGAGCTGCACCACGTTGGGAACAATGACAGCGGCCAGTACTGGTGCCGGGTCAGTGATGGGGGCAGCATGGCTGAGAGTGACCCCCTGAATGTCACCGTCCTGGGTGAGCGGGACCCTCGGGCTGGGGGTGACCCCACCAATGGCACCCCATCCCTTCTCGCCCGGTGCCAGCTCTGTCTGTGTCCCCGCAGTGCCCGTGGCCAATGCCACCATCATCCCCGGTACCTTGTCACACCAGGTGCATGCAGGTGACAACGTGACCCTGCGCTGCTCGGTGCAGGTGGGCTCAGCCCCTGTCACCTTCATCTGGATGCACAATGAACAGGAGGTGGCCCAGGGTCCCCTCCTGGAGCTCAGGGACATCGATGTGGGACGTTTGGGCACCTACCAGTGCGTGGCCACCAACCAGCTGGGACAGGATGGGCACCGTGTGTTCCGGGCACTCAGCCCTGAGCTGGCCCTGGAGGTGACACCTGACTCATCCTGGGAGGAATCAGGAATCACAGGTGGGGTCACACGGGGTCACCAGGGAGTGCAGGACCCCTGGGGTGATGGGTGACCCTGATGTGTCCCCCTCTGTTTCTTGCAGTGGCTGCAGGGGTCAGTGGGGGCCTTTTGTTCCTGCTCCTGCTCCTGGGTGTCATTGTGGCCTGGCACTGGTGGCACCGTGTGGGTGGGTGACAATGGGGGGATGGGGGTCATGGAGAAGGTGGGAAGGCCCCAGAGAAGGGGGCCCTAGGGCGGCACCCACAGCCCCTGGGTTGGGAGGGGCTGAGCCCCCAGTGACCATGGCTCAGAGCCCTGGGGAGCTGTTGGAGGGTCCTGCAGGGATGTTGGGGGTTCTATCAGGGGTCCCCCTCCCTGCCAGGCTCAGGGTTCTGGGGGCTCAGGCTGTTGGTGCAAGTGGGGTGGGTCAGGGATACTGGGAGGGGGATCAGGGATACTGGGGGCCTGGGGAGAATTGTGTGTCTGGTGGTGGTTCAGCATTCCCAAGGGTGGATGGGGGCCCCTGGGTCTCCAAAGTCACCCCTCCAGTTTTCCTTTGCAGATGCCAGGAAGCACCAGGAAAGGTGAGTGCAGGCTCCAGCCATGATACACCTTTTACCCAAACCCCCAGCACCTCCCATCCCCTTCCACACACCCCCTTATTCCCACAGGGCCCCCCCAGACCCCCTGGCACCCCAGTGGAGGATCCTCAGGCGACGTACATGGAGCTGCAAAGGCAACCGTGGGAACCCAGCAACATCTATGACAATCTACACCAAAAGTTGTGATGCTCTGGGAAGCGGGAGGCACTGGGTGACACTGGGGCTGCTCCCTCCATGGCTCCTGTGGTTGCCCATCCTTCCAAGGGAGGTGGTCATGGGTCAGGGGGAGGCTACACAGGGCACCCTGTGCTCCCCATTTCCTCTCCCAGTACCCCCAAGGGCTCCCCCATCCCTTTGCTCGTACCTGCAGGGGCTCCCCAGCCCCATCCAAGTGCCCAAGTACCCTCAGGGACTGCCCCATTCTCTCCCCACAGTGCTTGCAGTACACCCAGGGCTTCCCCATTCCCCCTCCCACCACCCCTGTCCCATCCCACTGTAAAAGGGGGAGTCGGGGAGGATTCTTGCTGAAAGGTTTCTCACATGAAAATGAAGCACAAACACAGCAATATTATATCTGAGAACTGTTTATTGATAAAGGAGGGTAAGTGTTCTTACCAAAGGGGGAGAGAAGGGAGTAGAAAGGGAAAAGGATAGAGAGAGAAACAGAAGACAGGGACAGCGTTACCACAAGGAGCCCGGGCGCTCTGTGGGCATCAGCTCGGGCAGATGGAGTGTGTGTGCTGCAAGCCAGGGCGAGCCCACATGGCTTTTGTGAGTGGCTGGGCGTGATTTCCAAGGACGGCACCTGCGTGTCTCTGGCATGGGCGAGCGATGGCTGCAGGCTGGCTGCTGCGGGCTGGCTGCTGGGGCTGCGGCACTGGTGGCTCTGGGCTGGCTGCCGCGGGCTGGGGCTGCAGTGGGCAGGTGCAGCAGGCTCGGGGCTGTGGGCAGCATGGGAAACAGCAGCAGGCGGCGGGGGTGGGTGCAGGCAGCATCCGCTCCATCGGGGAGGCAATGAAGGAACGTCCAGGACGAGCAGGAATGAGCTGCCTTGGGGAAGCAGCGAAGCAGGGAAGAACAGGTGCAGACAGGGAAGAAGGACCACCAGGAGGAAAAGGCGAGGGGGGAGTATCGGTGATATTTTGCCCGACATCCGGGAGGAATGATGCATCTGACTCCATCTTATCAGAAGGCTAATTAAGTACTTTATTATACTATATTATTCTATATTATATTACATTACATCTAAACTGAATCTGCCAAGCACTCAACTGCACTCCACTGCACAATCTCATCATGACTGTCAGCCGACAGTCCCCACACACACACACCTGGATTCAATTGGTCAGTGAATCAAAACACTCACACCAGAATCCAATTACCAATTCCCTTCAGGTAAACAATCTTCCACAATGCATTCCACTTGTGAAAAACACAGAAGCAGAAAATGAGATGAGAATTGTTTGGATCATTCTTTGTTTCTGTCACAGCTTCTCCCAGGTTCAGAGAATGTGAATCCCACAGGGGAGGAGGGCCAAGCTGACCCTCTGAGCAAGCCCCTGATCCCTCCAAGAAACCCAAAGCAAATCACTCCTGTTGTGTCACAGTTTGCTGCTTTTATTTGCAAAGGCTTCTCCCACAGCCTGATTTCCTGGGCATTTTTTCCCAGACATTTTTCCCAGGCATCTGTCCCACCAGCCAGTGGGGGTCACTCACAGCCCGATCACTGAAGCTTTCTCTCCCCTGATTCTCTGTTGTGTGAAGCCTCACCAGGGACAGGGTTCCCAGCACATGGACAACCCACAGAGTCATTTTTCACCTCATGTGTAGCATATGTTAAGACATAAATCCAAATCAGATTTGTTCCTCTTAACCCCCATGTGCTTAGTGGCTCTGCAATCCCCCTCCCAGTGCTCCCACTAAGGTGGCTTACTGGTGCCCATCCCATTTCAAAGGGAGCACAGGACCTGGTTCCCTGCTCCTGGGACAAAAATGCAGCTCTTTGGTTAAACTGGCAGAAATGGTGTTTCTTTGTTCAGATCTGTCAAAGAAGCTGAACAAGGTGGGAACCTCCCTTGGAATGGAAAATATGACCACCTTCTCTCTGACCTATTATAATTTTGAAATTACGGGGCTCTTAGGCAGAGATGTGACAACAGGAATAAGAGTTCTTCACTGGTATGTGTTGTGAGAAACAAGTTAATGGAAGTTGACTTTCATGTGATAATTTTTGAAGTGATATTACATTACTGATTATATTGTTGATTAAATATTGTGATGTTAGTGTTGGGACAGTGATGTGTATTGTGCAGTGGCTGATGTTGTTGGGGTGGCCATGCAAGGGTGGGGCCCAGCCATGGCCCAGCCCCACTGCACAGGGATGGCCATTGCCCAGCCCTGCTCTGGCCAGCCCCAGGGGGCAGCCAGCACCTGAGGGTCCCCCCTGCCCCCTTGGCTTTGATTCTGGCAGCTTTAGAGCTGCTGCAGAGGTGAGAATTCTGTGGGTGGAAAAAGGCCTGCCTGTGGTTTGCTCAGCCCTGCAAGAAGCACAAACCCCAAAGGGAGCCCAAGCAGTGGCTCTGAGAGGACATTTGGTGGTTTTCAGAGCAGGGCTGGCTGGAAACTGCTCCTGCAGGGGCAGCTGTGAGGGAACCAGTCCGGAAATGCAGCAAATCATAATTTTGTCCCTTTGCCTAAGGGACTGAGAAAATCACTACTGCAAATCCCACAGCATTCTGTTCAACAACTTGACCTGGACCCTCCTTCTTGAACACAACCTGCAGCCCTTTGGAACTTCCCGGAAAGAATGTTTGGCCTCAGGCTTTGGCCATCAGATAAGAGGGAAAAGTGTAGAAATACTGAGCAGGGTCTCTGCCTGTGGCCATGGTGGGGCTGTGGGCAGTGACCCTGTCTGGATTCCAGGTGTCCCCAAAGCTGCTCCATCCCTGCCCTCCTCACCTGAGTGAAAGGCTGAGGGTTTGCAGGAATTCTGGTGTAAAGCCACCAGAGGTGCTGCTGTGGACCCGAGACCTGCCTGGGGTCAGGCGCTGCCTTCCTTCCATTCAGGATCATGGAGAGCGGTCACGGGTGTTGTGCAGGGCTTGTGCCTGGCCCCGGGACACTGCTACGCTGCCAGTGGGCACTGGGATCCAACCTGCTGCCTTGGCGGCTTCTGCCCACTGCCGGTGGTGGTGCCGGGACCGATTGGTGGCCGTGAGTTTGCAAAAGGAGCGATTTCCCCTCCTCCCTCCCGTCCCGAGGCCGCCATGGCCCCTGAGGGGATGGAGCTGGGCTGCTGGCCGGGCGCCCCTGCAGGCCCCTGCTGGCCGGAGTGCCAAGCAGCGCCCCCTGGCCAGGAGTGGGCTGCTGGCTATCACTTATCACTGCCACAAAAACCAACAGCGCTGAGCGGGAGGGAAAGTTCTGGGTTTGTGTTGTTTGTTCTGTTCTGGTTCATAAATTTCCTTGTATTGAGCTGCTATTATTTTTCTGACACTTTTGCCTGTAAACCCATAGATTTTGATATTAAAAAAAGTTTTATAAGTTATTGGAATAGGATCCCAATATTACCGGATGGAATGTGCCTGGACTCGTCAGGCTCTTGCTGCTTGACCAGAGGCAGCAACTGAGGTATTTTCACCTCCAAGACACCTTTGGCTAACTGGAAATTGCAGCTGGCTCTTGGAACAAGTCCAGGCAGGCAGGAACTCAGGTTTTACCTCTGGAGGAAAGGCTTTAGGTGAGGTGAAGAGGAAAAGGAGATGGATTCTGCCATAAGGTTTAATCCAGAGTTTTATTCCAGGGTCACAAATCTCTGAATCTTGTAACAGCTGCACCAGAATAGCGACTGCATGGTCTCAGTGTCCTTTTAAGCCCGGGGGAGGGGGAGAGATGGGATAGGTGAACCACCAACCAGGTAGGAGGGGGGAGTCTCAGGGGACAATGACACCTAGACAGGCCAATGACCCCAGGGCTGAGAAGCATCTTTTGAACTTCTGCTAATCACACAATGCCCCCTTGCTGGAATGTTAAGATTGATGGACAGCACTTAGCAAGGGTGAAAGGGGAGGGGAAGGGAGAGGTTGGCACACTTGAGGGACTGGCACAGGATATTTCTTCACACCGCAACAAAAAGTGGATCTTTCTTCCATTCCAGCAAGGATCCTGCTGCCATTGGCAGATATTTCTCTTGTAAACAAAGACAATTGACAACTGGGATCTAGTGTGGATGGGACAGACACCGCAAGAGAAGACACGGTCAGGGACTTGGCCAGAATAGGCTCTGACTTTTAAGGCAGTTGGGCCACCAAGGGCCTTCTCCCCAGGTGGCACTTCTGGTCACTCAGCCACACCAGACTTGGGATTGGCAGAACGTCACACTGTCCCCAGTGTGCCATGGCTGACAGACTGATGGACAGACAGGGCCCTGTCTCACCAAAAGCAAGGCCTGACCCATCCCTGCCACACACAGCTGTTCCAAAATGTCTCCAGATATCAAACTTTTCTTGTCTCTGACACCCCACCCTGTGCCATGGCCTGATCCCAACCTTCCCTGAAAAAGGGGGAGGCTCTGGAACCCCCAAAAGGCCTTTGTGACATCCTCATGTAAGGAACAGGGCAGAGGAGGGGTTTGGAACAGGGGACAGGGGAATCCAGAGCCTCCTGAAGGCCACTTTGGCCTCCAGAGCAAAGAAGGTCCAAGGCTTTGACAGGTTCTTCTGGTGGAGGAAATGAGCAGGGGAGAGTGTCTAGGGTTTGTTCCTTTTGGGGGCTTTTCCAGGAAACTGATCTTTTTGTGAAACTTTGGATTCTGAACCTTGCTGCTGTTGCTGTTGGTTTTATTCTCTCTGGTTGCTGTTTCAGGAAATTGTTCTTCTCTGAGCCCTTTGGGATTTTTGTGCCCCCATGGGGAGGCAGAGGGGCAGTTTTGGTGGCAGCACACACATGAGTGGGTGCCCATGGGTGGGGACCCCCAGTGCCCCCCAGTTGCCCCCAGTGTCACGGCACAACCTCATTGATGTCACTGGGCTTTCATGGTCACCTGTGGGGTCCCCGCAGCTCCACGTAGGTCACTCTGGGTTACTGGGGGTGGTGATGCCTGAAGGCCCTGCAAGACACACTGGTTGGGGGACCAAGGGGCAGGGGGGTGGCACCAGTGGGTAATGTGTCACTGTCCCCCCCATCCACAGTACTCACGCTGCACATATTTGGTGCTCAGAACTTGGGTGTACAGACCCCCCCCCCTCTGGGGGGGCCGGGGGATCTGGGGCGGGCCTGTGGGGATAAAGGCAATGTGTGGGAGGTGATGGAGATTTGTGACATGGGGGAAAAGGGGACTCATGGTTGAAGAGCCCCACTCACCTTTCCTGGTGCTTCCTGGCAGCTGCAAAGGAAAGAGGGGAGGGGTGATGGTGGGGTCCCAGGGCCTGACCCCTCTCAGGATTCCTGAACCCCCCACAGGACCCTCAATTCCTCTTCAGGACGCCGAAGCATCCCTGAAGCCCCCAAAATTTCATGAAGCTCCCTAGTGCCCTGGGCCAACTCAGCCTCAAGAACCCAAAGCCCAGCAGGGACAGAGATCCTCCAAACACCCCCAGGGCCCCTGAAAGAACACCCAACATCTTTGCAGGACCATCCAGCACCTCCCCAAACCCTACAGGCCCCCGCAGACAAGGTCACAGTTCTGGGGCTGTGGGTGCTGCCCTAGTGCTCCCACACTCTGGGGGCCTCTAAAGCTCCCTGGGACCCCCATCCCCCCATTGTCACCCACCCACACGGTGCCACCGGTGCCAGGCCACAATGACACCCACGAGCAGGAGCAGGAACAAAAGGGCCCAACCAACCCCTGCAGCCACTGCAAGAAACAGAGGGGGACACATCAGGATCACCCATCACCCCAGGGGTCCTGCACTCCCTGGTGACCCTGTGTGACCCCACCTGTGTCCCTGTGTCACCACAGTGTCACCCCAGGGCCAGCTCAGGGCTGAGTGCCCGGAACACGCGGTGCCCATCCTGTCCCAGCTGGTTGGTGGCCACGCACTGGTAGGTGCCCGAATGTCCCACATCGATGTCCCTGAGCTCCAGGAGGGGACCCCTGGGCCACCTCCTGCCCATTGTGCAGCCAGGTGAAGGTGACAGGGGCTGAGCCCACCTGCACTGAGCAGTGCAGGGTCACGTTGTCACCTGCACGCACCTGGTGTGACAGGGGACCAAGGGTGATGGTGGCATTGGCCACGGGCACTGTGGGGACACAGACAGGGCTGAGGCCACAGGGAGGGGCTGGCAGCTGGTGTGGGGGGATAGGGACAGGGGGATGGGTGTGATGGGGGATGGTTGGGATGAGGTCACACCATGGAGGGGTGAGGGGACACAGGGCAGAGGCAGGGGGACCCAAGAAAGGTGTCAGGGGGACATGGAGGTGCCCAACCAGGGGACCCGAGGAGGCTTTGGGGGCTCCCCGTGCCCATCCCCACACTCACTGTGCACCGTGACGCGGAGCCAGGCGCTGCTCTTCCGCACAGCCCCCCCCCTGGAGCGCACCTGGCAGCTGTAATTCCCCGAGTGGGAGACCCCCACGGCGGGCACCAGCAGCTGCAGGGGGGGGGAGGGGACCCCCCCCTGGGCCCCCCCACCCTGCCCGTCCCCCTCCAGGAACACGGGCAGGAGGGGGGCTGGGGGCCGAAGGGCTCTGGGGCTGGGGGGAAGGGCTTTGGGGGTGCTGAGGCAGCTGAGAGTCAGGGGGGACCCCAGGGTGGGCTCAGGGGGACCCTCCAGCACCAGCACCTGGACAAGCTCAGGGCAGGAGATGGGGGAACTGTGGGAACGGTGACCCCGAGTCCTTGGTGAAGGGCTGTGGGGGTGTCAGGGTGGCAGCTGTGAGGTGCTCACCATGCACTGTCACTGTCACTGGCGCTGACTCCTCCCATCCCTGTGATACCCCATTGTTCACCCAGGCCTTGCAGCGATAGCGGCCACTGTGGTTCAGCTGCAGAGGGGACAGGGACAGCTCGGTCCCATTGTGGAGCCCCCCCAGTTCCATCTCCTCGTGGTAGAAGAACACCCAAGTGACCGACTTGTCCCGCCTGTACCGGCAGCGCAGTGTCAGCGTTTCCCCCTCCAGCAGTGCCCGCGCCGGCACCTGCAGCACCAGCTGGTCTGTGGGGGCAGAGGGGTGCCATCACATCACAGGGATCTGGAGGGTCCTGATGTCACCTGGGACCCCCATATTGGGTCACAGCCAGCACACCAGGCTTCCCCAATTTCAACACAAGGGTCCCACCACACTGGGATGCTCTGGGATGTCCCTGGTCACACCAGAGGGTGACCCATGGAGTGGAGCCCATCCAGCATCCTCAGGGTTCCCGTGGGTGCCAAGCTGGGGACACACAAACCCCCCTCACCATCTGAGACTCTCACGGGGGGGGCTGAGCCCACTGCCGGGTCTGTCACACATGTAGGTGCCACTCTCAGTGACATTGAGGTGGTCGGTCCCTCCTGCCCCCCAGCGCTGCCCCATCCCTTACCAGGTGGTGGCACCAGCGGTCCCCGAGCCCTGGCAGGTCAGTGTCACCCGGTCCCACAGCACCGCCGGCCTCCAGGGGGGCTCCACCAGGAGCTGGGTGGTCTGGGCACCTGTGGGTGACAGGGGACACCAGCCTGCCAGGGCCAGTGTGGGGCTGGGGACAGCGGGGTGGGGCCATGGCATCCCCCGAGGACTCACCAGCGAGGCCGAGGGTCTGGGCTGGAAGGGAGAAGGGAGGGTCAGGGCTCAGTGAGGGTCATGGGGACACTGTGGACACCCTATGTTTGTGGGGGCTGTCCCCAAACTGTCCATGGGGACAGCAGTTCTTGTGGGACCAGCCCCAAAAGACCTGTGCAGGGGGACATGTCCATCACCCACCCATGGCCACATCCCTGTGGCCAGACACCCATTCCAATGGGCCACCCTGGGCTGAGGCAGAACATGGGGACATCCCCATGGCACAAGGACCCACAGACACAGCCCATGTCTGTGCCCTGGTCCCCTGTCCTCCCCCCCAGCTCATGATCCCATCCCCAGCCCCCCCATGGCCACATCCTCACTGTTCTGTCATCCTTCCCTGTCCCAGTTCCCTTGTCCCATGCCCAGAGCCCCCCCCTGTTGCCAGTCCCACATTCCCCCCACATCCCCATCCCCCCTGTTTCCTGTCCCTGTCCCCAAAGCCACCCCACATCCCTGGTCCCACCCAGGTCCATGCCCTGCTCTGGCTCTGCTGGCATTGGGGACCTCAGGGGACCCCACAGCCCCCCTGTGCCCCCTCCCTCCCCATCCCAGGGGTGTCAGGCCCATGCCCGGGGCACTCACCCCACAGGAGCAGCGCCACCTTCCCGGCCATCCCGGTGTCCCCAGCCATGTGCACTGGCTGTCACTCGCTGCTGTGGCCACCGCTCCCCTGGCTGGCGGCTCTTTGGATGAAGGGGAAGGAAGCGAGGTCACGTCTGTCCCCATGTGTAGGTGGCCCTTGGTGGGGGCAGGGTGGGGACAGGATGGGGGCAGGGTGGGGACCTTGTGGGACATGGGGGGATGGTGGGACATGGTGGGGACATGGTGTTGCCAGAATTTGGAGGCTGAGGCGGTGTGGGGAGCCAGGGATGGGTGTCCAGGGGAATGGGGTGCCCAGGGATGGGGTTCCAGGGGAATGGGGGTCCCAAGGGTTGGGTGGACTCAGACTTGGGGATGAGGGTCCCAGAAAAACATGGGCCTCCAGGGATTTGTGATCATGGGATGGGGGCCAAGGGATGGGGGTGCCAGGGGAAAGGGGGGCCCTGTGAGAATGGGGGCCCTGGGGAAATCAAGGTCCCCAAGGGAAGGGGTGTCCCAGGGACTGGAATTACTGGGATGGGGTTCCTTGGGGTTGGAGATCCTGGGGAATTGCAGTCCAGGGATGGGGGTCCCAGGAAAGGGGGGACAGAAGGAAATTGGGTCCCCAGGTTGGGGTCCCAGAGGAATGGGGGTGCCAGGGATGGGCAGTGGCTGGGGGGGCACAGGGGTCACAGCTCCTTCCCTGGGTGCCTCAGATTTTGGGGTGATGCGGGGCCCTGCAAAATCCCCCTGGGGTTCTCATTTCCTGGCCAGGCATTGCATGGGGGTCCTGGGTAGCTCTGCCTCTGTGCCCTCCCCCACCCTGACTTTTTCCTCTCTTTATTTCTCTTTTTTCCTTATTCTCCTTACTTTTTGCCATATCCCCTCACCCCCGGTTCCTGGCTCAGCAATCCTGGGGTGCACCTGAGCAGGGAATGGGTTGGGTGACCCAGGGAAGGGGGAAATTGGGGAACAGGGGGTGCAGGGAAGGGTGGGGGAGTCTTTGAGGTATGGAGGTGTTGGGCTGTGCCCCCTCAACACTTTCACTTTCTTTGTCCTGGAGGAGAGGGAAGAGGCCGTTTGTGCTGAGAGTCAGATGGGAAAGGGGGCAGCTCTGTCCTGGGGGGGCACATCCAGGGGGATTCTGTCCTCTAAGGTCCCTGTTCTGGAGTTCACCTGGGGGAAACCAGTCCCAGGGGGTGACACATCCTGGCATGGGGGGTCCTGTCCCAGGGGTGGCAGTTCCAGAAATGTCCCTGCACATTCCTGGCCGGGTGCCTGTCCCAGGGGTGGCACATCCTGGGGACCCCTGTCAATGCAAGGGTGGGGCCCAGCCATGGCCCAGCCCCACTGCACAGGGATGGCCATTGCCCAGCCCTGCTCTGCCCAGCCCCAGGGGGCAGCCAGCACCTGAGGGTCCCCCTGCCCCTTGGCTTTGATTCTGGCAGCTTTAGAGCTGCTGCAGAGGTGAGAATTCTGTGGGTGGAAAAAGGCCTGCCTGTGGTTTGCTCAGCCCTGCAAGAAGCACAAAACCCCAAAGGGAGCTCAAGCAGTGGCTCTGTGGGGGCCTTTGATGGTTTTCAGAGCAGGGCTGGCTGGAAACCTCTTCTGAGGGGGCAGCTGTGAGGGAACCAGTCCGGAAATGCAGCAATTGATCATTTTGTCCCTCTTGGCAAGGGTCTGAGAGAGCCCCAGAACTATTGCAAATCCCACACCGATTTGCTCAACCACCTGACCTGGACCCTCCTTCTTGAACAAAACCTGCAGCCCTTTGGAACCTCCCGGAAAGAATGTTTGGGTTCTGGATGTGCACACCAGAAGAGAGGGAAAGTGTGGAAATATTGAGCAGGGGCTGCACACGAGGGGCTGGGGAACAGGGGTGTCACAGCAGGAGCAGGGAGTGCCCAGGCAGGGGAATTCAGGGCAGGCTGGAGTGGATTTGCCAGGGAATCAGACCCTGAGGCACACACGGGCATTTCCACAGATTCCTGTGCACTGTTCCACACATGCACAGAGCTTCTCTCCTTCCTTCATGGGGAAGTCAATCAAGTTTCAGGGTGGGAATGAGCAAAATGGGGAGAATTCCTGAATATGGGCCAAGAAAAGGCTTCCTTAGGGGCTGGGTTGCTGCCCAGCAGGCAGGGAACAATCCCATGGAGCTGTTGGACACTCAGGGAGATTTCCACACTCTGTGTTATCCACAAACAAACACAGCTGTGGGATGCACCAAGGGGCCACTAAAGGGAACCAAAAAGTGTCCTTTCTTTGAGGTTTGTTTGTGTTTTTATTGTGAGGGACTTGCTGGGAGAGCAACATCTTAGAAAAAACCATTCCATAAAGCAATGACCTCTTCTTTCTGCTGCAGGAGAAAAAGAAAGAGGAAAATGGTGTGCAGACCCTTTGATGCAGTGGGAGGATTCAGGGAGGGGGGCAGGGACACATCACTCACAGGTGTCACCCCCTTGACAGGTCTCCAGAACTGGTGTCAATGAATCAAAGGTGTGTTTTGACCATGGGTGTCCCCAGCCCTGCCCCCAATCAGGATCCACAAGAATGACCAACGTAGAGCTGTCGGGACCCCCACAAAGGGACAGAGGGACCCCTGTGACTACCCCTGACGTGCTGTGACACTGGGGCACTGGGGGGCACTGGGGGCACACTGATTCCCCTCAGGTCCCTTCTTCCTCTTCACAAATTTTAACAGGGCTCCTCCTCATTCCCCCCTCCCAGTGCTGGGGGGACACACCACGTTTGTCCCTCTTATTGTACCCAAAATGCAGCTTTTTGGTCAAACTGCAGCCATGAAACAAGGCTCACTGTTTAAAATTTGTAAATGTTTAATGAGGGGGGGAAAGGGACAGTAAACAGTGTGCTGGGTGGCTTGGAAGCAACTGCCAGAGGCACATGGTTAACTACAGCAATTCTCCTTACATGGGTTCATTGTATTGGTGAAATACATACTCAGGAAGGTTATACTTATTCAAACATTCTTTCCAGTTCACATGTTATGGGAATCCTTTCAATTGGTTTGACCCTTGATTCATTTTCATGAAGTCCATGCCATACTGCAGATTAAATTTATATATTTTATGTCCCCTCAAAGGCCCCCCCATTCCATGGTTTGACAGTTCTTGATAAACAAAGGGGTCAGTGGTAAATTCCTCTTTGCATTTCTCTTTTTGATGTTTATTTGTTTGCTACTTTTCAATGTGTTGTTCTCATACAGATGAGATACTCCACCAGTACATTAAATCAACATTAGCTATTTCACAAAATTATCTGAGTTATTCTCACCATTGTCACTTAGTTACACAAACAAAGGCTTTAGCTACTTCTGCAACAGTTAATGTTATAATACACAGCACATTGTCTCTATCTTGATATTTTGGGAGAGTCTAAACTATAATATATTTATCACACTAAAATATATGTTCTACACAGGGATTAGGGTAAAAAGGCCAACAAACTGTAGTGTATCAAAAGCAATTAAAAAGTGATTTCAAACTGTATTGTATCAAAATAATTTAGAAAAACCAATATGCCCATGAAAAGCCATTGACCCCTCAAATTATTCATAACAGGTGGAAGGTGTATTGAAGGGTTTATTTGACTTCTCCTTATCCTGCTCTGATTTTTGTCCCTGCAATAAATTCAATTCATATCTCTAATTCCAAGGCAGGCAGTTTTGCCCATGACAGGATTTGATGAGTGATCTCCCTGGTCCTTGTCTCAGCCCAGGAACCCTTTGCTCAATTTTCTCTCCCCCATCCAGGTGTGGAGGGCAGTGAGAGAGCATTCATGTGGTGGGTGCAGGGTCATCATCCACTGTCCATCCACAGCAAGGCAGGGAGGAGGAGGAGGGTCCAGGTCAGGTTGTTGAGCAGATTGGTGTGGGATTTGCAGTAGTGCTGGGGCTCTCTCAGTCCCTTGGGCAAAAGGACAAAATGATCAATTGCTGCATTTCCAGACTGGTTCCCTCACAGCTGCCCCCGCAGGGGGGGGTTTCCAGCCAGCCCTGCTCTGAAAACCATCAAAGGCCCTCACAGAGCCACTGCTTGGGCTCCCTTTGGGGTTTGTGCTTCTTGCAGGGCTGAGCAAACCACAGGCAGGCCTTTTTCCCCCACAGAATTCTCACCTCTGCAGCAGCTCTAAAGCTGCCAGAATCAAAGCCAAGGGGCAGGGGGGGGACCTCAGGTGCTGGCTGCCCCCTGGGGCTGGGCAGAGCAGGGCTGGGCAATGGCCATCCCTGTGCAGTGGGGCTGGGCCATGGCTGGGCCCCACCCTTGCATTGACAGGGGTCCCCAGGATGTGCCACCCCTGGGACAGGCACCCGGCCAGGAATGTGCAGGGACATTTCTGGAACTGCCACCCCCCGGGACAGGACCCCCATGCCAGGATGTGTCACCCCCTGGGGACCCCCCCAGGTGAACCCCAGAACAGGGACCCCAGGGACAGGACCCCCCTGGATGTGCCCCCCCCAGGACAGAACCTCCCCCTTTCCCATCTGACTCTCAGCACAAACGGCCTCTTCCTTCTTGTCCAGGAAAAAGAAAAGAAAGTGTTGAGGGGGGGTGCCCAACACCTCCATCCCCCACAGCCTCCCCACCCCCCCCCTGCACCCCCCCCCCCCCATTTTTCCCCTCCCTGGGTCCCCCACCCCCTTTCCCTGCTCAGGTGCTCCCCAGGATTGCTGAGTCAGGAACCAGGGGTGAGGGGATGTGGCAAAAAAGTGAGGAAAATAAGGAAAAAAAAGAAAAAAAAGAGAGGAAAAAATCAAGGGGGGGGGGGGGGGGAGAGGGCAGAGCTACCCAGGACCCCCCATGTGATGCCTGGCCAGGAAACAGAGCACCCCAGGGGGGGCAGTTTGCCCCCCTGGGTCACCCCAAAATCTGAGGCACCCAGGGAAGGAGCTGAGACCCCCATGCCCACCCAGCCACTGCCCATCCCTGGCACCCCCCATTCCCCTGGGAACCCAAATCCATGGGACCCCCATTTCCTTGGTCCCCCCCCCCTGGGGGGGGGACCCCCATCCCAGGACTGCATTTCCCCAGGATCTCCATCCCCAGGACCCCATTCCCAAAGGATCCCCCCCATTCCAGGGATGGGACATCCCTTCCCTTGGGGACCTTCCCCTCCCAGGGCCCCCATCCCCAGGGTCCCCCATTTTCCCCACCCCTGGAACCCCATCCCCCCCATCCATCCCCATCCCCATGATGGGACCCAATCCCCTGGAGGGACACATTGTTCTGGGACCCCATCCCCCCCCATCCCCAGTCCCCCCAACCCCCAGGGACCCCATTCCCCCCCCTCACCCCCCACCCCCATCCCCCATCCCTGGGCCACCCCATTCCCCCCCCACCCCATCCCTGGCCCCCCACACCCATGGGACCCCCCCCAAATTCTGGGAACACCATGTCCCCACCATGTCCCACCATGTCCCTGGGACCCATGTCCTTTCCCAGGTCCCCCAGCCCCACCCAGGTGGGTGCCCCCAGTGGCCCCCCACCCCCCCCCCCCCCCCACCAAGGGCCACCTACACCCTGTGGGGACAGACCCCAGACCTCCTTCCTTCCCCTTCATCCCCCAAGAGCCACCAGCCAGGGGGGGGTGGCCCAGCAGCCAGTGACAGCCAGTGCACATGGCTGGGGACACCGGGATGGCCGGGAAGGTGGCGCTGCTCCTGTGGGGTGAGTGCCCCAGGCACGGGCCTGACACCCCCCTGGGATGGGGAGGGGGGGGGGGGGGTGTGGGGGGTCCCCTGAGGTCCCCAATGCCAGCAGTGCCAGTCAGTCCATGTTACCCACAGTGGACCTGGGTGGGACTGGGGATGTGGGGGGCTTTGGGGACAGGGGCACAGGGGGTGGGGGGATTTGGGGATGGGGATGTGGGGGAGGAATGGGGGACTGGCACCTTGGGCTCAGGGAGCTCTGGGGATCCCAGACAAGGGAACTGGGATGGGAGGGACAGAAGGGGACAAGAACCAGAGGATGGGGGCCAGGGGATGGGGCCATGGGGATGGGATCAGATGATGGGGAGGGGGGTGACCTGGGGGGATGGGCTGTGTCCATGGTGTCCTCATGCCCAGGGTGTCCAGGGTCCCCAGTGTCCCCATGTTCTGCCTTAGCCCAGGGTGGCCTCAGGTGTCCCTGTTCCCAAGGTGTCTGTGCCACAGGGATGTGGTGCACAGGGCTGTGACACAGACATGTCCCCCTGGCTCTGGTGCCAAATCTTTTGGGGACCACCCAGACACACCCCAAAGAACTGCTGTCCCCATGGGGACAGTTTGGGGGAAGGCAGGGACCCACCCCCCAGTCCCCCAGGTGCTGTCCCCATGGTGCCCTCCCACCCAGCCCCCTGTCCCTTCTCCCTTCCAGCCCAGACCCTCGGCCTCGCTGGTGAGTCCTCGGGGATGCCATGGCCCCACCCCCCTGTCCCCAGCCCCACACTGGCCCTGGCAGGCTGGTGTCCCTGTCCCCTGTCACCCACAGGTGCCCAGACCACCCAGCTCCTGGTGGAGCCCCCCCTGGAGGCCGGCGGTGCTGTGGGACCAGGTGACACTGACCTGCCAGGGCTCAGGGACCACCAGTGCCACCACCTGGTACAAGGACAAGGACAGGGCAGGTGCTGGGGGCAGGGGGGACAGGTTTCTCACCACCTCACTGTCACCGAGAGGCACACCTACACACATGACACAGACCCGGCACCAGGGCTCAGCCCCCCCTGAGAAGTCTTAGATGGTGAGGGGGGTTTGGGTGTCCCCAGGGGGCACCCACCTGGGGACCCCCAGGGCTCTGGGTGGGCTCCATGCTCCATGGGTCACCTCCTGTGTGACCAGAGCCCCTGTCCCTGCTCTGGGGACATCCCAGAGCATCCCAGTGGTGGGGACCCCCAGGGAAACTCTGGACCCCTGGGACAGGCCCACCCCCCTGGGTGTGACCCAATGGGGGGGGGACCCTGACCCTCAGATCCCTGGGTGTGACCCCTGACCCCCTGTCCCCCAGACCTGGCTGGTGCTGCAGGTGCCCTCCTCAGGCACTGCTGGAGGGGACACGGTGACACTGCGCTGCCGGGCTGGCAGGAACCCAGGGTGGACCTCCCAGGTGTCCTTCTACCATGAGGAGAAGGAACTGGTGGGGCCCCTGATGGGACCCAGCTGTCCCTGTCCCCTCTGCAGCTGACCCACAGCCTGCAGCTACTGCTGCAAGGGCTGGGTGAACAACAGGGTCCCTGGGGGGTCAAACCAGGTGGAGTGACAGTGCACAGTGACACCCCACCCAGAAGAGACCCAGAGCATCCCCCCTCCCAGGTGACAGTGTTGGAATGGGGGATTCCCATCCCCTTTTGTGGCACTTCAGGGAATTCCAGGAAACTCCCACCCCCAGGGTCCCCCTGACTGAGCTGATGGGCACCCCCCCCTGGGGGCACCCCCAGTTGCAGGAGCCACAGGGGCAGGGGGGATGAGGCTGTTGGGTGGGGGGTGTCCTCCCATCCTGCTGGTGCTGGCTGTGTCACTGGGAGGTCTCCCCCTGGTGCAGTGGAATTCCCCAGGGGGGACAGTGGAGGTGGGGGGGGCCCCTGGGAGAAACCCCATGACCCATCTGCCAGGACCCCAGGGCTGGGGACCCATGGGCACAGGGTGTTCTGGACCCCAGTCCTTTGGAACCTGGGTCCCCAGTCCCCTGGAAGTGTTCTGGGGACCAGTCCCCAAATTCAGGCCCCATGGTGTCCCCCCAGGGGGCTGGGGGGGGGGGCCCTGACCCCCCCACCCTCCCCCCCCAGCCCAGACCCAGCCATCTCTGTCCCTGGGGAAGCCCCCCTCCATTCCCCCACAAACAGCTCCCAACCATGGGAATCCCCCCACCAGGGGTCCCCCCCCCTGGGGGAACCCCCCCCCTCTCCCCCCCTCCCCTGGGTCCCCCCCAGTCACCCTCCCCTGTTCTCCCCCCCTGCCCTCCCCCCCAGGGTCCCTCTGGGGAGTCCCCCCCCATCCATGGGGGACCCTGCCCCCCACCCAGGGCCCTCCCTCAGGAATTAGACTGCCTGGGGCTGGGGCTCCATGGGGTCCAAGGGGGGTCCCTGGGGCTGAAACCCCAGGGGGACAGGTGGCACCCCCCAGCTGACCTGGCAGGGTGCCCCGGGCAGGGGCCATGGGGACAGGTCCCCTGGGGGACCCTGGGGGCAGGGGGGGGACTCACTGCTCCACTGGCCCCCAGTGCCCTGGGAGCTGGTGTCCCCTGGGGACAATGACCCTGTGGCCAGGAGTTCCCCCACAGTCCAGGATGACCCCATCCCCCTGCCATGACCCCATCACACCCATGGGTGATCCCTGTCCTGGGGGTCCCCCCCCCCCAGCCCCAGCCCTCCCTGTGGCCCCAGCCCTGTCTGTGTCCCCACAGTGCCCATGGGCCAATGCCACCATCACCCCAGGTCCCCTGTCACACCAGGTGCATGCAGGTGACAATGTGACCCTGCACTGCTCAGTGCAGGTGGGGGCTCAGCCCCTGTCACCTTCACCTGGCTGCACAACGGGCAGGAGGTGGCCCAGGGTCCCCTCCTGGAGCTCAGGGACATCGATGTGGGACATTCAAGCACCTACCAGTGCGTGGCCACCAACCAGCTGGGACAGGACGGGCACCGCGTGTTCCGGGCACTCAGCCCTGAGCTGGCCCTGGAGGTGACACCTGGCTCACCCTGGGTCACAGGTGGGGTCACACACAGGGGTCCAGGGGGTTCAGGACCCCCCTGGGGTTCAGGGTGACCCCAATGTGTCCCTCTCTGTCCCCAGCAGTGGCTGTGAATGTCAGCAGGACCCTTTTTGTTCCTGCTCCTGCTCCTGGCTGTCATCGGGGCTGTCACTGGTGGCACCACCAGGGGTGGTGACAATGGAGGGGGATGGGGTCCTGGGGGGGGGGGGGAAGGGGGTGGGGGGGGGGGCAGCACCCCCATCCCCAGAGCCTGGGTGGGCACACCATGAGCCTGCAGTGACCCTGAGCCATGGGGGGGCCACACCCTTGGGGGGGGGAGGCTTGGGGGGTTCAGGGCCAGGAGGGGCCTTGAGGAATTTGGGGTGGTCAGGGGGGATCCTGGGGGCTTTCAACAGGTTTGGGAGTTGTGGGGATGTTGAGGGCTCCATGATGTTGGGAGCATTTGGGGGGTCCTGCAATATATACCAGTGGGAACTGGGGCCTGTTTGGGGTCTGGGGGGGGGTAATTTCAAAATTATAAGGGTCCCAGGGGGGTTGGGGGTCATTGGGTTTCCATTCCAAGGGGGGCTGCCCAGGTTGGGGGACCTTGTTCAGGGGGATGGGGGAGGAGTCTGGGGGAAGAAAGGGGTCAGGGGGGTGTCAGGGGGGGGGCTGGGGTCCCTTTTGTCCCAAGTGTGGGGGTGGAGGGGGGTCCAGGGGCCTTTAAAAAGTCCCAGGTGGGGGCTGGGGCCCAAGGGCACCTTAGTGGGAGCACCCTTTTGCAGCCCAGGAAGCCCCAGGACAGGTGAGTGGGGGCCATCAGATTTGGATTTATGAGGACACCCTGAATACCCAGACCCAAAGGACCCCTGGGTTGTCCATGGGCCCCACCCCCCTGTCCCCTGGGAGGGAGGGGCTGGACACCACAGAGAATCAGGGGAGAGGGGAAGATCTTGGGGACCCACCCCAAAACACCCAATGGGTGTCACCCCAAAAAGGTCTGGGAAAAAACCCCAGGGGAAGGGGGAGGGGACCACATGGGCCCCTGGGCAGGACACCACAAGTGACATCCATGGGAACCACAGGAGTGACACCTTTGGGGACACTGGGAGAGGACCATCCCATGGCTCCTGTGGGGCCCATCCTGGGGGTGATGGCCACCCAAGGGGGGCTTCCCCAGGTCCCTGAACCTGGGAGAAGCTCCCAGGAGAAACCAGTACATGATGGCTCCCCCTTCTCCTCCCAGTGCCAGGGGCACAGGACCCCATTTCCTTTGTATTTGGTCCCAAAACACAAGCTTTTTGGTTAAACTGGGAGATGGTGTTTGTTCAGCTTTGTTTGATTTTGGGAATGGAATTCTCAGGTCTGGGCTGGGGGAAAAACAGGGCTGCTGCCCTCATGAGATTGTGCCCAGTGGAGGCACAAAAAGTCCCAAAGGGCTCAGTTTAGAGAAGAATATAATTTCCTGAAAATAGCAATAAGAGAGAATAAAACCAACAGCAACAGCAACAAGGTTCAGAGTCCAAATGGTCACACAAGGAACAATTTCAGGAAAGCCCCCCCAAAAATTTCCAATCCCAGACATTTCCCCAGCACGTTTCCTCCACCAGAAGGAACCTGGCAGGGCCCTGGACCTTCCTTGCTCTGATGGCCAAAGTGGCCTTCAGGAGGCTCTGGATTCTCCCATGCTGTCCCCTGTCCCAAACCCCTCCTCTGCCCTGTTCCCCACACCAGAGGATCCACAAAGGCCCTGTGGGGGTTCCAGAGCCTCCCCTTTTCCCAGGGCAGTCAGGATCAGGCATGGCACCATGGCACAGGGTGGGGTGTCAGAGACAGGAAAAGTTTGATGTCTGGAGACATTTTGGAACAGCTGTGTGTTATCAGGGGTGGGTCAGGCCTTGCCCTTTTTTGAGACAGGGCCCCCAAATGTCCATCAGTCTGTCAGCCATGGCACACACAAAAGCTTCTGTGAAAAGCTCTGCCAAAGCCAGCTCCTGAGTGGCTTTATATGACCAGAAGTGCCACCTGGGGAAAGGCCCTTGGTGGCCCAACTGGCTTAAAAGGCAGAGCATGAGATATGATTGAAGTGTCTGACCCTGTCCTGTCTTCTCTTGGGAAACCTGTCTGTCCCATCCACACTGGAACCCAGGAGGATGGGACAAATTTTAAATGAGAAAAGGGGAATCAAGTAAGGGAGCATTCCTGGGGAGAGAATGGGGCAGTCCCTGAGGGTACTTGGGCACTTGGATGGGGCTGGGGAGCCCCTGCAGGTACGAGCAAAGGGATGGGGGGGAGCCCTGGGGGTACTGGGAGAGGAAATGGGGAGCACAGGGTGCCCTGTGGCCCTCCATCTGAGCCATGACCACCTCCCTTGGAAGGATGGGCAACCACAGGAGCCATGGAGGGAGCACCCCCAGTGTCACCCAGTGCCTCCCCACCCCCAGAGCATCACAACTTTTGGTGTGGATTGTCATAGATGTCACTGGGTTCCCACGGTTGCCTTTGCAGCTCCATGTACGTCGCCTGAGGATCCTCCACTGGGGGTGCCAGGGGTCTGGGGGGGCCCTGTGGGAATAAGGGGGTGTGTCAAGGGGATGGGAGGTGCTGGGGTTTTGGGTAAAAGGTGTATCATGGCTGGAGCCTGCACTCACCTTTCCTGGTGCTTCCTGGCATCTGCAAAGGAAAACTGGAGGGGTGACTTTGGAGACCCAGGGCCCCCATCCACCCTTGGGAATGCTGAACCACCACCAGACACACAATTCTCCCCAGGCCCCCCAGTATCCCCTGATGCCCCCCCCAGATCCCTGACCCACCCCACTTGCACCAACAGCCTGAGCCCCCAGAACCCCCCCTGGACACAGCCCCTGGCAGGGGGGGGACCCTGATAGAACCCCCAACATCCCTGCAGGACCCTCCAACAGCTCCCCAGGGCTCTGAGCCAAGGTCACTGCGGGCTCAGCCCCTCCCAAGTCAGGGGCTGTGGGTGCCCCCCCCAGCCCCCCACTCTGGGGCCTTCCCCCCCCCCTCCATACCCCCACCCCCCCATCCCCCATTGTCACCCACCCACACGGTGCCACCAGTGCCAGGTCACAATGACACCCACAAGCAGGAGCAGGAACAAAAGGGCCCCACCAACCTCTGTGGCCACTGCAAGAAACAAAGGGGACACATCAGGGTCCCCCATCACCCCAGGGGTCCTGCACTCCCTGATGACCCTGTGTGACCCCACCTGTGACCCCTGTGTCCCCCAGGATGAGCCAGGTGTCACCTCCAGGGCCAGCTCAGGGCTGAGTGCCCGAACACACTGTGCCCATCCTGTCCCAGCTGGTTGGTGGCCACGCACTGGTAGGTGCCCAAATGTCCCACAGATGTCCCTGAGCTCCAGGAGGGGACCCTGGGCCACCTCCCTGCCCATTGTGCAGCCAGGTGAAGGTGACAGGGCTGAGCCCACCTGCACCGAGCAGCCCTAGGGTCACATTGTCACCTGCATGCACCTGGTGTGACAGGGGACCGGGGGTGATGGTGGCATTGGCCACGGGCACTGTGGGGACACAGACAGGGCTGGCAACTCTGGCAGGGGGAAACCCACAGGTCACCCCAGCCCGAGGGTCCCACTTGTCAGGAGAACTGACATTCCCTGGGTCAGAACTGGGTTCCCCCATCATGACCCAGGGACCTGTACCCCCCTGTCATTGTCCCCAGCCTGGTGCAGCTCCAGGTGGGGGCCAGAACCCAGCAGTGGTGCCCCCTCAGCCTCCCAGGTGCCAGGAGAAGGACTGGGGACCTGTCCCCACATCTCCACCACAGCTCCAGCACCAGGTCCCTCCCCCCATGGCCACCTGTCCCAGGGAATCTTCAACCTGAAGGGGACACCCCAGGGGGGGAAAGACTTTGGGGGACTTTGGGCAGGAATGAAGAGGATTGGGGACCCAGTAGAAACTTTGGGGACACAGGAACAAGAAGGGGGGGATTGGGGAGTTTGAGGATCCCCAGTGAGCAGAAGGGGACCCTGGGAGGCATGCCCAGACCTGGGGACAATGGGGAGACCCCCAGGAAAGGGGGAGACCCAGGCAGGTGATGGGGAAGCCAGATGAGAGGCTGAGGAGCCCTGGGGAATGGGCTTTGGGTTTAGAGATGGGCAGGGCTGGACCCAGGGAAGGGGGACTCAAAAGAGGGTGGAGCAGGGAGTCCTGGGAACCATGGGGATCCAGGTATTTTTGGGGACAGACTCCCACAGAGAGGATACAGGGATCTGCAGAGGAACTGGGCAAACTTGGGGGTACCAGGGAAGGTGACTTGGGAAATTTGGGTTGACCCCAGAGAGGAGTAAAGGGAGGGGGAAGGCATTCAGGCAGGGTGGAGGAACCCGCAGGGAAACCAGCACTGGATGGGGCACCAGGGGGGGATCTGGGCAGCTGGGGGGGACAGGGCCACTGTGCAGTGCCAGGGACCAGTGGGGGGGACAGCCTGAAGGGCCATGGCAAGGACTGGGACTCACTGAGGGTTTCTGGTGCCAGGGCTGGGTGGGGGGGATGGTGTCAGAGGAGAGGAGCAGGCATCCCCAGGGACCAGGCTGGGAGTCCTGCATTCCTTGGATTCTGGGGAGGCTTGGACCGTCTCTCCCCAGCAAGGCCAGGGACCCCTGGCCATTCCTCACTGCTGGACTGCCCCGGGAATTTTAAAAGCAGTAAAACTGCTGTGTTGAAAGGGTTTCTGTCTGTTCCATGATCACCTTCCTAACTGTGGTTTTTTTTTTCAGGAAATCTGGAAGGCCAGGGCCCTTTTACCCCATGCTTTGGCTGACATGGGGGACTCAGTATTGTGCCCTGGGCATTTACATCCCCAAATGGGCTCAAAGTTAGGAACACATTACAAAAAGGGAGCTGATTATCATATTGTTGCAATTTTAGTCAGTGGAAATGTTAATTTTTCTAAAGGGGAATTGAAAAGGTTTGTAAAAAGGGTCCTGGCACTTCCCACAAATTTCTCCTGAAGAAATCCATAATATTCAATTTTGGGATAAAGTTGGAAATAAATGGATATCCTTGGGACAGTCTGGGATATATCTTCCCAGGAAGTTTGTGTTCCCCAAGTTTACAAATTGGAACAGGGTCCCCAGACACTGGGAAGCCCAAAAGGAATTGGAGAAAAAGCCAAATTTTAAGCTGCCATGCTGTTCTCCCAGCTTCCCCTCCCCCATCCCTGGGAACCTTGTAGTCCCAAAACTTGGTATTTTAAATTTGAGGATTCTCTGGGATAATTCTCTGGGAAGTCGACTCCCTGATCCCTTTAAAATGCCTGGGTTTGTCCAGGGAAAGTCCTGGCCAGATGGCATGGAAAACCCAAAACCCCATGGGTTCCTGCTCTGAAACCCAGGCACCCAGGCACATTCAGAGAGCAGTGTGACCCAAAATCCTGCCCCAGTCTATAGGGGTCCCACAAGATGGAGGCAGCCATGTGGCACCTTCCCAAACCTGGTCTTCCCCAAGATTCTCCTGGAGTATCCCAAAATTCCATCCCCCCCAAATCCTGTTGCTCCCCAGGCCCCTGCTCCCCACCCTACCTGCCCCCACCCTCAGAACCCACCCCTCTCCTCCTCCCCCAGGGGGTCATTGCCCAAGGATGTCACCCAGGTGGCCCCACCCTCAGGCAACCACCTGACCCCTGCCCTCTTGGCCACAGTATGGCCCCTTCCCTCTGGGGGTGAAAGACCCTGGGGGAAAATCCACAGTATGTGGGTTTGGGAAGGGAAGAAGTCCCCACCCCTGTGCCCATGGTGTCCCTTCCCCCCCCCGGTTCCCCATGGTGGCTGGCACCCCCACCACTTTCCCCCCTGAGCTGAACCTGTCCCCAGGGCAACCAATGGGGATGGGGATGGGGGGGGGGGAGACCCCAGAACGTGGGAAGGTCCCAATAATCTGGTTAAGCCCTGGGACAGGACCAGCCTGCTTGGGGAAAAACCTTCAGGCTTCATGGAAAAGGAAGGGTTCCAGGGCTGGAATTCCAGACACGAGGGACAATTGATTAAGGGATCTGTAAATCCCACAAAGGTGGAACTGGGGGACCACCCTGTCCATATTTCCGTTTCCTTTAAATTCCTGAATTTGGAGAGAAATGCTGAGGATATTAATCCCAATGATTTAAAACAGCTTTTGCTGCTTATGACTGTGGATGGGAATTTCAAATTATGGGAATTAGGACATGGAAGGAATTGTTAAAAGATGCTCCACTGGTGGTTGTGTGGCAGATCCAAACACAGCTAAGGATGGCCAATGGTGTGGGGAACCTGTGCCTTGAACATCTCTGCCCGAAGGTCGATGGTCTTTACTCATCTGTCCAAGCTACCAAAATTCCTGCAGAAAAACCTGGGAAAGTTAAGGAAGCAGCTGAAAAAGCATTCTTTTCCTCAACCTGAAGGGCTGTTTCAACCTTGCCCAAAAAATAAAGCTGCCTGCCCCAAGCATTCCAGAAATTTGTTGAAAGATTAACTGGAGCTATTGAAATACAAGTTGAAAAGGAAAAATGGCAAGGGAAGAAGGGACCCCTGGGAAATGAGGTGTTTCCCAGCAAATGAACAGTGTCCTGCCAGCAATTTTGGGAATGAAAACATGGAGATGGGTCCCCTTCCACACTGATATGATACCATTCTGATCTGGCAGATAAGTGCCTCATTCTGGGACTGTTGGGCCAGAAGACACAGACATGGGCAGCCATGGGGGAAGGCAGTCCTGAAATGAGGAGTTGAGGCCAGCCCTGGGCCCATTCCCTCAACACAGCAGCACCCTGGGCCCCTCTCCAAAGACCAGCTATGGTCCAAAAGGATCCAACCTGGGAGGCTCAAACGAAGGGATGCCTGGGCACAATAACCAATTGGGACACTGGGGTTTGTCTGAGAATGTGGGCCTCAAAAGCCCTCCTGATGAGGGCCTTCCATGGCAAGAGACATGGAACTTTTCCAAGGTCTGACCCAGGGGTCAACAGCAGGGAAAAACCTGGAAAGGAGAGCTCCGGGTTGCCAGGCATTTGGACAACCAAAAGAACAGGGCAAGGGAAAGTTTTGGGACACAACAAGAAAAAATCCAGAAAGTTCCTCCCTGTTAATGGGGTGAATGAACTGGCCCGGAAGCAAATGTTTCCCACAGACCAGGCCTCCCAGTGGTCCATTTTGGAAAGCTGCAAAACAAAATGGTTCTTTTCCCCCAGTTTTTCCTTAGGGGCCTATTTTAACCCAGGAAAATCTTCATGTTAATGAGCCTTACAGGTTGCAGCCAACAGAATCACTCCACCTGAAAGACACTGACTGGCATTTTGTCTCTGGTCAATCCAGACCAGAGAATAAGCTGTTGGTCACCAAAGGATCTGTTATTGGTACATCGTCATTGGGGACAATTTGAGCTAATACAACACACACACTGCCCCAGAGATCCTAAATTGCCCCACTCTGATGGACAGGTGACAATGTCCCCCCTGTGCAATTTGTTCCAAAATATGCCTGTTTGGTGACCACCTGTTCCCCTGTTTCTCCCCAAAGGACTGTGGGTTGCACAAGCTGTTCCCTGTGCCATTTTACCTGCAAGCACTGAAAATGGTGGGGCCCCTCAGATCTTGCCTCAGAGGAAATAGGAGTTGGGAAAGAAAACTGGTGTATGGTATTTCCTGGGTAGTGGAATGGGGAGTCAAAACACATTGAGAATGCTTTGTAGACATGGGGCAGACCCACAGGGCCCAGTGCAACACTGGCCAGGACAATGGCCTTTGGGGGGAAAATGCCGGGTCACGTCGAGGTGTAGGAGGTCTTTCCCAATCAGTTCTGACAATCCAAAAGCTTCCCCATCCAAATCCAGGGATCAAAATGGACCCCCAAAATATCCATCAATTCATGCTAGATTATTCAAACCCTTTGTTGTTGTGAGATTTAATGGCCCCAGTGGGTGGGGCTGTTGATGTTCCCAGACCCTCCACAGCATTTTGTCCTACAGCGGTTGTGGAATTTCAGGGCCCTCTCCCAAAAACACAAATCCTGGTGGACAGAAAGCCAGGAAACAGAAACCCCCTGGCCCCAGGGTCCTGGAAAAATTAAGGCCCCCAAGAGCCTGTAGAAGAACAAGAAAAAGGGTCACCCCATCAGTGACCCACAGGGGACCCTGGACCCCTCCAGGGTCCTGTCATCCCCTGGTGAAGGTGCCCCTCAAAAACAGATGACCCCACCTCCACCCCCTCCCACCAATTAATTCTGTCATTGAAGGGGGGGAGGGCCTGGGGCAAAAGTGGGGTCCCATCCCCCCCACTGGGAGGTGGGGCCCTGCACTGAATTAGGTGGGATTTGTGTAAAAGACCCCCCCAGGTCCAGATTCTCCCCACATCCGGGTGGGAGCCACCACCCTTTGCATCCATCAGTGAAGATGACACCATGGGCCCAGGCCCTGGAGGGGGCGAAAGGCCCCACATTCCAAAGGCCCTTCACTGGAGGGACTGACCCCAGCACCCTGATCAGCCAGCAGTAGGTTCCCTTGGAAAGGACAGGGCAGTGGGGGACACAGACCCCCCACCTCCCCATCTGGCTGGGGGATAGGTGAAAGTGACCCAAAACCCATCTTGGGGGGGATTCCCCCAAACATGTCACCCACAGACTCTGGCACCCAGGGGATTCAGAACTGACACCCACATGGTCTGGATTGCTCTCATTGGGGGCCCCAACCACAAGGGGCTGGCAGGCTGGGGGACCCCAACCCCAATGACCCCAAAATGACCCCAACCTCCCAGGATCCCCAGGACCAGGTGGAGGGGACACATGGTCCCCATGCAGGGGGCCTCACAGACCCAGGATGGCACCTGCCCCCAGTGCCCAGTCCCCGCCTGTCCCCACGAGCCCCCAGGAGGTGCCTGGGAATTGAGGGCAGGGATCCCTGAGAGAAACAGGAGGGGACACCTGGGGGCCCCCTGGACTCTGGTCCAGGGGAGGGGAGGGGATCCCAGTGCAGGGAGCTGTGCCCCTCCCCATCACCTGTCCCAGAAGAAGGGGGGGACCAGGGACATCAGCATGATGGGCATTGGGCAGGGGCTGAGGCAGCAGAGACACAGGAGGGACCCAGGGAGGGCTCTGGCACCTCCAGCACTGGGGGGATAGGGACAGAGGGGAAGGGACTGGGGATGAGGGGACCTAGGGACCCCGGTGAGGGGTGAAAGGACCTGGTGGATGGAAGGGGTCTCCTGTCTGGGGTGATGGAGGTCCCACAGGTGGGCACCTCCAGGGAGGCTGGGGGCTCCTGTGCCACTGTCAGCCATCCCTGCACTCACTGCGCCATCCTGATGTGATGGTTGCTGTGGTGCAGCTGCAGATTCCCCCCTACCTCCCAGAGGGACCTTACACCTCCTTGTCCCCATTGTAGAATCCCCACCCAGGGGCACCCCAGCATGTCCCACCAGTGCCCTGCAGGGCCAAAACCACCCAGCAGTCCCTGGGAACACCTTTGCAGGAGGGGGCAGGCCATGGGGGGCTGGGGGGTGCTGTCACAGCTGAGAGTCATGGGGAGCTCCCATTGGGACACACCGAGAAAGCCCTGGGGTGCCCAGAGCAATGGTTGGTTCCCCAAGACCTGGGATGGAGGGAGGATGCTCTCAGGGAGTCTGTCAGGGACCAGCTGTTGGGGTCCCACCCCATATGAGTTCCAGCCTGGGGTTTGCAGCACCGCGGGATGCCACTCAGATGCAAGAGGACAGGGACAGCTGGACCCCAACCATGCAGTCCCCCAGTGGAAACTGGGAGGAGCATGGTAAAACTTGACAGGGATTTGGACAGCTCGGTCCCACCAGCCCCCTGCCAGTGTCCCGTGTCCCCTGGGGAAGAGCAAGAGGAACCTGGGGCACCTGCAGCCATCTCAGTGACCGTCTGGGGACAGAGGGGTCTGGGATGGATGGAACACAGGACCCCCATTGGAAACCCAGTGGGATGGGTCTTTCCCATATTCCAACACCAGGATCACTGACACTGGGATGCTCCCATGTCCCCCAGAGATCTCCATGACCTGGTCACACCAGAGGTGACCCATGGAGTGGAGCCCACCCTGTGCCCTCAGATGAACTGGGGGTGCCAGGTGCAGGGACACCAAATCCTGGAGGCTGAGACTCTCACAGGAGCTGGCCCAGAGCCCCCTGGTCACCCAGATGTGGGTGCCACTCAAGGTGACAGTCAGGGGCACTCCCCAGTGCCCCCTCCCCCAGCCCCAGGTGCCCCCTCCTTGCCCAGGTGGTGGCACTGGGCCCCTGCCCCCATTGTCACCCAGTCCCACAGCACTGGGTGGCACCTCCAGGGGCCCACCAGGAGCTGGGTTGGTCTGGGCACCTGTGGGTGACAGGGGACACCAGCCTGCCAGGGCCAGTGTGGGGCTGGGGACAGTGGGTGGGGCCTGGGACACCCCGGGGACTCACCAGGGCTGGGGTCTGGGCTGGAAGGAGAAGGGACAGGGCTGGGTGTGGGGCCGACCACAGGGACAATGGACACCCCATGAAGGACAGGGCTGTCCCTACTGGGTCCCCATGGGACAGCAGTTCCAGTGGGAAAGTGCATGGGGTGGTCCCCAAAGTGCCACTCAGGGGACCCCTCTGGGGACAGCCATCTGGGACAAGGTCCCTCATGTTGTGCAGGACACCCCTGTCACACTGGTGCCAAACACACATGGGGACACTGTGGACACCCCCTGTCCAGAGACACCACGGACCCATCCCATGCCCATGGTCCCCCCAGGCCCCTGTGACAGTCATCCCCACCCATTTCATCCCCATGGCCACACCCATGGCCCAGGGGACCCCAGCATGGGGCTGGGTGCCTCCCCCCCATCCCAGCCCTGGGGACTCAGGTGCAGCCCCCACTTCCTGTCCCTTCACCATCCCCATCCCCAAATTCCTGCCCCTGCCTGTCCCAAAGCAGCCCCATCCCCTGCAGCACCACCTTCCCACTGGGGTACATCCTGGTGTCCCCAGCTGGCACTGGGGTCCTCAGGGAAGGCCGCTGGTGGCTGGCTCCTCCCCATCCCAGGGAAGGAAGGCCCGTGCCTGGTCACTCCCCATGTGAAGGGTGGCACCTTGGTGGGGGGGGGTGGCCACAAGCATGGCACAGGCTGGGGGGATGTGGGTGGTGGGGGGAGTTCCCATGGGGGGGCACTTTGGATGGGGGCCCAGGGGATGGGGTCCCCAGGAATGGGTGGCCCAGGGGGGGGGTCCCACTTGGGCAATGGGGGTCCCATCCCATGCCTGGGGAAGGGGATGGTCCAGGGATGGGGATGGGGTTGCCCATGGTGGGGATTTTGGGGAGACTCAGGGGGGGATGGCCAGGGATGGGGGGGGGGAGGGGGGGGGTTCCATGAATGGGGGCCCTCAGGAATCAAGGTCCTGTGGGGAAGATGGTCCCAGGGAAGGGACTGGAATGGGTTGCTGGGATGGGGTTCCTGGGGGTTGGGGGACCTGGGAATTGCAGATCCAGGGATGGGGTCCCAGGGGATGGGGGGAAGGCAATCGTGGGGGGGGCAATGGCAGTCCAAGGATGGGGGTCCCAGGAATGGAGGTGCCAGGGATGGGCAGTGGCCATGGGGGTCCCAGCTCCTTCCTGGGTGCCTCAGATTTTGGGTGACTGGGGGCCCAGCACTGCCCCCTGGGGTTCTCCTTTCCTGCAGGCATCACATTTTGGGTCCTGGGTAGCTCTGCCCCTGTGCCCCCCCCCCTGACATTTTCCTCTCTTTTTCTCTTTTTCCTTATTCCCAATTTTTTTTGCCATCCCCTCACCTTCCAGTTCCTGATTCAGCAATCTAGGGAACACCTGAGCAGGGAACAGGTTGGGGGGACCCAGGGAAGGGGCAAATGGGGAACAGGGGGTGCAGGGAAGGGTGGGGAGGCTGTGGGGGGGATGGGGGTGTTGGGCTGTGCCCCCATCAACACTTTCACTTTCTTTTTCCTGGACAAGAAGGAAGAGGCTGTTTTGCTGAGTCAGATGGGAAAGGGATTCTGTCTGTGGGGGCATCCAGGGGGGTCACATGGAGTTCCCTGGGGATCCCAGTCCCAGGGGTGACACCCTGGCATGGGGATCCTGTCCCCAGGGATGGCAGTTCCAGAAATGTCCTGCACATTCCTGGCCATTCCTGTCCCAGGGGTGGCACATCCTGGGGACCCCTGTCAATGCAAGG
>JALJVW010000073.1:82470-137523 GCA_024865655.1 Emberiza elegans | reverse complement strand
GCATCTGAGATGGGGGCAGCTTTGCCTGGGGGCTGAGCTCTCACTGGGGCATCTCAGAACCACCTCCAGGAAAGGGATGGGCTTTAAATGCCCCAGCTGAAACCCCTTTTTAAATGGGGTTCTTGTTTTCTCTTGGTCCACCGTTGTTTATGAGCCGTGCAGGCCTGGGGAGATCCTGGATCATTGGGTCTTGGTCTCAACAGATATCAGAGGCACTGGTTTAGTGCAAGGCAGCCTCTGGGGGCACAGGGACAGTATAGAGGCTGAGGCTCCCTACCTGTGCTGTCAGAGTGGCCTTGACCGAGCTTTCAGGGTAAACAGTGTCTGCCTGTGTCAGCACTGTCCAAAGTGCTACAAATGCAGCTGATAATTGATTCCTCAGAGGAGCTTTTAATTGCATTTAAACTCAAATGAAGTCCCATTTTTAAATGGGTACTATAGCCTTTTCCTGCTTAGCAGAATTGGTTTTGGGTGCTTTCAGGAGCTCTTTCAATGCTGATGACTGCTGGATTAACAGCATAGAGAAAATGAAGTCTCTTCCACCACAGAATAGTAAATGGCTCCTACATAACAGTTAGTTGATCAAAAAATAAGACTGGTCTCCAGAGCATTTCAGGTTTTGATCTCTCAGCCAAATCTGCCATGCAAGGAGCCTGTTGGTAATAAATTTTTGTTTGTGTTTGATGTAGTTAAATTCAGAAAATGAGCAGAGAGCAGATTCCAGAGGCAATGTGAGGAAACACTTGTGTTCTGGCTCAATTGCAGTCCCCTGTGTAGCCTTTTTCTCTCTCTATGCCCCTATTTCAGTGCACATTGTAAGAAAAAATGCCATTAGCACTGGGATGGAAATGCCATTAAAATGTGGAGATGCCCAAATGCCAGGGCAATGGGGTCTGGGTGATTCTCTAAGACACCCTGAGGATTGAAAGAGCTCTTTGTTGGAAGCCACAAAAGCATTCTGCCAAAGGCACCAGCTAGGCACTGATGTTTCTCATCCAGCTGTCAAGCAGCACCCATCTCTGGTGGGCTGGGGTTTTGAAGTGTGTTCTACCACTGCCCTTTGCTGTGTGCCACGGAGCAACGGGAAGAGCCTGATTAGACCTCTGGCCCTTGACATCCAAGTTACTAAAATGGATTCATTATTAGAAATCTCTCAATTGCCTGTCTAGGGTGCATTTCTAAATCTCCCATGTGGGTTTAGACAACTTGTAATGGAAATAGAAGGCAATTTGACATTTCATTCATTGTTCATGCAGAAACAAATTGTGAAATAATTTAGTAAAGGTACAAAGTCTGCCGCAGGTACATGGCTCTGGTTGGAGAAATTAGTCCTGAGGGGTTGGTGGTTCTGTTTCAAGGATGATCAGCTGCATTGCCCATTGCTGGGTCATGGGGCTCTGTGTGCTGTTTCACTGATCTTGGCCAGAAAGGCTTCCAAGAAGCAAAAGCAGAGGTAGATCCTTGTTTGCATTGGGGCTGGTGGGTAAGGAGCTGTGTGTCTGTCCCTGCAGTGCTTGTGGAATGGGTTTATGCCAGGAGCCCTGAAGTGGTGCAGCGCCACGCCCTGCCCGTGCTCTGGGCCTGCCTGGAGAACAAGGCGCTGCCTGTGCGCGCCAACGCTCGCGCTGTGGTCACAAGCTGGCCTGTGCCCTCTGCCAGGTGATGGGCACCCAGCTGATTAAGTGTGCTGAGAGCAAGCCTCCACACGTGCAGGAAAACCTCTCCAGCCTTTTGGGCTGGTGAAGGTTTCACGTTCTCCAGAAAGCTGACCAAGGGCTGAGTTGGAGACCTCCGGATGGGACTTTGAGCTGTGCCAAAAATGACCAAAGACTAAGGAAGGGTGTGCATCTGCCCCAGCTCTCTCCATCGCCCTTCCAACTCATGGCATGGGGGGTCTGATGGAGCTCCAAACTGAGGGCAAGGTGAAGATCAAGCATGGCTCAGCCTCACAAAAAGGTAAGCAGGGAGCAGGGCTGTTCTCTTTTGGGAGGAAGGGTCTTGTGGCAGCCCAGAGAGGCTGTGCACATTGCCAGGGAACAGCTGTGCCCTGCATGTGCCCCCTGCAAGGAGCTGTGCTGCTGCCAGGGCCCCTGGATCTGTAGGGCTGCTGAGCTGTGGGGCAGGGAGAGGAGCAGGAGGGTGCATGTGCAGCTGAGCCATTGCTGGAGAGCACAGGGCTCTGGGCTCCCTGCTGTCCCAGGGCAGCCCAGAGGCCAGGCTGTGCCTGTGGGAGCTCTGGGCAAGTGGCTCAGGGTTTTCCCCTGGCCTGATTCAAGTTGCTGCCAGCAGGAGCATGTTTCCCTGTGCAGCTGTTTAGAAGCTTCCAAGGAATCTGTCCCATGAAATACAGAGTTTCAGATGCTTTAGATTTACTTAGTGGGCTCTGTTACATTTTGCGTCTCCACTTTGCAGGCCTGACTGACTCCAGTATTTCCAAGAGTCTTCCACAGACACGACCCTCCTCACTGCTTCCATCCAAGCCCTTGCCTTCCATCCAGGTGAGCTCTTCTCCCATCAAGCCAAGCAAGGTGTTTGATGGAGAGAAAGGGAAAATGAGCACTGGCGACTACGATATTGGAAGAAGCAGCCAGAAGTAGAATTCAGAGACAAAAGGAGAGAAGGTAAGGACACCAAGCTAAGTCCTGTATGGTAGATTTGTGTTTATCCACACACATGTGGATGCCAGCTGGGAATGTAGGCACACATGCCGAGGGGAGGGCAGGAGGGGAGAGGTATCAAATGTGGGACATGGTCTCTCCCTCACCAGTTCCCTTTGCATTGCCCATCCCATGCCCATCTGCTCCATCAGTTTGACTTGTTTATTCTTGCCAGGTCCCAGTTGAGGGCAAATGTAAATGTCTTGAGGCATGAATGGGGGCAAGGCTGCATGCTTGATCTGAGCAATGTGATTTGTTCATTCCAGACCTCCTTGCCATATCCCAGTGATGGGGAAATGAAGAAGGCATCATTTGGACTGCCTTTGATCCCCCCAATACGCAAGGCAGGCAGTCTCCTGCTGACAGTGCTGCAGGGTCTCTGCCAAGCTCTCCCCAGGTGGATTTGCAGGAGTCCTGGGAGATGAGGTAAGCCAAGGTGTCTGCTGCTCCAGTGTGCTGTTCACCTCACTCTTCCCATCTCCTGTGGTCATTTTGCACAAGCTGTCCCATGTATTTAGGCAAACCTCTGTGTATTCAGCATTTTGCCCATCCAATGTCAAACCCAACAGCAATGCCCCAAGAGCAGAGGTGGTGGTGGGGAAGAGGAGGCAGGGCTTCAAAGCACCTCAGGATGGCTCCACTGCTGGACTTGGCTATTATTTCAGCCAGTGCTTGGCCAGCTCTGGGTGACTCCAGCAACTGAAAGCTAAAGGAGAATTATTCAGCTTTGCAACCTGTTGGGTTTGTGTTACATTTGCTCCTGCATCAGTGACCATGCTAAGAAGGTTTTCCTCCTTTCATTGTCCACCCATTCCCTCCCTTCTCTTTCTACCGCCTCACATGTTCTTTTGTCTTCCATCTTCCAGGCCAGGATCCAGCAGCAGAAGTGAAGAGAAAGTTCTCTGAAGATGCAGGTAGATACAGGGCAGGTCTGTCCTAAAATGACTTTTCTAGCCTTGACTCTGAGGTGACAATTGGAAAGTTTGTTAAAAAATGCAAAAATGTTTTGAAAGGTTTCCATTCCTTGATGGGTAGAGTGGACTCTCCCAGAACCCAGTCCCTTGAGAGTGTTCTCTGGTGGTGCAGTGAAAATTCCTCCAGTGTGAAGTGTTGAGTGGCAGGAGCTGGAGTGGTAGGTTGGGGTCCTGGAAATGCAGTGCAGGAAAAGGAAAACATTCCTCTCCATCCTGCATCATTTACCTTTTATCTCCCTGCAGCCTTTTCTAGTGTCAAAATAAGACTAGAAAAAGAAGGCATTTAGCAGGAAATGAGAAATGTTCCCTCCCTTCCTCCTGCTTTTGAAGCAGAAAACCTTTCCTTGGGGCTGTTTTTGAGCTGAAACCTTTGAGATGTGAAGGAGATTCATGGACATTGCCTGGTTTTGTATTGGGAGGAAATAGGAAACCTCCTAATGACAGAAAGTCCTTTTAAATTTTCCAGTTAAGGAGAAAGAGCCTTCCAAATGGATGCATCCTATGCAGGGTGTGAGTTTGTCATCCTGTGACAGCACAAGCCCACAGCCACCTATGGCAGGTTCACAGTGACAAATCCTTCCCAGGCTGTCTGTGCCTGTGTCAGTGTTGCAGGCTGAGGCTGGGGCAGGAGATGCCTTCTGCCTTGTCCCTGTCCCTGCCTTGCCTGATCCCTGACAAGTGGAATTGTGCCAGACAAAATGCAGTTTCTGGTGCATCTGGGTCAGGCAATGCTTTCCAGTTGAAAGCCTCAATGACACTGTTGTTGTTCCTTTGGCATCTCTGGGTGTGGAATGATAGGAGAGATGAGACTTGAGAAATAATTCTGCTGATGCAGAACAAGGATCAGATCCCCTGGTCCCCTTGGGGCTCAGGGTTAGTTCTGCCAAGTCCTGGCTATGGCCCCTTTGGAATGACTCCTTCATTGCTGATATGCAGCTGGAATGCTTAATGCAGTTAAGGAGAAACATTGCTCAGTAAGTAAGGTGACATTTTTTTTTGGATTAATTCTGGACTAGAAATTACCTATCTCATTAAACCTTACCTGTCTTACTTTTTTACTGACCCCAGCATTCTACAGGGTCAAAGGATCCAGGTTTGAAGGCCTCATCATAGTGCTTGGCTGCCATATGATTTTATCCTCTGTGAAGCCATGTAAAGAATTAGTTCTCTTAATTCTAACTGCTTTGTTGGAGAGTATTTCAAAATGACAGGCCATCAGCTATTTCCATTAAGGAATACTTTGAATTGTTATGTATTAGCCAAGATCAGAAATGTTTTGAGATAGGTCATGTTTATTTTGGGTTTGGGTGTCTCTGCTGAAAAGAAAGCAGGAATAAACCCATGGAACAAGTAAGCAGAGCAAAAGTGGAACTTTTGGATGAGCACTTTGTTCCCTACAAATTTGGCTCACAGAATACTGGGCACATCTAATGGGGAAAGCAAAGCTGCTTTTGCATCTAAAACGGGTGCCATTGTTTGTGTCCCAGCACTTCCTAATATAAAAAATCCCCAAAACTGCAAAACCCAACCTGGAATTGAGGGGAACAGAAACAAAGGCCTTGAAAATTACTTTTGAAAAAATTACTTCCTTGCCAGTGTCAGATTCTAGAGAGCACTGTGAGTTTCCAACTGTTTGGAAGGAAATTATCCTGTAGTAGTGGGGAGGCAATGGGCACCACATGAACCAGTAGAGCCCTTCTTCTTGGCTTGCCAACATATTGTTCAGAGAAATTAAACTGATGGTCGTTTCATGAAAAATAAAAAATGAACAATCTTTTCAGTAACTAAAATACACTTTGAATTCCTCACCCATTACATGAAGGTTGATTATAAAGGCTGAGTTCAATTAACTCACTTCTTCTCTTGTACCTGAATGTCAGCTAAAAACTGAGCCTACAGCAAAAACCCAGAGGAAGAAGGGGAAAGAGCTCTGGGTGCAAGACAGGACCTGGGATGCCTCTGTTCCCAAAGAAACCTGGGCTGAGCTGTTGGGCTTTGGATATTCCTGTGCCTGGAGCCCGGCCCTGGGAATGGAGGGGGGCTCAGCCAGCTCAGGGGCCTTCTCCCAGGAGCATGGCTCAGCCTGACAAAAGGCCGCTGCCAGGGGAGGGCAGGGGCTGGACTGTCTGCTGGGGAGGAAGGGTCTTGTGGCAGCCCAGAGAGGCTGTGCACATTGCCAGGGAACAGCTGTGCCCTGCATGTGCCCCTGCAAGGAGCTGTGCTGCTGCCAGTGCCCCTGGAGCTGTGGGGCTGCTGAGCTGTGGGGCAGGGAGAGGAGCAGGAGGGTGCATGTGCAGCTGAGCCATTGCTGGAGAGCACAGGGCTCTGGGCTCCCTGCTGTCCCAGGGCAGCCCAGAGGCCAGGCTGTGCCTGTGGGAGCTCTGGGCAAGTGGCTCAGGGTTTTGCCCTTGGCTGCCTCAAGTGTCTGCCAGGAGGAGCATGTTTCCCTGTGCAGCTGTTTAGAATTTCCAGGAAATGTGTCCCATGAAATATGGAGCTTCAGCTGCTTTAGGTTTGCATTGTGGCCTCTGTTCTATTTTGTGTCTCCATTTTGCAGATCTGACTGGTTACATTCTTACTGAGAAGTTTTCTCTGGACACTTCCATGTTCCTCATCTACAAAGTCCTCCCATCCATCCAGAAGAGTTCTCTTTCCCCCAGCTCAGGAAGAAGCTGCCACCTGTATGAAGAGTGTTTGAAGAATAGGATTTCTGCATTAGGCTTCATACAGCTGTACATATGTTCTGATCTTTAGATGTAGTTTTGAATTAATGTGTTTTGATTGTATCTTTAAAATTTTGATGATATATTTTTAATTGTATATATTTTTGATGATGAAAAAAAAAATAAATTAATAAATAAATTAAATTTAAATAAACCAAGAGAAGAATGTGAGACCAGGACCTGCTAGCCTGAGATTATGGGAGTGCAGCTCACTCAATGTACCAGTGTCTCACCACATCCTTTCCTCTTTGGGCCTCTCCTCTTCCTCTTTGGCCATGTTTTCTTTGTGTCATTTGTGCTGCTCTTTGTTACTTGGCATTACAACAGGGTCTCCTGTTGACCTGTTTGGGGGACAATGGATCCAAAAGATCCTGTATTGTCAAAGGTTTTTGTCTTGGTTTGGAAAGACAGGAGTCTGCTAAGGAAGGCAGGAGCCTCCCTGAAATGGGAATGTAAACCCTCCCCAGCCCTCCAAATTGCTATAAATTTTAAATTAAGGGGCTCTCAGGTAAAAATATGGGAGCAGAAAATAACAGTTCTTTAATAGGGAAGGAAAAAAATAAAATAATAAAATAAACAATGCAATACAAATGAACAACACTGATGGAGTCAGAGCCAACCTGACACCCTGTGGGTGTTGGTAGCAGTCCAATTGAAATGTGGCTGCACCCTCCTGAAGTGTCAGGTGTGGTTCTGTTGGAGCAAGGGGGGTCCTGTAGAGAAGGATGTATTCTTCCTCTGAAGATCCAGTGGAAGAAGAGGCAGCTGCTGTTCCTATGGGGAATCCAGTGGAGAAAGCCATGCTGGTGTCTCAAAACCTCTGGATTATATCTGGGTAGCAATGCTTGGCTCCTCCCTCTGGGTGGAGCATCTCCCAATGGGATGTTACAGTTCTTATCAGTCATGCAGTGACATTCAATAGTCTGTTATAAGCAGGTGTACCCTGGGAGGTGTGAATGTGGTCACTCAAAGAGAGAGATAAGGCAAACTGCCCACTTGACAAAAGATCATCTGCCATACAGATGGTAATTGAAAACATCTTGCATTGCAATCTTCAACAGACCCACCTGGTCACAACTGACCCATGGTTCCATGAGGTTCCCCGGTGTCACTGTGGTGTCCTTGGACCCACCTGGTCACAACTGATTCATGGTTCCATGAGGTTCCCCAGTGTCACCATGGTCACTGTCAGAGGCTGGATGAGATCAATGTCCTGAGACACCGTGGCATGAGCTGTCAATCAGTCACACAGTTGGGACAGTGCTAACCCAGCCCTGATTGCCTGAGCGATCAGAAATCCCACCTGGGGGGAGGCCCACAAAGGCCCAGGGGCTTAAAAACATGGAGCACAAGGTCAGCCCCTGGTATGGACTCTGCCTTCTCCTGGGGTTTTTGTCTCACCCACACTGGAACCCTAGGAACTGATAGTCATATGCGTGTCTTTCTATAGAGCTTCTGTCTTTCTGTCTCTCTTTCTTCTCCTTCTAATGCTCTTTCTATGGAACATTTTTGGGTACCTCAGCAACTTACGTATTTAAAGGTTTCTAGGTGAAATGAGCTAAGTTAATGATGTTACTGCTATGATAAGTGTTTTCTGTGTAATTGGAAGTTTCATTAAATCCTCTTCCAAAGTTTCTTGGTTTTTTGCACTTTGCCAGTAAAATTTTGTGTCATTTGGACCTCTTGAGAATATCTGGCTGGTGTTTCTCCTGTGTACAAACTTTGTGTTTTTGAAGGCTACACATCCACTCGTGAGGAGCATGGTAGCAAACAGGCTGAGGAATGCGAGTAGAAGCTTCTTATGTGTCATCTTCAAACAGTGACAGTGACAGGTGCTCTAGTCGCTATCTGGTGGGTTTTGTCTTGGGGTGGACTTGGGGTTCCTTTGGAGAATCCACACTCAGTGGCTGCAGGTAGGGCTTGATGTTCTTAGCTGGGATCCACTGAGGTCCTTTTATCACGAATGGTCTCATTGTGACAATTCAGTCTTCAGATCCTTTGCTTTTAATGAGTTCTGCACTTTAGAGACTTTCACTGTCACCTCTGATCCCAGACAATGTTCCTGCAGTAGCTGTGAGTGCCCAGTTAGGAGCCCACTTGAAACATGAGATGACTGTTACATCTGCTCCTGCGTCAACAAGCCTTGTGAAAACAATCTTTTCATTGTTAAGTTCCAGAGTGCAGGTGATTTTTGGTCGATTGCAATTTGTCACATCACTAGTGAAGTGTCATCGACATCTTCTTCAGGGAGTAATATGGCTTGGGCAATTGTTAATCCTTGGGGTATGAAACAAGGTGGGTCAGGAGACAGGACCAGCACTGTAATTTCTTATTGTGAGATCACTGGTAGTACAGATGGCAATATGAAAAATCCTTCAGTTCTCAATTGGCAGTTTCCTAAGATTAATCGTTCACTGGCCCGGTCATTGGGCCCCAGCTGTCCTGTTGATATTACATGGACAAAATAGTCGGTTAAAAAAACAGATTCCACACTCACCAGCTCCAATTTTGCCCCTGGTGGCAAGATGATTGGCAACTGGGAGATGAGGTGTTGGAGTTTGGCACCGTGTGGTCTGTAATGGGTGTTTGCCTTTCTTGACCTTTGGCGATTATAGGCATTGTTGGCTTGAACGTTTGTGTCATAGCATGAGGCCACCTTGCACTCTGGTCGTAGTTTTTTTGACAGCTACTTGGTAGAGTTACCTTTTGAGAAATTCCACCTCATTTGATGCTGATTATCCATTAGGGACCAGTGTCTTGGTTTGAAAAGACAGGTGTCTGCTAAGGAAGGCAGGAGTCTCCCTGAACTGGAAAATGAAAACCCCTCCTCTGAATTGTCATAATTTTGAAATTAATGGGGCTCTCAGCCAAAGCTATGGGAGCAGGAATAACAGTTCTTTATTAGGAAAGAAAATTAAACAAATAAACAATGCAGTCATACAAAACAACACTGACAGAGTCAGAATATGACCTGACACCCTGTTGGTCAGGGTGTTGGTAAGAGTCCAATTGAAATGGTGGCTGCAGTCCTCCTGGAGTAGCAGGTGTGGTTTTGTTGAAGCAGTGATCCTGTAGAAGGCTGTAGTCTTCCTCTGGGAATCCAGTGAAAAGGCAGCTGCACCTCTGTGAATCCAGTGGAAAAGGCTTTCCTGATGTCCCAAAATGTCAGACTATATCCAGTTAGAATGCTTTGGCTTCTCCCTCTGGGTGGAGCATCTCAAAATGGGATGATGTAATTTTATCAGTCATGCAGTGACATTCAATAGCCCCATTAACAGCAGATGTCTTCCCAGAGGGAGGATTGCTTTGTGGAAGAGATAAAGAAAACTACCCAATTAACAGAAGGTAACTGCCACCCCTCTAACAGATGGCAAATAGAACACACACATTACCTTGCAATCTAGATATTATCTACCCCTTATTCTATCTGCATCTGCATCACAATGAAACCTTACACACAGTTCTCACTTATGAGTGGGTTTCCCTCTGGTACACAACGGATTTCTCCATCTTTCTGCATTACCCACCAAGTGTAACCAGGTCCTTGAAGAAAAACAGTCCCACGGATGGGTTTGTCTTTGCCTGAGGTGGAATTAATCCAAAACATCTTTCCTAAAATACCTTTCATATGTGTACCATGGGGACTTTATCTCCATCCACTGTGTGCAAGGGTTCAGACTGGGCAGGACCAGCTCGATTGATGGAGCCTCGAGTGTTGAACATCCAGGTGGCTTTTGCTAAGTTCATTTCACAATTTCTAAAAAATCCCCTGCCCAGTGCCTTCAGGGTAGTCTTAAGCAGTCCATTGCACTGTTCAACTTTCCCTATCATCCAGTGCATGATAGGGGATATTTCATAGATATATCCATTCCATACCATGTTCTCTGGCCCAGGTATTGATAAGGCCATTCTTGAAATGGGTCCCATTGTCTGACTCAATTCTCTCAGGGGTGCCATGTCTCTACAAGATTTGCTTTTCCAGGCCCAGGATGGTGTTCCTGGCAGTGGCGTGAGGCACAGGGTAGGTCTCCAACCATCCTGTGGTGGCTTCCACCATGGTCAGCACGTAGCGCTTGCCCTGGCGTGTCTGGGGCAGTGTGATGGAGTCAATCTGCCAGGCCTCCCCATACTTGGACCACCATCCACTGTACCATAGGGACTTCACCCGCTTGGTCTGTTTGAAGGCAGCACGCGTCTCACAGTCATGGATAACTTGTGAAATACTGTCCATGGTTAGATCCACCCCTCGGTCTTGTGCCCACTTATAGGTGGCATCCCTGCCCTGATGGCCTGAGGCATCATGGGCCCATCGAGCTAGGAATAACTCTCCCTTGTGTTCTCAATCTAGGTCTGTCTTGGACACCACTATCTTTGCAGCCTGGTCTACCTGCTCATTGTTTTGGTGCTCCTCATTGGCTCTGCTCTTGGGACATGGGCATCTACATGGTAGACTTTCACAGGTAGCCTCCCTACCATGGTAGCCATATCTTTCCATTCATCAGCAGCCCAAATTTGTTTTCCTCTATGCTGCCAGTTGGCCTCGTTCCACCTTTCCAGCCATCCCCACAGAGCGTTGGCTACCATCCATGAATCAGTGTAGAGGTAGAGCTTTAGCCATCTCTCTCTTTCTGCAATGTCCAGGGCCAGTTGAAGAGCTTTGAGTTCTGCAAGTTGGCTTGATCCACCTTCTCCTTCAGTGGCCTCTGCGACCTGTTGTGTGGGGCTCCATACGGCTGCTTTTCACTTCTGGTTCATCCCCACGATGCGACAGGAACTGTCAGTGAAAAGAGCGTAGCATGTTTCCTCTGGGGGCAGTTGGTTATATGGAGGAGCCTCTTCAGTCCGCGTCACTGGTTCTTGTTCTTCATCTGTGACACCAAAATTTTCACCTTTGGGTCATTTTGTAATTACCTCCAAAATCCCAGGGCGATTCATTTTATCTGTAAGGGCGTTCTGTGTGATAACTGAAATCCACTTGCTCCATGTGGCACTGGTGGCATGGTGGGTGGAAGGAACCTTGCCTTTAAACATCCACCCCAGCACCGGTAATCGGGGTGAAAGAAGGAGTTGTGCTACTGTACCAATCACCTCTGAAGTGGCTTGGAGTCCTTCATAGGTAGCCAAGATTTCCTTCTCTGTTGGAGCGTAGTTGGCTTCAGACCCTCTGCAGCTTTGACTCCAAAATCCCAGTGGTTGGCCTCCAGTCTCCCCAGGCATTTCTGCCAAAGGCTCCAGGACAAGCCATGGTTCCCGGCTGCAGAGTAGACCATGTTCTTCACCTCTGGTCCTATCCTGACTGGGCCAAGGGCTACTGCATGAGCAATCTCCTGCTTGATCTGGGCAAAGGCTTGCTGCTGCCCAGGGCCCCAGTGGAACTCATTCTTCTTGGGGGTGACCAGGTAAAGAGGGATCACGATCTGACTGTATTCAGGAATTTGCATCCTCCAAAAACCTATGGCACCCAGGAAAGCTTGTGATTCTTTCTTGCTAGTTGGTGGAGACATCACAGTGATTTTGTTGATGACCTCAGTGGGAAACTGAAGCCGTCCGTCTTGCCACTTCACTCCCAGGAACTGGATCTCCCGGGCAGGTCCCTTGACTTTACTCTTTTTGATAGCGAAGCTGGTTTCTAGCAGAATCCTGATGATCCTCTCTCCTTTCTCAAATACTTCCATTGCCGTGTTCCCCCACACAATGATGTCATCAATGTACTGCAGGTGTTCTGGAGCCTCACCCTTTTGCAGTGCAGCCTGGATCAGTCCATGGCAGATGGTGGGTCTGTGCTTCCACCCCTGGGGCAGTCAGTTCCAGGTGTACTGCACACCCCTGCAGGTGAAAGCAAACAGACCTGCATTCTGCTGCCAAAGGAATGGAGAAAAACTTGTTAGCAATGTCTATAATGGTGTACCACTTTCCTGTTTTGGACTCAGCTCATACTGGAGTTCCAGCATGTCTGGCACAGCAGCACTCAGCGGTGAAGTCACTTCATTCAAGCCACGATAGCAAACAGTCAATCTCCATTCTTTGTCAGAATTGCGCACAGGCCAGATGGGAGGGACTCTTGAAGGGTGAGTGGGTCTTGCTGACCACCCCTTGGCTCTCCAACTCATGGATCATTTTGTGGATGGGGATCACGGCATCTCGATTCTTCCGATCCTGCTGGCGGTGCACTGTCAAGGTGGCAATTGGCACTCGTTGCTCTTCCACCTTCAGGAGTCTTACTGCAGATGGGCTTTCTGATAGTCCAGGCAAAGTGTTCAACTGCTTGCTGTTTTCTGCCTCCACAGCAGCTATGCCAAAAGCCCATCTGAGTCCCTTTGGGTGGGTATTTGTAATAGCCATTCCAGAATACACGGGGCCTCTGGGCCAGTCACAATAGGATGCTTTTTCCACTCTTTCCCAGCCAAGTTCACCTCGGCTTCCAACAGGGTCAGTTTCTGGGATCCCCCTGTCACCCCAGCAATGGAAACAGGTTCTGCCCCCATGTCCCCATGGTATCAGGGTACACTGCACACCAGTATCAAATAAGGCATCGTACTTTTGTGGTTCTGATGTGCCTGGCCATCAGATCCACGCCATCCAGAAAATCTGGTTTTCCCATGCCTCTCTCTGGCAAGAGGCAGGGCCCCTCTAACCCTGGGCATACATGGTAGATGTACCTTCCAGGGAATCTGACAGATCATACTCAGCAGCTCTGTCATGGGAGGTTGAGGCTACCTTCACTTTTCTGGAGTTCCCTCAATTAGTGCTTCCCTCCTTGAGTTGACACACCTGTGCTGCCAGAACAGAAGTGGGTTTTCCATCCCACCTTCCCATGTCTTCCCCATGGTCATGCAGAAAAAAAACCACAGGTCAGCCTGTGGGATGTACCCTCTCTCTCTAGCTGGGGAACACTGGGCTCTGACTTTGCGGCCTGTGACTCGCACTGGTGCAATGTGGGACCTGTTCCTCCTCACCTCCTCCCTCATCTCCCCCATCTCCTCTCTGAGTTCTTGGACCATGGCAGAGACATGAGCCTGCATGGGGCAGTTGATCACACTTTCATAATTCCTAAGCTTGTTGGCCACAGAACCCACTGTCTCTCGGTTGGTGTCGGCATTAATTGTTGCAATAAAGGTGATGTATTGAGATGGCCCCAGATTGGCCAGGCTCCACAACATTTGCCCTGTGCACCTGACCTTGTCGGGGTCATTATCATGCTGTCCATCCCTCCCAAAGAGTACCTCCAATACTGCCACTTCTCTCAGCTGTTGGATCCCTTCCTCAAGAGTCTTCCAGCGCATTCTATGGTGCTGGTCCTGCATTCTTTCTCTGTGGACAAACCTCTCTCTGACACTTATTAAAAGCCACTCCCAGAGGGAAAGGGACCCTGGCTCCCTTACAAAAATCTTATTGATACCTGAGTCCTGGGTCAAGGGTCCCAAATTCCTTGCCTCACCACCATCCAGCTGGACGCCTGTACCCATAAGATCCCAGACCCAAAGTAGCCAGTTTGTATAAGCCTCACGTCCCTGTCATACAACGCCTTTGTGCAGATTATGGAGACTTTTGTACATCAGGGACTTGGTGATGATCGCAACCTCTGGCTCCCCTGTGGGTTGTGAGGGCCCTCCCCTATCTGGGTGCTCTGCTTTCATCTTGGATCTCCTTGTTTCTACAGGGGCAGCTGCTGCTGGCTGTGGCTGCCTTTGCAATTCAGCTGGAACCTGGACAGTTGTAACATCTGTGGGTTCTGCTGCTGCACTGTCAGACTCTCCCTCTTCAAGGTGGGGCAAGGGCTTCTCACCAGCTGGGGAAGTGTATTCCTTCAGCATCTGGCCTATCTCCTTCACCAGACCCCCACCCAATCTGGGTGGTTTGTATCTGAGGTGGGCTGTGGGATAGGGTCAGGCTCTGGGGCAACAGCATCCCTAGACTGTGGTAGCGTATTGGGTTCTGGGGTAGGTGTCAGGGTAGTTATCCAGGTTAGTCTCCCCTTCTTCCTAAATGCTAAATAGAACAGGCCTATCAGCAACACCAGCCACTGTATGATATCATTAATATTTAGAGTGGATCTCAACCCTTCAAAAACTGGTGGGGCAAACCCAAAGAGATGGTTAAAGGGTTTGGAGAAGATTTCGCCTGGTGTAATTTCCTTACAGCAGGTGCCATTATTAAAGTGACCCTAAAAACACACAGTTAGTGTGTGATAGCTGTGAATCCATGTGCCTGCTTTCCAGAGGAAGTTAAAAATCCATGAATCCCTCACCTTATTCACCCATAAAACAAACCGGATAACAGCCATAGTAGCCTTGGTTATAGGACCCATGTTTAGATAAGGGCCTACAAATGGAAGAAATACAGCCATGATCACGTGTCACCCAAACCAGGGCAAGCTGGACCCCATGGTGTCGCTTAATGAGGTTTCTATAGTGGCATACACACAAAAAATTAGATTACTTAAGGACTGTTATTTCCTTTTTGGTTTCTGTGCCCTCAAGGCTCACATTGGGCGCCAAAATCTGTCTTGGTTTGGAAAGACAGGAGTCTGCTAAGGAAGGCAGGAGCCTCCCCTGAAATGAAGAATGTAAACCATCCCCACCTCCCCGAATTGCTATAAATTTTAAATTAAGGGGGCTCTCAGGCAAAAATATGGGAGCAGGAAATAACATTTCTTTAATAGGGAAGGAAAAAAAAAAGGATAAAATAAACAATGCAATACACTAGAACAACACTGACAGAGTCAAACCCAACCTGACACCCTGTGGGGTGTTGGTGGCAGTCCAATTGGAAATGTGGCTGCAGTCCTCCTGGAGTGTCAGGTGTGGTTCTGTTGGAGCAAGGGGGTTGTGTAGAGAAGGATGTATTATTCCTCCGAAGATCCAGTGGAAGAAGAGACAGCTGCTGTTCCTCTGGGGAATGCCATGGAGAAAGCTGTGCCGTGTTTCAAAAACCTCTGGATTATATCTGGGTAGCAATGCTTGGCTCCTCCCTCTGGGCGGAGCATCTCACAATGGGATGTTATAGTTCTTATCAGCCGTGCAGTGACATTCAATAGTCTGTTATCAGCAGATGTCCCCTCCCCAGGGAGGTGTGACTGTGGTCACTCAAAGAGAGAGATAAAGCAAACTGCCCCCTTGACAAAAGATATCTGCCATACAGATGGTAATTAAAAACATCTTGCATTGCAATCTTCAACAATGATACAACTTACTTGAAAATATTTTTGACCAATCACACAAAGCAAAAGCATATTGACAGTAGTTCTATCCAACCACTATAAGCACACGTACCTTTGGTTAAAACACTGCTTGCTTATTTCAAATACAATGCCTGCTTGTGAGTCTTAAAACACAATGCACAGAGCTCCATTATTAAGCTTAGAACTTCCTCATATCTTGCTAGATATACTTTTCTGTAGCTTAGGGAGTTATTCTAGCCAAGTGTTTGCAGATAATCTGTGCTTGCAGATAATCTGTTCTGGCGTCTTTTGGGGCTGCAGCCCTGAACCAGGAAAGTCACACTGAAATACTGTGGGACCATGAAAATTTCTCCAGATCCAAACCAGTCTCCAGGTGACACAAATGACTGCAGCAACCTCCAATAACGCAGCGGGAGGCAAGGTTTGCTGTGTTCTCTTTGTCATTGTGGGTTTGTAATTCAGACTCACAGAGGGGCTTGAGTTGGAAGGGGCCCTAAAGACCCTCTCAGGGACCCCTTCCACTAGACCAGGTGGCTCAGAGCCCCTCCAAGCATTGGCAAATACCCAAGGACACCTTTTTCTCTGTTTTGCAAGGTCAGATTTCCATGCTCACCTTCACAGATGGCTCCAGTCTCACACAGAGCATTGCTGGTTGGTCACTCTTATCTGCACAGCCCAGCAGAGATCCTGTTTTGGATGGCTCTCACTGCTCCCAAGGCCCCAGGGACTGGCCACTGCCTCTCCTCCTTCTGCTTTCCCTTCCAGGATCAGAGATTTCCTGCTGCTTCCTCCACTTCTGAGACAACTGGAGGAGATGAGGAGCTGAGGATGTGGCTTCTGACAAAGAGCTGATAACGCTCAGCTGAGTGTTTTATTCTTCTGCCACTAAGCTGTCAGGCTGCTGCTGAAATTCCTCCTGCTTGGAAAGGGCTGGTGTGAGCAGCAGGAATTGTTGCTGGCTGGAACTTTTCCAAGAGCTGGACAAAAGAAGCATTTTGTGGAAGGCCACCAGCTGCCCTTGGTCAGCAGCACAAGGCGTGAGGTCCCCTTTGAAGGCCATCCCTGCACAAGGACAGCCTGGCCTTCTCCAGTGCCCAGAGCACCTTCCAGGCTTTCAGGCTGGCCTCGTCCCTCACCCTGGAGAAGCAGGTTGCTGTTGGAACTCTCATATCCACAGTTTCTGGCTGGATTGCCATGTCTTACCACAGACAGCCCTGGAGACACCAGTACAGACTCCATCTGCAATAAAAGGGGACTTTGTTCCAGCTTTTCCCTTGGACCAGCGTGCAGCAAGCCCAGCTGGGCCTCATTCAGGTCTGTGTGGGCTGGTAGTCAGCTTCTGCTGGGAATTTCAAGCTTTTACCCTACTTTACACAGCAAATAGTGGAGCAAACCCAGCTGCACCAACCCCCAAATTTCACTCTTGAAGTCACAATTTTCATTTTCCTCTATTCAAGCCTTGAAGAAAGCAAACTTTACTTGAGTGAGCTGGAGGCACAGTGTCCTCCAAGATCATTCCTGAGTAGGACAATATTGCAGGGGAAGACTGGCAAGCCCAGAGTTTACTGGTGCTTAGGAAGCTTTGCTAAACCTTCCCACGTGCGGTGCCCTTGCACCCTCCTGAGCTCCTGGAGCCCTCACTCAGCTCAGGCACAGTTTGGACAGAAGGGGATGGTTCCGTCTGTCAGATGTGGGGACAGGAGGAGGGAAGACTTTGCAAACACTGCCACGAGGGCAGGGCTGTTTTCATTGATGGTGCCAAGTGGTAGCACATCATCTTTGATTAAATGTGAGGTGCTGAAGGGCAAAAATTCTCAGTGATGAGGAGAGAGTGTCTCCACTCACACAGCAAGGTAAGTGAAGGGGAAAGTGCAATCTGTATTTCAGGGGAGGTGTTCAGTTTTTAACAAAACCTTTTTTGCAGAAGATGTGCCTAGGCAGGGGTGATTCAGAGCATTTTATCAGCCTCACAGAGAATCCCCCAGATCTGCTTTGCCACATTTTCTCTTTTTTTTCATTGTGAATGATTTCTCCTGCCAGGGTTGCTCCTGCTTGGAGTTCTACTCTCAGTGGAGCCCCGGAGTTTTCTCAGGGGGCCTCTGCAGCGAGTTCTGAGCCAACGTGGGGCTCTGCTGCCAGCCCAAATCTGCGCTTCCCTTGCCCAGCCTGAGTGCAGGTGGGGCATGTGCTGGGCATGGCCGGAGATTTCCATGGCCAAAATCCTCCAGCATTTACATCTGCTCACGGCTTTGGGTAGCACAAATCACAGAACACCCATCACAGCTGACAAATGGCATTTCTTGCAGATTGCTACAGCCACACTGCCGATCCACAAATACACGAGAATCAATTTCAGTTGAAAAATGTAATTTATTACAAAGTGCTACACCCACACCGACAATATAGAACTATACAAATCTCAATTTAGGATAAAAACAGGAATTTATTAGATTATTACAACTTGTGTATGTAATAATATACAAATACCAACTTCAGTTAATTTATTGCCAACCTCTACAACAACTCACTATACACAAAGATCAATTTAGGTGTTTAACAACTTAATTTATTACATATTACTATAAGGATAAAGCCCATCTAGGAATACAAAAATATCTCCATAGATATATAAATAGAATTACATCAAGAAACAGATAATTATACATATAAAAATAGACTTATATACCTATACAAATACCAATATTCCTATTTTAAAAGCCATATAACAAAAAATTATATCAAAAGAGATACCTACACAAACTGTACCCACAGGAAATAGAAATTAACACAGATATAACAATATCCATGTATACATAGATAAATTTATACACATATATGTAATTTCAAACATATATATATATATATATACATATATAGCATACATTCATAACAAAAAAAATATACATAAATATAAGAATATACACATGGAAATAAACCCATACAAATAGCAACCCACATGTGGAAATACACATGTAATAATCCCTGTCTACGTTCAAGTCCGTGTATGTGTAAACAGCAGACCAAGCAGAGGGATCCCAGCTGCCCCATCTTCAAAGCCTCTTGCTCGGGCTCCTCCTCCCGTGCAGAGCAGCTCTCCTGGACAGGGACAGCAGATGGAACATCTGGGAAGCAAAGGGAACACTGAGTGAGTGTGGGGACGTTTCCCTTGGCAGCAGCTGCACTTCCATCAGGGAAGAGGAATGTCAGAGCCTCCCCAGGAGGGTCGGAAAGAGAAAGCAGCCGAGCGGGCCAGGCTGTGGTGAGCGCAGCCGCGGCGGGACTGTCCCGCAGCCCCGGCAGCCCGGCAGAGCCGGCACAGCTCCCGGGCCCTGCCGGCACACAGCTGCCTTGCCCAAGGACAGCCCCTGTGCCAGCCAGGGCAGCTGCGCTGAGCAGCCCCAGCACGGGCAGGGCCCGCTCCTGCCCCGCCGGGCAGTGCCCACGGCCACAGCCCACGGCACCCTCAGCCCCACCTGCCTCCCCGGGCCTGTGGCCTCAGCCGGGCTCTCTCCAGGCTGGCAGCAGCAGGTCCCCGTTCACTGCTCTTGCTGCTGGCCTTCAGCTCCTCCCTGCTGGCTCCCGTCAGTCTCCGGCTGTCCTCAAGGTCTTCATGGCAGCTGTGGCAAAAGTGGAGGCTCTGGAATTGCTTCCAAGGCCTGGCAGAGCTGCAGCCCCAGAGCCCTCTGTGCTCCCTGCTGGCCCCCTCCATCCCCTCAGCCCCGCCATGCTCTCGGTGAAGCCCCAGCCCCCTTCAGTTTCTTCAGCCCCTCACAGTCCTCTCACCCCCCTCAGTCCCTTCTGAGCCATCCCGTCCCCTGAGACACGGAGCCTGTGCCACTTCCCTGTCACCTCAGTGCCACCATGGCCCTGGGCTGCCCCACAGCCCTCAGCCCCAGCAGCAGCTCAGGGTCACCGTCCCTTCAGCGCCACCGCCCCCTCAGCCCCCTCAGTCTCACCGTCCTTCAGCAGCTCCTCAGGGGACAGTGCCTGGGGCCAGCGGCAGCTCCCACCGCTCCAGGGACAGCCGGGGCTGGAAGTGCTGCTCCGCCCGGCCCGGCCGCCAGCTCGGACCCAGCACAGGGACAGGGGACACAGGGGCAAAGCAAGAGGTGAAAAAGGCAGCCCAGGGGGGAAAGAGGTACAAGAGCAGCCTAGGCCTACACAAACAGCAATCTATCCATCAATCTCTCCATCTAAACATTCCTATTCCTCTTACTATATAACTATACACATTCATAAATGTAACTTCATACATATGTATATATATATATATATATATTTTACTCTACACATATAAAAATCTAACTCTGAAAATCTATAAATGTAAATATATAATAAAATATAATTATATCACATCTATAACTATATACATATCCACATTTAACTAAACAGATCTATCAATATATGTCTATGTAAATAGAACACTATCATCTATAAATGGAACTATAACCACTAATAAATAGAACCATAGAAATCTATAAACATATCTACAAACAGAGGAGTTCTACCTGCCCGATGGTCACAGGCTCTCCCCTGTCTCTTCCTGCCATGCAGGGCAGCCCTCCTGGAGATGTTGGTCAGATGGCACCTGGGAAGCAAAGGGAACGCTCAGTCAATATTGGTCCTTCTGCACCTTTCCCTTGGGCAGCAATTGTCCTTCTACCAGGGGCTGTCAAAGATGGCCTGAAAGGCAGACTCTCACTTGGCAATTTGAATCAATCTGCCCTTAAAAGAACAGGGACCATTCCAAGTCTTCAAAAGTGTGTTTCAAAACACTGAAGTATCTCGATAAAGTCTCAGCCCTCGCAGTGCAAAGGGCACCCAGGAGAGCTTGAAACACAGACAGTCCCAGCTGCCACAAGGAAGCCCAGCCTTGTTCTTTCTCTGAGCTGACAGAGAGACCTCAGTCCTCACTGAAATGGCTGAAGCTGAAGGTGCTGGGAGCTGAGTCATGAACCAGCTCCATTACCTGGCATCTACAAACTGCCCTCTGCAGTGAGCAGCAGCTGCTCCAACTCCACCATCAGCTCTGGCAGGAAGGGCTGGGAGGGACAGAGCTCCCTACGAGGCCTGCAGGCTGCACCAGCTTGGCTAAGGAATGGATCCACAGTGCTCCTCTCTCCTCTCTTAGGCCTCCCTAATCAGGGGTCATTCAAGCTTTTCCTTCTGATACTGGAGTTACTGTGATTTTTCAATTGGTTGGCCTCTGATGTTGTGCTCCTTGTTTTTCTTGTGGGTCAGGACCAATACCAGCAGACTGGTACTACATTCAGTCAGTGATTTGGACTTCTACCCTGACTTTTTGCTCTTTTTTTTTCCCTGTTCCTTCAAGAGTCGCTCAGCCTGGCCTCCCTGGTACCCTGCAGCAAATTTATCCACCAACTTCAGCACAAAACTGGGACACCCGGCTTGGTGACACAACTCCCACAAGGTCAGGTTTATTCCCTGCTCTCTTGCCCCAGCAGAGGACTCAGTGTCAGAGCCTCTGGAGAAGCGTGGAGGGCAGGGCTCAGGGAGGTTGTGGCAGTGCAGGATCTGAACTAAAGGCACCAGGAAGCACCAACCCTGCTCAGAGCAGCCATCTCACAGCTCTCTAAATCACTGTGGGCTCTGTCCTTACCAGGCTCCTCGGGCTCCTGGGAACTGTTCCTGCAGCTCTCGGTGCCGGATGAAGCTGCCTCTGCTGCAGCTCTGCTCACAGGCTCCCCTCCTGAAGAATCAGGGGCAGCAACAACATTGTCCTGAACGTAAAAACAGAAAGAAAGGGACCCAAAGATCACTCACTATTTTGCTGGAATCATATCAGGGGTACAATAACTGTCCTTCTCCACTCCCAAAGGACATGGAGCACAGAGGAGGGAACACTGCCCACACGGTTCACATGACAAGCCTTTCAAACTCAGGATTCAGGGGGCCAAGGTGAAACTGAAACTCTTACAAAATGACCTTTGAGACAAAAGAGGAACACAGAAAACCAGAAGACACCAAGCGAGGGGACGTGCCCCCACGCTCTGACCCTGCCTTATCCCAGAGCTGTGAGAAATCAGCCAGCACAAAGCCAGGGGCTCTCCTTGCTGCCAGTACAGCTGCCAGCAAGGGCAGAGCTCGCTCCCAGCCCTGCCCAGGGCTGTGTGCTGCAAACCCACAGGCAAAGCACACATTTCTGCCTGGGAGTCTCAGCACCCCAGCCAACCGCTCACACAACCCATCACAGGGTGCTGCTTCTCAGAGCCCTCTGCTGCTGCCCCACCTGTGTCATCCAGGCAAACATTTATGCACCCAGGGTATTTCCAGGATCCCATTTGTGATCAGTGGCAAAATCTGTAAATCGTTAGGGTAGGGAAAAAAACCAACCCAAAAGACAGGAAAAGCCAGACAACCAAGTAGTGTTTCTATTCCACTGAGGAAGTAAATGTCCACAATGAAGCAAATTACCTTTGGACACAAAGACATTCTCCCTATGACCAGTTTCAGAATACTCATCTCTTCTGCCATAGCCCGTCCATCAGAACCCCAAAGATTCTAAAGATGGTTCCGAGCCATCAATGTTTCCTTTTATTACGGAATAAAATGCTTCTCTAAACTGCTATGTGTGACTTTACAGAAGACAAAAGTTATGTGGATGGATTCCGAGTGATCAGAAAGGTTCATGCAACACAATCCTTCCAATTCCTCACAACAATGCCCATGTGCCTGTAAAAGAAAATCAATTGCTGCTCTGTTCTGTAAGGTTGCATGTCTGACAGCACTAACATCAGTCATCATGTCACTAATTGCAATGGAAGTAGCACTGTCTTCTTTTTCTTCAGCCAACACCCCAATCGGTATAATGGTTTCAATGCCTCACCCAAGGCAAGTTGATGTAGAAATAAATTTGATGGAACTCGTTTTGCAGGGCCCTAGGGTCTGAAATTGCTATTACAGTTTTCTTTTATAATGATGGGCAAATCTTTTTTTCTCTGTGTTTTCTCTTGATGGCTTTTTAACAATAGGTGCTATCACAGTGAGTTGTCTGATGCTACATGGGCCACCCTTAATTTTTGAGGGAATGTCCTGCCAGGCTCTATCTCCACAAATGAGCCAATATTCTGTTGCTCATTGTCGTGGGGACTCATCTCGGTCATCTAGTCGTCAGCAGTTTCACCCTTAGGGGACACTAGGGTAGTACAATTGCACCACAAACTTGAGTATCTGTCCTCAGGATGATGGGGAGTAACATTTAACTGTGGATCTCCCTGGTACTGAAACTCAGCACAAAATTCCATCACCAATGAACCAAGAATTCCAATTCTTGAGGTTCAGAAGGTTCTTTAAGAAGATCAGGGGCCCAGTGATGCCAGCTGGTTATGGGATTGGTCTCGTTGGCAGCCTCACACCAATATTTGTCACGATTGGGTATTGGCTACTCCTTGGCTGGCACAGGCACACCGACCAAACAGGTTGCAAAGGATTTGTCTGGGCTCAAATTGGTCAAACACATGGTGTCTGTGCCTGCTGACTTGGCTAAAGCAAGGCAAACATTCATTTTTGGTTGATCTCCAGGCATATATGCATGCAAAAGCAAGCAAGCAAAACCAACAAGCGCCAGTATATCATTTGATCAAGCTCCATGTTCCTGTTCAGCTGGTTTTTGGCAAAAGCTTCCCCATCTATTTCAGTTCTCAAGCAAATCTTTTAGCACTTGTTCAGGGACTGGCCAACTATAGGGCACTAAACTGTCCCTCTAACCTTCAATTTTTACAAATTTGGGTATCTTAGAGTTCTTTTGAACACAATGGACACCACGCTTTTGCTGAAAGAGCTCTGTGATACAAACCATTTTCACAGTCCAAAAATCAACATCAAACTCAAGATTTGTAGCTTTCACAGGTTGAACAGGGAACGTCTGGCATGAGCCGTCACTTCTCCGTGTGGCTCACGTCTGCGTGCTCATTTCCCTGCCGGTGGAATTGTCGGTGCACTCTCGTGTATGAGACGGTTTCACGTCCTTCGTGGGGACCCACTTAGGTCCGGCACCTGTGCAAATGCAAGCATACCCTTTGCCCCAAGTGATTAGTGGAAATGGTCCTTCAATTTGTCCTAACTCAAGGTTTCTGATCAAAACTGAAGGATTTTCTTTCATTTTTTCCTGTGTGCTGTTTGAAAAGTGCCTAAAAATTGGAGGATTAGGTCCTGCAAATGAGCTATTCAAAACATAAAGACATCTAAAGCTTTGCTCAACCTCACCTGGGGTGTTGTTTGGGCCACTCCCCCTTTTGTTGATCTAGAATGGTTTTAGAGTGTGGTGCGTCCTTTCAACAATTGCCTGACCTGTGTGGGAATAGGGAATTCCAAAAGTGTGGCGAACACCCCAGTCCATCAAAAATGTGGCCAATTTTTGAGCTGTGTATGTGGGGCCATTTGTCGGTTTTCACCTCGTGGGGGATCAGTTTGGTGAGCTCTGGGCCCAGTGACACTGACAAGGACAAAAGCAAAAGACGAGAGGCGCTCTCTCTTCCCGGGACCAAAGTCCCACAGCTTTAATGGAGAACAACTCCAGGAGAGAAAGGGAGTGTCCAGGAGAGGAAAGAGGATGTCCAGGGGAGGAAAGAGAGCGTCCACCTCGTGGCAGGAGATTTTAAACCCTGGGGGAGGGGGGGTGGTAGAAAGGAACTACCATAGTTCAACATAATAAATCACCACACTGTAGTTTTCTGCATAAATTGCTGCACTTGTTGCAAACAAAATCCTAAAATCTCCCCAAACACAACCGTGCAGTCCCAAATGACCACAATGTGGGAGAAAAACCACTCAACCCCCCTGTATACCCAAGCACCAGGTGTACCAGGGAGTACCAACCCCTGCAACTAGAAAGTCCACACACACAGGCTCACCAGGAAAGGAGTATCTCTTTATGAGGGGACAGAGTGCTCACTTTTCTCAACACAACACACACCATACACCACATCAGCATCCACCCACATCATCTTCCTCAAACATTCACACACTGAAAACACAACCACAATTACAACACACAGGAAAAATAGCAGCAATAAAACAGGATTTGCTCAATTCACCCCCAGAATTGCTAGCAGGTCCTTATTGACACAGCAAATCCTTTCTGCCAGCAGCCAGACCCAAACCCAAACTGTACAGGCGTACGTTGTGCACAGGACATCTCTGTGTGCCTTATGAACAGCCCTTCCCTGTGTACGCCTTTACGGGTTACTTTATACAGAGTTAAACATTCCCTTTCTCCACAGTCCCAGCAGTCTTGACTGTCCCCACGAGGAACAGCCGAGAGCGGAGGTGCCTCCAGGAAAGGAATGTCCTGGCAGCGCCCAGAGACGTCCACAGCCCGGTTGTTCTCGCTGGAGCAGAGAAGCGTTCCTGCCGCAGGTCACCAAATGAAGTGTGGAATAGAACTCGCCACAGTTAAAGTTAGAAGGTGGTATGTTTATTACAGCGCCTGGCACACGAGGAGTTGTCTCCTAAAGACATGTGAAGAATCACAGGCTCTGGCTCTCTACTTATCTAAAATGTCTTACATATTCATATAATTCCCAAAACGACTAATACATATTCATTAGGTAACCCCACCTACCCCCCTTTGTATTGAAATGTATTATAATTGAGTCCAAAGTTCCTTCACATTTGCAGATTCTTTCACATCACATGGGTTGGTGGGTTTTAAAGTGGGGAATGGTCTCCTTGTGATGAAGGCCAAGACATCTTCCTCAATTTGACCTCTTTACTTATGCCCTGTTGGCAGGCTTTCACACCCCTTGGCTATAGCTGAAGTTTCGGGGCCCAGGTGCAGGCTACGGTCCTCTTCTTTGTCACAAAGAAATCTGCATCCCATCCCGCTTCTTTAAACATAGTAAAGACAGGCAAGTGATATATTACCCTAGCCTTAACTACCTTATCTGCTAAAAATTAACTATCCCTTATTATTTCTACTCTTCTTGCTATACTCTTTCCCCCTAACTAAATCTTGCTAAAATTTTAACTCTTCCAGTTCTTTTAAATCCTTGATTCATTGGCCTCATCTCACACGCCAGCCATGTGTGAGCCGATGCTGTAACTGGGAAATTCCACTCCTGAGCAGGAGATACAAGGCCTGGTTCTGAGCTGGAAGGGTGAGAAGGATGAGATGCACAGCGTTTTTTGATCCAGGGGATGTCCTGAAAATGCACTGCCTACCTGCCCCTGCTGCCGAGCACCACGCTCCATCTCCTTCTCCTGCTCAGCGGATTTTTGGGAATCCAGGGCTTGGTATGTATTTTGCTTACTGCTACTGCAACAAATAGAATGAATTTGCTTTGCAAGCCCAGTTTTGTCCTGGGTTATTTTGTGCATGGGTCTCCTCCCAAACCTGTGACAAAGACCGGCAGGGACCTACAGGACACTCCTATTCTCATGTCAGTAAATTTGGAGAAGTGATTTAAGTATCAATAAGTCAATAAGTATCAATCAGTAAATCAAATAATTTGGGGGAATATTTGGCCTGTGAGTTTCAGCAAAGTATTGAATATGTCTTAGATCCATGGATACAAACTAGTGTGAGATTGCTGGGTGTGCACGTATTAGGGAAGTGATTCCCCACACCCAGTGCTGAGATCAAGGATTGCCTCTTTTCTAACCCTGAGCTGGCAGCAGGGATCGGGCCCTGCTTGGTAACATTCATTTTGAAGACTTCTGTTGAGCAGGTAAGAAAGGTCAAAATGAAATCTTTTCCAGCTGTTTCCCACTGGTTTACCTGTTTGAGGGTTAAAATTCTGTGCTGCAGGTGAGCTGGGTGTGTGCAGAGCAGTGCAGCCCCAGAAACCCCTTGGTTTGCCCACAAGTTGTCCTGCCTTGTTCCCAGGTGTGCCCAGCTCTGGCAGGAGAAGGAGCCCAGCGCAGTGGGCACCGTGCCCTGCCCAGCCGGGGCTCTCTGGCACAGAGCAGCAGCAGCAGCGCCAGCACCGTTCAACCCGCTCCTGCCTTGGCTTCCCCTGGGACACAGAAGCCTCTGGAAATCAGCACCGCCAGTCGTGTTCCCAGCTTGGAGCAGCTGAGCTGGTGGGCAGATGCTGCCAGTTCGACTGCTTCCAAAGGGGAAGAAAGGCAGAGATGTACAGGCACTGGAGCCCTGGGCATGTCCAATAAAGGTGCAAATATGTGGGGAGATTTGTTAGGAAGCATTTCAGCTGTGATGCCAACAGTGGCTTCTCTCCTGGTTCTGTGTGTTCTAGATGAGTAATGCAATGGTTGGCTCTGACAATTAAGAAGTAGATGTTATGTGGATGTTCAAATGTGTAGTGATGGTATTGTAATATATCCTCCCATAGTCCTCTTTCCCGTCCCCTTGTAATAGCCTTGGGAGTCAGGGCATTTGGGGAGGGCTGGCTTGTGACCAGCAGGCGGGGTGTAACAACACCTGACCTCCAGTCAAGATGCAAGAAAGTAATCTCCACCAATGGACAGCAGAGAAAGAGTTGACTGACAAAACTTTTGCAGGGGCTAAGGGTATAAAAAGGCAGAGCATCCTTTTTGTAGATGAGCACATGGCAGTCACAGAGACTCCCAATGCTGTAATTTTTCCTTATTCAGTCCTTTGTTAAGGTTTACTAAACCTTTAAAATTTTAAAAGTGAGAGTAATTTCTCACATGTGCAATGCTGTGGGCCATTTTCTTGGTCTGGTTTCCTTTGCTTGTGTCCCATCTGAGTGCTCAGCTGGGGTACAGGCTGTAGGTGCTTGGGGCACTCTTGGAGTTCCTCTTGGATCCCCTGAACAACAGGGTTTGGCCCATGAGGGGAATTTGTGCTGCTTTGTGACAGAGAAGAACTTCCCAGGCTCTTTTGTGTTTGCTGTAGGGAAGGTTGGTTATTGCTTTGCATAAATTCACAGACCAACATGGAGCGTTTGCTTTGTCATACTTTTGCTTTGTTTGATGTCAGGGCATGGTTGCCACCTTGTCATAGTGACATCAGAAGGTTGCCTTGGTGCACGGAAGGCCTGAGTGTCAGAGCAGCCCTAGGCCTTGCTCACATCAGGAGAACCCTCCTGGTTGGAGCATTGGTCAGAGGGCAGCTGCACTCTGACAGGACACTTGTTTTTCTAGTGTTGGAGAAAACTTTCACAGCACTGGGACAATGATGCACCATGTGGCCACGGCAGCTTTTGCTGCTTATGGTGTTTGTTTTTCCGTGTATTACATTACACACTTTGTTCGTAAGTAGAGTTTTCCATTCTACTTAGGTTAGGGTGTATCCTAACCTGGCTTTTCTAGGTCTTCCTGCTCTTTCTTAGTGACTGAGTTTCTGATTTTGAAAGAGAAAGAGCATTAGGATGCCACTGGTTTGGTAAAGCTCCTGTCAAGAGGTTCAGGCTAAAAAGGGGTGTCTGTAGCCACCAGGGCAGCATTTGCAGGGGAACCTGAAGGGGTTCTGTTCCCTCCACGGGAGAGTCTGTGGCAGCAGAGTCTGTCATTTCCTCAGTTTGCTGGGACAAGCAAGACAGCTTTGAAAATGTAGACTGGCAGACCTTCAGGGAAGGCCTTCAAAAAACTCTGCAGTTGTTCCCAGAATTCAGGAAAAGCTTCTTTCTTTTCTACACAGTTTCTCCTGAAAGGATTTGACTGTCTAACTTGAGCTTTTGCCAAGTGCTAAAATAGTGATTCCCTTTGCAAGGAAACGCAAACTCTAAAGCAGTGAGTGTCTGCCACAGCTCAGGGGGATTTTGGGGAAGCTTTTCTGAGCAACTGTTTCAAGCAAGTTAATGAGAATTGGTGCATGCAACTGATTAAAAAAAAAAAAAAAAAGGACCTGAAGGAGAGGATTTTAGAATCTGTTTTATGTCTTTGGTAGAACAGGAGCATTGAGTGTTAAAGAAGAATTTGCATTTTCTTGGTCATGTTTGTATCCATTTACTGGCAAAACAGGCTGAAGTGTAGGCACAAGCCAGAATATTGTCCTGATGCCTTGCTGGCTGTGTGAATGAAATGTGTCTCCTGGAGGGATGTTGTGAAACAGGAAATCATCTCTGTTTGGGTTGACTTGTTCTGTGGGATTCAGAGGCCCAGGCAGTTTTCTGACAGCATCTGGTTCATTTTCCCTTCCCACTACAGGTCACCTGAGGCATGTATTCAGAGGTGCTGATCCTGAGGTGAGTGAGAAAAGAACATTTCATGTTCCTGGTGTTTAAGAATTGTAGAGCAATCTGAGAGCTTGGCCAGTAGCAATAGAGTGTAGAGGGCCAGCTAGGAAGGCTGAAAGAAAATCCATTTTCATGCCTGCAAGAAAAATAACAAAGGCAGAAATGGATATTTTTAAATTTCTATATCAGAGCTTTGAAAACCTAGTTTTTCAGAGAGAACCTTGTTTGCTGACAGCAGATAGGGTGGAATATTTACATAAGAACAATTTCCTGTACAGTTGAATTTGACCATTTTAATTTAGTCAGAGTCCCTTAGAATTCTGTTCCTATCAAACTTTATGATATCTACTTAGAAGATGTGGCTATAGAACAGGAAGGCCACCTTGCAATGGTGCCTGCTGTATCTGAAGTGAGATGGGCACCTTTGTGGCTGGTGAGCTGCGTGGGCCAAAAGGACGCAGGGCTGGCAGCCTTGAGCAGCTGAAGATGAGGCAGCGAGTGGCCAGGTGGCCAAGAAGGCCAAGGGCACGGTGGCCTGTGCCAGCAGCAGTGGGGCAGCAGGAGCAGGGCAGTGAGCGTGGCCCTGTGCTGGGCAGCGCTGCGGCCACAGCTGGAGTGCTGTGTGCAGCTGTGGGCCCTGGGAAGCAGAAAGTCATGGAGGGGCTGCAGCGTGTGCACAGAAGGACAGGGCAGCTGGGCAAGGGGGTGCAGCACAAGGCCAGTGAGGAGGTGCTGAGGGAGCTTTAGCCTGCACAATGGGAGGCTCTTGAGGGACCTTCAGGCAGACTTCCATCAATCCCTGCATGACAGTGCTCAGCACAAGGGCTGTTTCACCGCCAAACATCCCCTCACTGCATCCAAGGGCTTTAGACACTGGAGTGGGTGACGCTTCCATCTTGTCATTTGTTGGCTCGTTGTTTTGTTAGCAAGAGAAGGCCTGTTCATTTTCCTGTTTTTCCAGCAAGCAAAGATGCTTCTGCATGTTTCCTGCCCTTTTCCAACCCTGGATGGGCTTCTGATCGAGTTTTAGTGTTCCACATTGCAGCAACAGGAGCAAAGGCATTGCTGTCAGTTTCCTAGTTTTCCATTTTAGAGCTTTCAAGAACTAAAAGCTCCATTTTGCCAAGGCAACCTTGCTTGCTAATAGCAGCCAGGGAGGAATATTGAATTCATAGCCATATAGAATTCCATTAGCCAATTTTAATTTGGTTGGTGAGGTTGGTGTGACTTAGAATCCCATTACCAAAAAAATTTATGATTTTTCCTTAGAAGATGTGGTGGTAGATCTGAAAAGAAATGAGGTTCTACATGGTAGGAAATGGCCTGTGCCTCATGCTCCTCTCTTCTCACAGATGACAGAACCAAGAGCCGTCTCTCCCCTGGCTCCCACTGCTCCTCCTGGAGAAGAAGCCAGAGAGGAGCAAATTGAGGTGGATGATCACCAGCCTCTCTCAGTGGTCACCCCAGAGCCTGGATATTCTGAACCTGTAAGTGCCAGTTGTGTGTGGTGCTGTCTTTAGTGCAAGGCAGAGCTGCAAGTTTTGGAGCAGCCAGCACTTTGCTGTTGCTGGCTGAGGATGCTGGGTGCTGGAGTCCTGCCAGGAGCTCAGGATTTCCTCCAGGCAGCGACCACAGAACTTGGCCTTTGAGCTGTCATGTTGAGGCAGCAAAGGGCTGGTGCCTCTGGGAGAGCATCTGGCTGCTTGGCTCAGGGAAGCTCTGTCTCTTTTGGCTTCTGCAGTGCTATGGCCAAGGGCAAAGGAGGTAGTGCTGGAGGTGCCAGGGCCTTGGTTTTTTTTTTTTTCCCACTTGAAAGGTGTGTTGTTTGGCTTGAAAAAGCGTCTGCATTTTCCTTGAGTAGTTCTTCACTTGCACAGTCTCTTTTGGGCCAGCTGTCTTTTGGCTTTTGATAAGCTGCAAGGGGAGGATTGTGTGGTCCATGCAGCTGTGGGAGGCCATTCTTGTCCCGTTTGGCCAAAGAAACAAAGTGCGGAATTGATATTTTAAATTTCTTGTGAGGCAAAAAGCAGAAGAGCCCAGTTGCTGTTGATGCATATTTTGGTGCAGTCTGCAGCTTTGGCCATTTTAATTTAGCCTGGAGTCCCTGAATTCTGTTCAAGTCCTTGACCATATGTCTTGTGTTGGTCCAAAGAGGAAGGCCACCTTGCAATGGTGCCTGCTGTATCTGAAGAGAAATGGGCACCTTTGTGGCTGGGGAGCTGCGTGGGCCAAAAGGACGCAGGGCTGGCGGCCTTGAGCAGCTGAAGATGAGGCAGCAGTGGCCAGGTGGCCAAGAAGGCCAAGGGCACGGTGGCCTGTGCCAGCAGCAGTGGGGCAGCAGGAGCAGGGCAGTGAGCGTGGCCCTGTGCTGGGCAGCGCTGCGGCCACAGCTGGAGTGCTGTGTGCAGCTGTGGGCCCTGGGAAGCAGAAAGTCATGGAGGGGCTGCAGCGTGTGCACAGAAGGACAGGGCAGCTGGGCAAGGGGGTGCAGCACAAGGCCAGGGAGGGGGTGCTGAGGGAGCTTTAGCCTGGACAGTGGGAGGCTCTTGAGGGACCTTCAGGCAGACTTCCATCAATCCCTGCATGACAGTGCTCAGAACACGGGCTGTTTCACCGCCAAACATCCCCTCACTGCATCCAAGGGCTTTAGACACTGGAGTGGGTGACGCTTCCATCTCGTCATTTGTTGGCTCCTTTTGTTAGGAAGAGAAGGCCTGTTCATTTTCCTGTTTTTCCAGCAAGCAAAGATGCTTCTGCACAATGTTTCCTGCCCTTTTCCAGCCCAGGATGGGATTCTGATCCAGTTTTAGTGTTCCACATCTGCAGCAACAGTAGCAAAGGCGTTGCTGTCACTTTCCTAGTTTTCCATTTTAGAGCTTTCAAGAACTAAAAGCTCCATTTTGCCAAGACGACCTTGCTTGCTGATAGCAGCCAGGGAGGAAAATCAACTTCATATCCATCTAGAGTGCTGTTGAATTGGCCCATTTTAATTTGGTGGCTGTGACTTAGAACCCCTCTGTCACTATGAAATATTATGATTTTTCCTTAGAAGATGTGGTGGTAGATCTGAAAAGAAATGAGGTTCTACATGGTAGGAAATGGCCTGTGCCTCATGCTCCTCTCTTCTCACAGATGACAGAACCAAGAGCCGTCTCTCCCCTTGCTCCCGCTGCTCCTGGAGAAGCCAGAGAGGAGCAAATTGAGGTGGATGATCGCCAGCCTCTCTCAGTGGTCACACCAGAGCCTGGATATTCTGAACCTGTAAGTGCCAGTTGTGTGTGGTGCTGTCTTTAGTGCAAGGCAGAGCTGCAAGTTTTGGAGCAGCCAGCACTTTGCTGTTGCTGGCTGAGGATGCTGGGTGCTGGAGTCCTGCCAGGAGCTCGGGATGTCCTCCAGGCAGCGACCACAGAACTTGGCCTTTGAGCTGTCATGTTGAGGCAGCAAAGGGCTGGTGCCTCTGGGAGAGCATCTGGCTGCTTGGCTCAGGGAAGCTCTGTCTCTTGGCTTCTGCAGTGCTATGGCCAAGGGCAAAGGAGGTAGTGCTGGAGGTGCCCTGGCTTTTTTTTTTGTTTTCCCTTTTGGAAAGGTGTGTTTGGCTTGTGAAAGCGGTCTGCATTTTCCTTGAGTAGTTCTTCACTTGCACAGTCTCTTTTGGGCCAGCTGTCTTTTGGCTTTTGATAAGCTGCAAGGGGAGGATTGTGTGGTCCACACAGCTGTGGGAGGCCATGCTTGTCCCACGTGGCCAAAGAAACAAAGTGCGGAGTTGCGAAGCCTTCTTGTGAGGCAAAAAGCAGAATTTCCAGTTGCTGTTGATGCATATTTTGGTGCAGTCTGCAGCTTTGGCAAGTGCCTTGGAGCCTGGAGTGGGGTGAAGCTGCAAGTCCTTGACCACTGTCTTGTGTTGCTCCAAAGAGGAAGGCCACCTTGCAATGGTGCCTGCTGTATCTGAAGAGAAATGGGCACCTTTGTGGCTGGGGGCTGCGTGGGCCAAAAGGACGCAGGGCTGGCGGCCTTGAGCAGCTGAAGATGAGGCAGCGAGTGGCCAGGTGGCCAAGAAGGCCAAGGGCACGGTGGCCTGTGCCAGCAGCAGTGGGGCAGCAGGAGCAGGGCAGTGAGCGTGGCCCTGTGCTGGGCAGCGCTGCGGCCACAGCTGGAGTGCTGTGTGCAGCTGTGGGCCCTGGGAAGCAGAAAGTCATGGAGGGGCTGCAGCGTGTGCACAGAAGGACAGGGCAGCTGGGCAGGGGTGCAGCACAAGGCCAGTGAGGAGGTGCTGAGGGAGCTTTAGCCTGCACAATGGGAGGCTCTTGAGGATCTTGAGAATCCTCCTCAGTGCATTCAAATATTTAGCCACTTTTGGACTTGACTTTCCCTCCCTTTTTTATTGTTATTTTTTTTTTTTACTTGGAGGAGGAGGCTTATTCATTTTCTTTTTCTCCCAACTAAGGTTCTTTTCAAATCATTTCCTGCCCTTATACAGTACTGGGACTCGTTCTGCTCAAAGTTTTTATTCCAAGGTGTCACTTCTGGGGAATGCAGTATTTTTGCATGAAAACTCATCATTTGGTGCAGGGACATTGATGCAGAAGGAGCTTTTGTGGTTCTAGGCCAGCCCATATGGCCTTACAGATCATTTTGAGCTTAACAATGCCTGTGAGTTTCTGCAGCCCAGGCAATCAGCGTGTGTTGTGTTTGGGAAGTGAGCAGGAAATCAATGCTTTGAATTCCAGCTGCTGCTCAGAGATCACAGGAGCTGGGAGGGGCTGGGCTGCATTTCTGATTCCAGCCACTTCAGCACCATCAGCGTGGTTGAGTCCAAGAGAAGAACTTGCCCAAGCACAGATGCACAAAGAGTGCAGTTCCCAGTGCAATGCTCTGGCTCTGATCCCTTTCCATAAAGACCTACACGCTCCAGATTCCCCAAGCGTGTGGTTTATTGAAGCAACAGGAGAGCAATCTCAGGATTGTAGCTGAGCGGGGCACTGGCTACCAAGTTTTGATGTCTGTAGCAACAGAGAGGACAGTAAAGGGAGATTTCAGTAATAAGATCTGTCTATCTATCTATCTATCTATCTATCTATCTATCTATCTATCTATCTATCTATCTATCTATCTATCTATCTATCTATCTATCTATGTAACATTTACATAATTGAATCTTCGTGGCTCTGGTCCAAGGCCATTGGAGATGCAAAGGTCACCTAAAGCATCCCTTTCAGGAGAGGATTAGAGACAAGTTCCCTTGACCAATTCTGAGCAGGCAGAGATGTTTCCCCCTCCAGAGATGGTGTTTTTTTCCCCTCAGTGCTGTTTTCCTCCTCCAGCCTCTTGTGCCCTGCAGTCTCCAGTTAATTCTTTGAACTTCCGCCTCTCCTAGAGAGGTGGAACAATTCCATGTTTGGGTGGTGTTTGGTGACTCTGGTCATACATGCCATGCCATACATGACACATGGTTTCCTTGGCTGGCATCCCCAGGGCTGTGTAAGTGCATTCATTAATGGGGCCTTAGGAGAGTCTCTGTTTCTGCTGGTCAGAATTCTCAGTTGACAAAAGAGGGAGAAGAAACACCTTGGTCCTCCTCCATATACTGAGATGGCCATAGAGGCTCTGTGACCTCCATCAGAGATCTTTGCACGCATCCTTATCTCCTGGATGACCAGGTTTTCTAACAAGAGTGTGGATGTCAGGAAGGAGGAATGCTGGTGCAGGCCTGAAGAGAACGTGAACTCCAGAAGTGCCTCTCACAAGGAGTGGGGCTCACCCAGGAAGCCACCTGCAGAGCCAGGATGGAGCTGTGGGACAGGGCGGGGTGTCAGTCACTACTGAAAGACAAACAGGACATGGCAGAAGCAGAGGGAGGCCCTCACCAGACCCTTGAGAAATGCCACACCTTCCCTGTCAGCTGCTGAGAGGCTGTTGGAGCTTCAGTCCCAGATGGCCCCTGATTGTAGGGCCAGGGTCACTTTGGAATCTGTGCCTCCCCTTGGGCAGAGAACGACCCAGGGGCAGCAGCACAGTGCTTTGGGAACGTGTGAGCCCAGCAGTCTTTGAGTCTTGGCCCACAAAGGGGGCGTATGGGAAGCTGAAACCCCTCTTCTCTTGCTTTCTGTGCAGGTGCTTCTAGAGAAAGAGCAGGAGCACACTGCCTTACCTGAGATGCCATGCCAGATTCAGGGAGAGCTGTTCCCTGGCCGAGAGCAGGAAGAGCAGCTCAGGCAGCAGGTGGAAGAGCCACAGGAGAATGGCCAGGTAAGCCTGACTGGCCAGGTGACAGAGGGAAGGGCAGGAAGAGGGCATCAACCAGAGCTCTTGGGACTGAGAAGGCCAGGAAGTCCCACAGGCACTGAAAGGACAGAGCCTTGGAATCTGCAGAGATCAGCCCTGGGACAGGAGGTTTGCAATGGAGGCAGATGCAGGGAGGGAAGCAGAAAGAAATGGCTGAATAAATGTGATTTTGAGGCTGCAAGAGGAAAAAAGCTGAGCCTGATGGCAGCTCCCAGTCACTTGCTCTGCATTTGTGTGTCCAGAACATCAAGGCAGAGCCACAAGCAGAGCTGCCCGAAGCTCAGAGTGCCATCATGGCAGTGAAGAGAAAGAACAAGGAGGACATGGGAAGAATTGAAAAGGAGAATCTCCATCAGCAGAGGGGCGATCAACAAAAGCAGGTGAGTGAAAGAGTGGCAGCCACTCCACTCATGAAACATCCTCTCTTTTGTTTGTTGGAGAACATGAAAGAACAGCTGGATGCAGAGCTTCAGATAGCTCACAGTATGCTCAAGGCAAGGCATAAGAGGCTGGAGGAAGAAATGAAAATCATCAGAGAGAAACTTAATCGCTTCCGTCAGTCTCTGCAAAACCAAGTGAGTGAAAGAGGGATGCAGCCACTGCAGTCACCAATCTGGGGGTTTCTGCCTTTCTTGCCTTCCCAGTGCAGAGCAGCAGGGAGTGGGGTGATGCCTCTGAGTGCCATCCTGCTGTAGTGTGTATCAAAGTCACTCTGAAGGACATTTCCTGGTGTGCTGAATCTCAACTGCTGCCCTGGACAGTGAAACTTGTCCTTTGGCCTTTTGGCCAGCAGTCATCCAAATTGATTCCTGCTGGCCTGTTCCTGCTCTCCTTTTTTCTTGAGGTGTTTTTACAGTGGAACCTGGTGACCCAGATGGAGGATTGAAACAAGCTGTTGTATCCCCTGTCAATCTGTTCTTTGCCTTTCCTCCCAGTCGATGACTCCTGGCTGACAGGGACAAGCTGTAGTGTCTGACTGCTTTGCTCTGTTTGACTTGAGGTGCAAATGTTGACATCTCACCGGGCAGCCTGCGAAGACTTCCAGCCAATCTCTGGCAATGAAGGACCCCAAGTTTGGAGTGAGGCACAGGAACAGTGCCCACCAGAAATGCTCCAGGTCCAGCACATCATGGGCTCTGAACCTGCTGCCGCAGCAGCATCACCTCGAGGAAGCCCGTCTGTCAAGCCTGGGAACTCAAGCTCAGGCAGTTCCTGGGAACAGGAGATTGAGGAGGAGTACCTGAAGCTGCTGGGTACGTCTGGGGTGTTTCTTGTCTGAGGGACAGTGTGTTGTGTGCAGGTGTCAGCAGAGCTGTACCAAATGCTCCTGCTGAGTTTGGTGTCACAGGGCCATTTAGGACTCCCCAGAGGAAGTGCTGTGCTCCGAGGCAGCCAGAGAGCGCTCTGGGTGTTCCTGCTGCCTCTGAGGGCACCTTGGACTGGCTTGGCTTTGCCTGAGCTTCCCTCTCTGCTAAAGGCTGAAGCAGGGATTGTTCTTGGATCAGCAGAAGGCTGTGACCTAGCAAATGATCTAGGCAAGCCCTGTGTGCTAGTGGCCAAACTGAACAGAATTTTTAGCTTCCTAAATTCTCCTTAGACTCCTGACTTCCAACCAGTCATCAGAGCAAAAAAACTTCACAGAAATGGACTGGCTTTGGAGTTTTGTCTTTTTGGTTGGGGATTTTATTTTGGTGGGGGGGGTGGGATTGTTTTTGTGTTCTTTTTGGTGGGGGTTTTATGTGGTGTTTTTCTCCATCCTGAAGGAGCCCTTCTGCCCCACGTCTTACTGATGTCATTTTTATGACTGTTACTGTTACCACTACTACATCTGCAGTTTATTTTCATGCGAATGCTATATTTTTTTATCAATAAAGAGAATGCTATCTTTTTTGTCAATAAGAACTACTTTGAAAGAACATCAGGTTACAGGACAAATAGAGAGCACGAGGTGTTTTCCATGTACCCCCAAAAGAAAAAACAGATACTTTGATAACAACCTTTATTTAATCTTCTAGTTTTATGCTTATCAAGATGTGTCCAAGAGACACATCCAAGTGGCGTGATCAGATAAAACTGTACTGCAGGCATTTCTCAGGAGAGAGCCTCCAGCCCAGCCATGGTATATTCCTCAGATCCATGGCACTTTTCCATACCCAATTCCCACTCTTTCCCATGACTGTTAGAATCCTACCCATTGGCCCAAGCCCTGCTCAGATCAGTCTCTAGGAGAACACATCAAGCCCTTTGTGATTCTGCAGCACAACCCAATGAATCTGCTTCTTGCCCTTAACAGCTGCCAGTGCTGTGCTCTCAGATAAGATCTGGTGGGGCTGAGACCAGAGCCCAGTGGATTCTGTGTCTATGATCACCTGTTGGGACAAAAAAGGGCACTGATCTGCACCTCTCGTGTGGCTGATCTCAAAGCCCATCCTGTTGTGTCCTGAATGGGGGCAACAGCTTGTCCGGGGCTCAGGCTGGCTGTGGCTTCTTCCCATCAGTGCCTGTCAGTGCTCATGCTTGGGCTTTGCCAGCCTTGTTGTGGTCACTGCCCTGTCCCTGAGGGCTGGTGGGACTGCAGAGGCTGGAGCCTTCCTTAGCTGGGAGAGGGGCATCTTTGCTCAGCCTGCTCATTAACAGGTGAGGGTCCTGATGCTGAAAGCCCCATCAGGATCGGTTATAGCTTGAGCTGCTCTGGTTTACAAATGGGAAGGCACTCTTTTGGCAAACTGCTGAAAGGTGGGCAAGATGTCCTCCTCTCCTGGGATTGCATCTCCCCGTGCTTTGTTTCCTGTCAAGAGAACTCTTCAAAGGACTGTACAAAATCAGTCTCTGTGCTGGCCACCTGTGCTGCAGAGCTGTCTGCCTGGTTGTGGTTGTTGTTCTCCAGCTGACCACAAAGGGCTCAGAGCTCCAGGCACTGGGGCTACCTTTTGTGTCTCCTGGAAGCTGGGATCTCTGCTTTAAAGTCAGCATCTTGCATTTTGTTTCCCTCAGGGAGAATGGTGAACTCCACTGAAAATCCGCTGATGAAATACACACATCCGAAATATATTGGCAGCGGGTGAGTCCAACCGCAGTTACTCCTGCACAACCATGGGCCAGGTGTTTTTCTGGTGGAATGTCTATCCAGCGTGAAGTCAGGCCAGCTGCAAAGATGTTCACACAGTAAGGATAGATTGTCCCATCTCTCAATGCTGCTCAGAATTTGTGAGTGGGCTCAGAAGGCATTGTCAGAGATAGTCCTTGCTGCCCAGGTCTTGCCTGCATCAAGGAACAGGACCTGGAAGGTGTCCTTGTCTCTCAAGTGTGGGACAGCTCTGTGTTAATTTCTTTAGCATTTTTTGTATGTCTCAAAATCATACTGGCACACTAATGAAAAAAAGAAAAAAACTTGCTTGCCTGAAAGAGCAACCTACGCCCTATCAAAGCTGTGAGATAACAGTTCCCAGGAACAATTCTTTCCCTGGTTTGAAGAAGGAAACACTCTGTGGTCAGGATAGGAACCACACCATTTAGAAAGTGAAACCCAAGAGGAAAGACTAAACTCCCTTTAGAAGTTGAACCCCAGTGCTTCAGGAACAGGCCCAGTGCCCATGCACTTGAGAGGAAAATGCATCATCTGCCTCCTGGCAGAGCCCCTCCTGCATCCTGCAGGTTTTAGGCATTTACAGCACAGATCTCCTGTGTGGGCTGGCTTTCACTGCAAGATCTAAACAGCTTCTCCTTTCTCTGCTTCTGTTTTGTTTCTAGGAGTTTTGGAGATGTTTATAGAGCACTTGACACTGCCACAGGAGGAGAGGTAAATGTCAACAGCACCTGCAAACTCTGCTGCTCTTGAGGGGCTTTCCCCTGTGGTGTGAGCTGTGGCTGGAGCTTTGGGCAGAGCAGTGCTGAAAAGGCACAAGAAGCACAGACTGGTGCCAGCCTGCAAAATACATTTGGGACTTTGTCCTCCTCAGCTGCCGGAAGGAAGGCACGGAGGGCAGCGGCTCCTTTCAGAGAAGGACGCGCTCACTCGCTCTCCATTGCTAAAACAAAGGTGGTGCCTTCGAGCACCTCACTGCTCTTTGGGGCTACAGCTTCAGAGTCCTGAATTCTCATTTCTGGCTGCCAGCAAATCCCTCTGAAAGTTACTGGCAGTTCCTTAGCCACTTTCAGTGCTGCACTTGGGAACTGCACATGGGGAGAGATCTGCAAGGCGTCCCTGAAAGCCCTAAGCCCTGCCCATAGCCCAAGATGTATCCACAGAGTATTAAGGCATGGATTACTTCTTCTGAGTCCTAGAAAGAGCAGCAGAGATTGTGGTCAGAGGTTTGTGGGTGATAACTGAGACACCACTGTTACCAAGTGGACAAGGCAAAATGTCAGTGGCCCACATGTCCTGTAACTGGCTCCCAAGGGAGCAGAGAAATGGGCTGTTGGAATGTCAGTTCCTAATTACTGCAGTGCCTAATCACAAGGCAGTTTGGCACAGCTCAGCTGTGTCATTGCAAAATCACTCGCTCCATGTGCCTTTGGGTCTCGTGCCACCAACCTCTCAAGTTACTGATTTTCAATGTCATTTTAGGTGGCCATAAAGAAAATAAATCTTCAAGGACGGAGGAGGAAGGAACTAAACCTTTAATGAAATCATGATCATGAAGAGCTGTAGGAGTCCCAATGTTGTGAATTATTTAGACAGGTGAGAGGTCATGGTCTTATCCCATGGATGTGCGTTTACACACAGCAAACATGAGAGGTTAAAAACCCACTTTAGTCAGTTGCAGAAAGTAGAGCTGTTAATTTTTATTTATTCATATTTCTCTACTCATCTCCAATGGATGAGAAGAGAGTGCATCTTGTCTGCATGAGTCTTCCCTAGCACATGTAGCTTAATAATTATTCCAAAATTATTCAAAACCTGGATAAGCTGTATCTTCCTAACTCAATAGCCTCAAGTTCACTGCCTCCACATTTATTTGGGATTGATTTTTTAAAGTTTCTTTGTGCTGATGAACCATCCTAAAGTGGATTTCCCTTGGATTGTTGCCCTCTTTTGCCATTGCTATGCATGCCAGGAAAACTAGGTGCTTTTTTCCAGAAACACCATGCCTGAAAGGTTTTTTTATCTGGGCTGTTTCTAAACTGCACTTTTCATTTGCTGCCCATCTAAGACATCTCCTTTTTCACAGCTGTGCCTTTCTCCTTGAGACTGCACAGATTGCAAACAATGCACAGCCAAGAGGAAATATCTATTCCTTTGATTCTGTCCTTGTCACAAAGGCATCTGGAAATAAGAAACCTGGAAGCAAAAAATCAACCCTAGCCATGCATGTTCATATCCACACCCTTTTTTCCTTCTTTCAGCTACCTTCTGGGCGAGGAACTCCTACTGGTTCTAGAGTACATGGATGGAGGCACTCTGAGCGATGTCATCAGCGAGACCCACCTGTGTGAAGATGAGATGGCAGCCATCAGTCGGGAGGTCAGCAATCCCATCTGTGTTTCCAAGGGCTTGGGCAGGATTGTCTGGGAAACAGGGGCTCAGAACAGGAGAGGTTTCATGTGCCAAGCTTTGTTTCTGTGTTGCTGCTATTCTATGGGCAAGTAAAAGCATCTCAAGTGAAAGGCCTGCCAGTGCCCCTGCCCTCACTGTACTCAGTGCCAGTACTCTTATCTCCTGCTGTTGAATTCTCACTCTGTCTCTTGTATTTGTATTTGCTGTTCTCCACCTTGCCTCTCTAAATATTTGCCTGGAGTCTGTCTTCACTGCATTCCTTGCCTGTAAAAGCAAAGGTGCTGGTGGCAGGATTAGAAACAAACAGCAAAGAAAAAAGAGAGAGAGAGACAAAATTTCTCTCAGTCCTCAGCTAAAAAGGATAGGAGTGCAGCCAAAATGCTCTTTGCTTCTGAGCACATGCACTGCAGCAGGAGTCATCCTGGCTGGCTTTGCAGGGGACAGCCTACAAGAGCAGGTGCTGTTGCTCTTTCAAAAGCTGATGTGCCTTTCCTTAGAAAGGTCCTGCTCTGCAAGTGTTGGAGCAGCAAGCTCTTCCTCTCAGTGGCCATTACTGTTCTGCCATTACTCCCCATTCCCCTGAAGAGGGAATCTTTTGGAGCTGTTTCCTTTCTTGTGTGATGAAATCACATCACTCATTTTTGCCCTCCTGTTTCTGTTTTCTCTCTCAGTGCCTGCAAGGACTGCATTTTCTTCATTCAAACAATGTGATCCATCGAGATGTGAAGAGTGACAACATCCTCCTCAAAACCGACGGCTCTGTCAAGCTGGGTCAGTATATTCTTGGTCAGGTGCAGCATTCCAGGGATGTGGGTGTGGGGCTGCTTGGAGTGACTGCAGGCTCCCCAAAAATGGTGCTGGTGGCAGTGCAGGGACCCCTGCTGTGAGCTGAAGGCACAGTTGCAACGTGCACAGAGGTAGGACAAGGAACAAGCAGTCAAGAGTGGCCTTGCTCTGTGTGTGTCCCTTCCAGAGGGAGGGAGTTACAAGTCCAAAGTTTCCAAAGAACAAAAGCCACTACTGGAGGCAGTGTAAAAAATGGGGGATTTTTAAAGTTACCAATGCCAGGAGATTCAAGAGCACATTTTCAAACTTCTACTGGGGAATTCTTTTGCTTGGTTTCCTAATTGCACAGAATTCAAATAAAAACAGTATTTTGCTTTCTCCTCAGCTGATTTTGGCCTCTCTACTCAGCTCACCCCTGAGCAGAGCAGACGGTGCTCGGTAACCGGGACTCTTTGGTGGATGGCGCCTGAAGTGGTGACAGGTCAACCATATGGCCCCAAAGTGGACATATGGTCTTTTTTGGAATTGTGGGCATTGAAATGAGAGAACAAGAACCTCCTTACTGGAGCAAAAGTTTTGGCACGGTAAGGAGCAAATACTCACTGATCCCACTGTCTTTCTCACCTGTTCCATGTCCTGCATGCCATTGGACAAAATCCCATTGCCATCTGCTGGAACTACTTCCACCAAGGTCCCCTCCTAAAAATGTCCCTGCAACACATCAGCATCTGCTGTAGGCTTGGTTGCATCAGTGGGGGAACTCAAGCCTTACCAAACGCAAACAAACCCCAAACAAACTCTATTCTCAGGCAACACTTTCCTTTGGGTTAGAGGTTCCAGTTCTTTTGTCTGTGTAGATGGCCTTAATAACAGGAAAAACACATCTTAGAACTGCTGTTATCTTTCCAGAAATGAAGGAGGGAAACCCAAACCCAAGAAAGTTTCTAAAACTGTGGTCTTTAGAGAGGAACCTAACCCCCTGTGCAGTTTCTTCTCACTGGAAAACATGCTTGAAACCTGGGCATGAGGGTGTAAAGGCCCACAGAGTCTCTTCTGCTTCTTGTGCAGTGCTGCTGAAACACTCAGTGACCCTGTTTCTCTCCTAGCCCAAGGCACATTCTCCACGTCACCAAGCCAGAGCCTGGTGATGTGGAGAGCCTGCCAAAACCTCCCATTTGTTTCCTGGCACTTTCTGGGATGGGCCTACCATTAATGCATTGACTTGAGTAGCCAAATGAGCAGAGGGTGACCATGGGGATGGCACCTCACCTTCTTCTGACCATGACAATTTTTCTTTTGCTGCAAAATGGGAAGCTGAAATTTTCAGACTGCTGAGAGACAGAGCTGCAGGTGGCTCCTGTGTGTCCAAGCAGGCATTTTCATCCCAATCCATTTGTGCAGGCATCTTAATGTGTCTGTGTTGAAGATGATGAGATTGTAAATGTTTGTTTCCCTACCTGGGCATTAACTGATGGATTTCCTTTCTTTTTTCCAATTCCCATTGTTTTCAAGAACAGCACAAAAAGCTTGATGAGTTGTGTTCTAGGGCACGTGCGCTTAAAGGACCAACAAGCACTGCAGAGATGCCTTTCATGTACTAAACCCTTGAAATTAGTTTGTATAGCACAGTCCCTCTTCCAAAAAGCCTCTCAAGCTGGTGTGAATCCTCAGGGAAGGAAATGTGCTTTTTGCTGATGTAGTTCCCACTAACTAGGTCAGTCAATGAAATCCACTGCCAAGGCAAGATCTGCGGGATGGTGGAAAAAGCTGTGGCTGCATCAGGTTTGGGTTTTGGTTGGTAAAGGAAAATCATCTCTGGGTCTCTGCCAGGGCAGAAACTGCCACTGAAGAACAGAGGTTAAACAAAGGGATCTGGGAGAGCCTTAGAGATGTGAAAGGAGGGTGGAGCCTGGTGTCTCCTTTTTCTGCAGACTGCACACCTGATAGCCACAGTAGGGACCCCACAGCTGCAGCAGCCCAAACGATTCTCGCCTTGCCTGCGTGACTTCCTGAGCTGCTGCCTGCAGAGAGACGAGGAGCAGCGCTGGTCTGCCAAGGAGCTCCTGCAGGTAAAATGTGAAGGGGCTGCAGGTGAAACAGGGTCTGAGGGATGGGCTCCTCCTCCACTCAAGTCCAAGGCATCAGATGAGCCCCCTTCCTCCTCACCTCCACTCTTGCTGCTCTTCAAATGAAAACGGTGAGGAATCCTAGACTGGGCTGGGCTGGCAGGGCTCTGTAAGGGTCCTGTGGTGCAAGTGTCCTGCAATGAGCAGGGACATCTTTCAAGAGATCAGGTTGCTCAGAGCTCTTTCCCACCTGACCTGGAATGGTTGCAGGGATGGGGCACCTACAAGCTCTTGGGGCAAGCTGTGCCAGGGTTGCACCATGCTCCAAGTAAACAAGTTCCTCCTTAGATCTACTCTGATTAGATCCCCTTTGTGTTTAAAAATATTTGTCCATATCCTATTGTAACTGGCCCTGTTAAAAAGATGTCCCCCACTTTCTTCAAAGCCACTCTGAAGTCTTGGAAAGTGGCAATCAAGTCTCCCTGGGGCCTGTTCTTCACAAAACTGAATAACTCCACCTCTCTCCGCATTTCCTGAGAGGAGAGGTGCTCTGCCCTCTGACTGTTTCTGTCACCCTCTTTTGTAATTTGGTGGAGTGTTCAGTTTTATCTAATGGCAAAAGAATTGAAGCAGAGCAATGCAGGGTACAGAGACATGAAATGGGGGTGGAGGAACCCAAGGAAGCCAGTCCCAGCTGAGCAGTCAGAGATTTGGCTGTGGGCAGGAGGGGCTGTGGGGGGCTCACTGTGAGCCTCGGAGGGGCCCTGGTTTGTGCCCCCCAGCCCACCCTTAGAGGTTTCTGGCACGCAAACAGGGACAGCTGGGAGGGACTTGTCCCAGCCCCATCTGCTGCCTGGCACCCTCAAGCAGACGGGAACTGTGCCAGGGTTACTGCCAGGTTGTGTGGCAGAGAGGGAACTGCAGGACCCAGTGCCACTGGGCTGGCCCTGCTGGGAAGGAAGGTGCCATCCAGCACAGGAGGGGCAGGGCATGGAAAGGTAGACACTGCTCTGTCTCCCTGTGGGAATCAGCACAGTGCCTGTCTTTCAAAGAGAGGGACCAATGGGAGGCTTTGGAGTTTCCTGAAAAGAAGAAACTCCAAGGACAGAAAGCACCATTTCTAGAGCACTGGCAGGGCAAAAATCTCAGCAGGATGAAGACACCTGGATAAATGGATGAGTGGGATTCTGGGCCAGGTTTGCCTGTGATGGCAAAGTCCTGCACATAAAGATGGAGGTGTAGATGGTCCCATTGGTCCTCTTCCTGCATCCTTCTAGGAGCCAGAGGAATCCTGTGAAGCACTGAGCTTGGAAAGTCATGGTTCATTGGTTTTTGTTGATTTGGTTTTTTTTTTGTTTGGGCAGCATCCATTTGTAACATTTGCTGAGCCTGCGTCCAGCCTGGTGCCACTGATTGTTTCAGTGAAGAAGAGGAAGGAGACAAGAACGTGACAATCACATCAGGACCATTTATTCCTCAACCAGTTTAGAGTAGGACTGTAGGTTAGGACTAGGATTAGGATTAGGATTAGGATTATGATTACGATTAGGATTAGGATTAGGATTTAGGATTAGGATTAGGATTAGGATTAGGATTAGGATTAGGATTTTAGGATTAGGATTAGGGGGATTAGGATAGGATGGTTAGGGTTAGGTTAGGGATTGTCTAATAGGACTGCAGAGTAGGATTGGAAATGAATAAAGTTTCTGAAACCACAACTCACCTTGAAGATTCCCTTCCTTCTCACTCTGCAAATAAGCTCAGAATTCCTTCTGAATTGTCTGTTGTTTCTTAAAGGTGGAAAGTGACACGGTGTCTTTGGCATGGTGTGAAAGTGGGGAAGGATCTTCTTCATTCATCCTCTCCAGACCACACTGCCTTTGGAATATGGCCCACTGGTCTGTTTTTGGCCAGCTTTGGTACTTCTGTTTGAGGCAGAAAGGGCAATGGCATTTGAAGGCAAAACCAAAGGAAGAATGAGGCAGCCCAAACATCTTGTGCAGATGCAGGCCTTCAGCTGTGACTGGAGAGCATTGGGGCTCCTGCCACTTGGATTTGTATCCCTAGGTGCAATGTCTTTGGCTGGAGGAGAGCCTTGCTCAAGTGAGAAAGCAGAAAGATCAGAGAGGGTGCTCGGGAAGGTCTCCTGTGGTGCAGAGCTGTCAGCGCCTGTGAGGTGAGAGCGGGCCCGGCCTTGGCCGGGTGGAGCCCCAGCAGAGCCCCGCAGAGGCCGGAGCAGCCTGAGCCCCGGCAGAGGCCGGGCTGGAAGGAGGCCCTTGGAGCTGCAAGAGGCAGCAGCCGGGCCCTGGGTGCCTCTTGCTGGGAGCGGGCGAATCCTCCGCTCTCAGAGCCCAGGGGGCAGCTGGCTGCTCCCGAGGGGAAGCGCAGCCGTGCTGGGCACAGCCCAGCCTGGAGGCATTGGCCGTCTGCAGTGTGCCCAGGAGCAGAGAAAGGCCAAGGGCAGCCGAGGGGCGCTGGGCTGGCTGAGGATTCCTCCTCTTCTGCCGGCTGCCCTGCAACTCCTGGCAAAGGTCAGCAGTGTGTGCAGCACTCTGGGCACCGGGGCAGGGGGCCGGGCTGCTCGGCAGGCTGGAGCACAGGGCAGCCTCCTCCAGGCCCGGCACTTCTGCCAGGGGAAGCGAGGCCAGCGTGAGGCAGGGACAGCTTGGCAGGGCACATCTGCAGGAGCCAGCGCCTCACGCAGCTCTGGGAGGAAGCGCCTGCAATCCTGCAGTTCTGCACTGAGCCAGAGCAAAGGTGTGAGATGCAGAGTGTTTGGCAGAAATATTCAGGCCCACCAGGCCAGCCTGCTTTGTGCTCTCTGGCGCACAGCAAGCGCTGTGCAATGCAGCTCTGAGCTGCTGGGAGAGAGGAGTTGGGGATGTGCCTGAGGGTTTTGCTTGAGTAGTGAACTGATTTGGAAGGGTGGAGAATAATTTCAGTAGGCAATCTGTGTTTTCTTTATTCCTTTCTGAAAGACAGATACAATGTGGCTTCATTAAGCAAAAAAGCACAGCCTTTTTTTTTTTTTTTTGCATTTTTTAGTATGACAACTCAGGCAAGCTGTTCAAAACAGCAACTGAAGCAATTCCCACCCAGTGAGCAAAAAAAAAAAACCAACCCCCCCATCCCCATCTTTCTATTGTAGATCTTGACATTTTGGGCTGGTCCTGCAAAGGACGAAAGCAGCCTTTAAGGTCTGAAGCACCTTCTTGTCTTGCCAGCACGGACATAGATGCTTGAGCAGTTCTGGAATCAGGCTATGAGCTTGTTTGCTTTTGGCTTCTCGTGTTTGTTACAGCCCCTCTGTGCAAATAACCCTGCGAGCTGACTGAGCCTTGCTCACTCTGTCCATCCCAGTGTCTCTGGCAGAGGCAGCAGATGGAAGTCTCTTCTGCTGGAAAGGGAACCTATTTGCAATGGTGTAGTGATCCCAAAGTCCATACAGTACTGCACCAAAGGATTAGGCCCTTCACTCTTCAAAAGCTTGTTACTGATCCTGCCTAAGGTGGTTCTAGTGAGTATCAGCCAGGGCTCACACCTCTATTGCAGGGCTGTTCTTCTTCTCAGTAATCATCGCTCAGCTGTCTCTCACTGACATATTGCTGACTGAAGACCTGTCTCTTCCATATCCCCTATAAAAAGACCTTACCTTAGATTCTCAAATTTAGCATGCATACGTGTGTGAAAAAAAAAAAAAAAAAAAACAAACCTTTAGGAAAATCAAGACGTTAAAGCAGATTTCATTTATCAAACCCACAGCAACTGCATTAAAATGTGGGTCTATGAGCCTTTTTCAAAATTTTCTTAATCATAACTCTAGAGTAATTTTTGAGAGATAAGTATGCTGCCCCTAACATGTCCAGATTGTTTTGCAAGGGGTAATTAGTCATCCATTAAGCATTCCAGCAGCTGTGTAGCATTTTATTCTGATAACTGATCCCTGGATATTGCAACCAGCTTCTGATTTGTGTCTGCCCACTTCTTTTCCATGTTCTGAGCCAAGAGCAATCATATCCTTGTGAGTGCATCTGGACACATTGGGCAGTGACACCTCATCCTATTGCCTATATTCTCCCACGGAAGATTCCTTGCTCTTTTTTCTCTGCCACCAGTGGGGATCTGCAGTCCCTGCCGGGCACTGCTCGTTGTGGGCTGTCAAGGCAGAGGCGATGCTCTGGTGCACCTGGCGCAGGTGAGCCTCGGGCCCGGGCAGGGACCGATGCTCCGAGCTGCCGCGGGTACGGCGGCGAAGCCGAGCGGTGCCGCGGCCTCGCTGGGAAGCCGAGCGGCGCCCGCGGCGCTGCCTCCCCGGGCAGGGCTGTGCTCCCAGCGCCGCCGGGGCTGCCGAGCAGCGCTTTCCCCGCGCCTCCGGCTCCGGAGCCAGCCCCGCAGCCGCGCTCTCCCGAACCGCCCTGCCCCGCGCCCATTCTCGGCACAGCTGCAGGGCTCCCTGATTCCGGGCTCTCCGGGCTCCCGGTCCGCCTGCAGGAGCCTCCGCTCCCGGACTCCCGCCGCTGGGCTCTCTTCTCCCACGTCTTTCCCCCCCCCTTCCCAGGCCCTCTCCACTCTACTCCGGATCTCCCCCCTGTTCTCAGGTTCTCCCCCGTCTCCTGGGTTCTCCCTCCTCTCTCGGGTTTTCCCCAGTCCCGAGCTACCCCTTGTCCCAAGCTCCCCCCTTTCCCGGGCTGTAGCCAGTGCTTTTATTCGTCTCCCTGGATCTCCCCTTCTCCCGATTACTCCTCCCTCTTCCAGGATCTCCCCCCCTCCCCAGGGCTCTCTCCTCTTTCCCCGGCTCTACCCTCTTGGAAGGCTGCCCACCCTTTCCCAGGGATCTCACCCCCCCTCCCCCGTGATCTCCCCCCTACTCCCGGGCTCGTCCCCTCTCTTGGGATTTTCCCCTCCTCCCAGCATCTCTCCCTCTCCCGCTCGCTCCTCCCTCTGCCAGGTCTCTCTCCCCTCTGCCGGGATGTCCGCCCGTTCCCGGGCGCCCCATCCCCCGGCCCCTCGCCGCCCGTTCCCCGCTGCCTCAGCCGGGGCCGCTCCCGGGGCGCGCTCGGAGCGCAGCGGGGCCGTGACACGGGAAACCTGCACAACACGAACGGGACGGGACACGCAGAAGCAGCGTCTAGAGCTTTATTTTTCTAGCATCAGTCTCAATACATTGTTTACAATGGAGACAGGAGAGATGCTAACAGCTCGCTGTTCCCAGAGCATGCCAAAAATTCCAGTGTGACAGCATAACATAAGACAAGTTCAGCCTAAGATTCATCCAATCATACAGAGTAAAAAAAAAAAAGCATATTGACAGTGGTTCTGTCCAATCACCTAAAGAACACGTAACTAGGGTTAAAACAATAGCGTTCTATTCCTTAAGACAATGGTTCGTTCAGAAGAGACACAGCACAGAGCTCTATTCATGATCGGCCTTCTAATATATACTTAATAATACTTAATATATACTTTTTGCAACTTAGAAAGCTAAGCTACAGAGGCTTATTGTTATAGCTTACTTGATTTCACCATAGCCTAGAAAACATGTTCTGCTGTTTTAGCACTATTTCCAAACCTGCTGTCTGAGGCCTGTCTTTTCTACCCTATCCTAAAACCCTCTGGCTTTAAGGATTCCTACGCCAAAACAGAAAAAAAATGGCCCTTCATGGCATCTCCCATTCTTACCAGCACATCCTTTCTTTCCTTCTCCGTGTTCTCCACTTTGCTCTGCAGAGACTCCACCTCCTGATGAAGAGTCACAGCCTCTTCCTTTTTTGCAGTGGCCTCTTCCTTCAGCACAGTTTCTAGAGAGTTCTTGTGTTCTGCCCTCCACATCACTGCACCAGGGAAGGGGGAGAAGGGGAAAAGCAAAGCAAAAGCAAACTGATGTGCATCCTGCATCTCTGCCAGGCTGTGTTTGCCAGGCCCTAAGCCCACAAGGGCTTCCAAAGCTGACAGAAATGAGGGAAACTTCAGGGCAGAGGGGAAAAAAAAGCATGAAAAGAGCAAGGTTTAGGGGCATATGAAAGTGTTTTTGCTTTTAGGCTTAGGCAGAGTGGGCAGTCAGACAGAGAGGAGTGGAGAGGAGCCCGTCCAGCCCTGCTACAGAGGGACCACAAGCCTGGAGGCTCTGGGATGGCCTGGAGTTTGGAGGAATCAGGCCCAGGCATCCAGCTACAGCTCCTTGGCAAAGACACAGCACCTGAAAGGCACCACCTCTGCAGGTGATCACTCATAGCACAGCCACATGCGCTGCCAGCCACAGGATCTGTCTCCATAAAGAAACTTTCCCTGGCACTGCTATGGAGAAGTCTCCTGCTGGTAGTTTTTCTTCTCTCCCTCTCTGGGCACTGCAGTTTTGCTCTCTACGTGGCATCAGAGATCCCTCTGGTGAGACAGGATGGGGCAGTGGGTGGGAGAGGAGAAGCTGTACCTTCCCGGCTCTTGGCTAGCTGTTTTTGCAGCTCCTGATTGCAGGCACTGAAATAGTCCCTCTGAGCCTGCGTCGTGCTCAGCTGCAGCTTCAAGGCCTGAATCTTCTTCCTCACATCATTCTGGAAGAGGTAAGAGGAGCAGAATCACCTTTCAGGGCCACTGCTGGCAGGAGACCAAGGGCTACAAACACTAAAGCAGAAATAGCCCAGGTGGGAGAGGGCAGCTGGACAGAAGGGGTAGATGTGATTGTGATCCTCCTTCCCCCAGCAGTGAGCCAACCCCCTACAGGGGCTGCCACCCAGCCTGGCATTGTCACTCTGCCTGCCCAGCAGCAGGACAGGATTTCTGGGTGCACTGGGCACACATTACCAGGTCTTTCCAGGAATGCTCCAGGTGGTCTTGCAGGGCTGCTACCACTCTGTCCACCATGAGCTCTGTGGGGACATCACTGGCCTGAGAAGCAGTTAGGCTCACATCATGACCCTTTTCTGAAAAGAGAAGACATTCTGGTTCAGGATTTAATCCCAGGGTCTCCAACAAACAGGGCCTCTTTCTAGCCAGATGGTGGCAGTGCCTTTGTCACTGTCCTAGAGCTCCCCTTGCAGCAGGAGCTGTGTCACAGGCTGGCATTAAGTGGATGGCCACTGATGGCAGCACTGCCCCAAGGATGACTGCATGGGCCCTGTGGCCTGACAGGACTCAGGGCCCTTTTCCCTTCTGGTGCTGATTATTTCTCCCTGTACAAACACAGACTTGTGGCTCTGCAGGGATGTCAAGCTGCCAGGACTTCCCAAGGCTGGAGTCAGCCTAAACTGAAAGGCTGAGCCTGTCATGCCAGGGTGACCCTGAGCCCCTCGTCACTTCCCCTGCTCTGCACACGTGCTAGCCCAGCCTGCCACACTTGCCTGAGCTCCAAGTGACCAAGGCGCTGCTGTCCCTGGTCATGCGGTGGACAAGCAAGAGCAGTTTATCCAGCTGGGACTGAGCTTGGCAGTGGGCACCACTGGCCTGTTGGCACTGTGTGGCCAAGGCCTCTGCTCTGTCCTCTGAGCTGCGGAGCCTCAAACGCAGCTCAGAGATCTCAGCCTCCAGCAGCTGCACTGAGTCCCTCAAGCACCGCTCGCCTGCTCGGGACTCCTCCAGCTCCTGCAGCAGCTGCTCCTCTCGAGTTGCCTGGGCAGCATCCTTCTCCTGCACTGCTTCCTGCAGGGAACGGATCTGGAACAGGGATACACACAGCCTCAGGGGCAGGGGTGTTCCTGGGGCAGCAGAGCAGGCAGGAGGGTGAGGAATGAAGGAGAAACAACTTCAAGCAAAAACCACACTGGGCACACAAGGGGCAAAGCCAAGGATTCCAATAGAGACAAAGTCAAAACAGAGAAAGGGAGGCAAGGGGCATCCTTGGCGGGGGCAGCTCTAAACACCAGATGAACTGGCTGTGCTGGAAGAGCCCTCCCCAGCCTGCCATAACCACACCTGTGTCCCCACATTGCTCAGTGCCCAGCCCAGGCACAAACTCCACCTGGGACAAAATGCTAACAGAAGGATGGAGGGGCTCCAAAGGAGTCTGCTTTTGCTTCTCCTCTGAGAGTTCCTGCTGGGACCCAGGAGAGAACAGGGCAAAACTTCATCAGGAGACACCATATTGATGAAGGGAGCCCCCAGTGTAGGGAATCATGTGCTCTGACATCATGATTTCAGAAGGCTGAACAAATGCTTTATTAAGCTAGGTTATATTACACTAATACTATATTAAAACTATACTAAAAAGGTACTATACTATAGAAAAACCTGTGACTGTCTGGAGACAGCCACGACACAGCTTTTACCCAATTGGCCAATCAGTCCAAACGACTCTCACTGGTGTCCAATTAACAAATCACGCTTGGTAAACAATCTCCATAACACCTTCCACATGTGCCAAACAACAGGCACAGTGATTAGAGATAAGAATTGTTTTCTCTTCTTCTCTGAGCTTCTCACTGCCTTCCCCAAGAAAAGTCTTTGGGAAAGTTGTGCCTGCTGCTCTCTGTGAAGAGAGCTGCATCCACAGACACCAGAGCCAGCCTTGGCCCCAGGGTGCAGCAGCAGCCCCAGGCAGAACATGGCAGCAGTGGATGCTACTGGGAGAGGGAAGCAGTGGGGACCTCCAAGCTGAAGCTGAAGGTGGTGTTGTGTGCCCCTGGAGAAGAGGGTGCCAGTTCACAGGTTACCTGGGTGTTGAGCTCCTGCAGCTCTCCTGTGCGGTCTGAGAGGAGCTGCTCACCCTGGTGAAGAGCAGAATGAAGCTGAGACACCTGTTTCATCCAGGCCAGGTTGTTTTCTTCCAGGCTTCTGAGGCTCAGTTCCTTCTCTTCCAGAGTTAGAGCTGGCTGTGGAACAAGGCAGCAGATGGCCATGAGAGACATTTGTGTCCCTCAGGTTCCTCAGAGGGGAACCTGGCTTAGATCAGAAATCGTGGGTTTAAGATTGTTGTGCCAAGCAAAGGAATCAGGATGCCAGGCTGATCCAGCTCCCAAAGGGGTGAAGTTACCAGACCCAAGGTGGAGCTGATGGGTGTATCCAGCTCCTCGCACTGCAGCTTGGGCAGGGTTAAGACACCGACCTAGCAACAGAACACTCCTCTAGAGGGAAAGAGCTACTCCAAAAGCCTTTGTCTTCAGAAAAACTGTAACTGTAGGCTCAAAAGAGATGAAGTGCAACATCCAGAGAATGAAACACATCTGCATGGACAGTTCAGAATTCCGCCATTAGGAAATGGTGGCAGATGCAAAGATCAGAAAGAGGGAATCCATTCACACAATGCAGGGTCCCACAGGCTTTCATTTACCTGGCTTTTTCCCTCTCTCTAGGCCTCACTCCCATCCTGCTGAGCTTTGTGGACAGTCAGTTCCTGGCACTTTCTGGAGGCTGCCAGCCGAGATCTCAACTCTCCCACCTCAAGTCAAACAGAACAAAGCAGTCAGAGGCTACAGCCTGTCCCTGTCAGCCACAGCAGGCACTGTGAGGAAAGGCAAAGGACAACTTTCCATTTGTCCCTGTCCTGAAAGGGCCATATTAACAATGGATATGGACAACTTGTTTCCAGCTCTCATTGGGTCACCAGGGGTATGTGGAAAAGCACCTCAAAAGCAAGGCTAGCAGGAAGAGGCCAGCAGAAATCCATGTTGATGGTTGCTGGTTAGGAGCCCAGAGGACTAACCCTGCTGTCCAGGGCAGCAGCTGAGATTCAGCAGAGCCCTAAGTGTCCTTCAGAGCAGCTGCCATGGAGCCCACAGCATGAGGCAGCCCCAGGGGTCACCCCCTAAGCTGCTGCTCTGCCATGGAAAGGTAAGAAGGGCACAGAACACCTGGTGGATGACTGCAGTGCCACTGCTGTTTCACTCCCCTGCTTTTGCACACCCTCCCTCTGCTCAAGGAGGAGATTAATCTCCTCTTTGATGCCTACTAGCAGGAAATTGTTTGAGTCCTTTGTGGAGAAAGCTCTTCTCTCAGGGACTGCAGGAACAGGCAGGAAAAGAGCACAAATGACCCAATAAGGAGCAGGGAAGATGGCTCCATGGAGCTGGGAAAATCAGAAGGGAGAGAGACAGCTTCCTGAAGGCAGAAGCTGTGCTGAGGGGTGGACATGAAGGACACAAAAGCAGTAGAAGACAGAGCTGGGGACACCAGCAAGGCAGTGCAGGACCACGAGTGCCAAGGGGAGAAAGGAAGGACTTCAAGTGGCTGAGTGAACGGAAAGGTGTCGAGCTGAGTGAGGCCTCAGTTGCTGAGCCTGTGGCCAGCGGGGAGGACAAGCAGAAGTTCTCACCTGAGTTGCCCCTTGTCTCCTTGCCAGTGCTTCCCAAGCCAATCCAAAGGAATGCTGTGCATCAGTGGATCTTGGGGTTGGGGGGATGTTCCCAGAGTCTGCATGCTGGGAACTGGCCATGCTGTCCCTGCTGTCTAAGGGCACCTGAAAGCCCACACCCAGCTGTTAGTCAGGAATTCTCTTCCTATTCCAAAGAACCCCTGAGACATCTCTTCTGATCCCAACAAGAATGAGTGTCCATTCATGGAGAACCAGTTCCAAAATTCAGCTAAATGTACAAAACCTGCTTCTGCATTGAGCATGGTTTGTGCTTAGTGCATTTATTCCTGGGGTTACAGTGAAATTAAATAGGGCCCTCTGAGGTCAGCTTCCTACTCCATTCTGCAGAGTCGCTGTCACAGACCTTGTGGAGCCGATGGAGGAGAGAAGTCTCCTCTGGGCAAAAACAGGGCACAGAGACACAAGTACCTCTTCCGAGCAGACAGGAGACCCATGGCAGGGCAACTTCTCCCTTCCAGGCTTCCTGCACTTGCCTACCCTCAATGCCATTGCAAAATGGTTCTGAGCCAGCTCAGCACAGTTATACTCACCTCAGGGGCTCTTGGGAGAGTAACTGGTGAGAAGGTGTTTGGGAAGTGAACTGCTGGCTCATTCTGAGCCCTCGAGCTTCCTGGAGGAGCACGGGTGAGAGCCCACTCAGAGTGCAGGGGCAGGGCTGGCCCTGAGGGAGTCGCCCTTCCAAGCCAGGAGCACCCCCTCCCCTCCCAGGCTTGTCCCCAGAGCCAGGACCAAAGCTGCCACCAGCTCTGGAGCAGCCAACTGTGAATCCTTGTTATTTCCCAAGGAAACCTTCCCTGTGGGACAGTCCAGGCCCACACAGCCCCCCACTGGGCTTGGCACAGGAGAGCAGCAGCTTTCTCACCCGCTGGGTCTCCATCTGCCTGTTGGCATGAGCAACGTGGGCCATGGCAAATGCCAGTATCTGGGGATGTTGGCAGTAGCAAGGCTAAAAGTCAATATCCAAAGGCCATTGGCCTTTGCTGGGTCTAAACCGTGATGTCCAAGGGTTGTTGGCCTTTGCTGGTCCAAACCCTGATGTCCAAGGGCTGTTGGCCTTTGCAGGGCCAATAGCACAATATCAAAGTGCCATTGGCCTCTGCAAGGTCCAAACCCCCAAGGCCAAAGAGCCGTTGACAGCTGCAGAGTCCAAATCCCAAACATTCCATGGGCTGTTGACAGTTGCTAGGGTCCAAACCCCAACATTCCAGGGGCTGTGGGAGAGCCCTTCCCTGGCTCTGCCCCATCCCAGCTCCCTGCTGGCCTTGGCACTTGCTCTGCCACCCCATGTCCCCACAGCCCTGCTGGGCAGCTGGGCAGGCGCATGGCTCGTAACAGGAGCTCAATGTTTTGGGTCCAGACAGCATCATTTTTATAGATCAGCATTCCCAAGACAGCAGGGTTTGACCCACATGCTCTTTACAGATGCACTCAGTTCCTGAGTGACAGGAATTCTTCTGTCTTCCTGA
>JALJVW010000073.1:59584-74664 GCA_024865655.1 Emberiza elegans | reverse complement strand
GGGCAGTTATGATTTTAAGCAAACTATGGCTGGAGGAGATCTAAGTTTTATTTTGTCTGTCTCAGAATCTGTGTCTTTGGAAGGGCAGGCCTCTGGTAAAGGGTAAAGTCTTCCAGCATCCAGACCATTTCTCTAACTAACAGGTAGACTTCTGAAATGTAATGTGCTCTACAGCTCTCATTAGAGCAGGTTCAGTCCCTTCACTGCCACAGTATCAGGCACCATATTCTGGAAAAAGGGAAAAAGCAGCTACTTGGAGGAGAAAGAATAGATCTGTCCTTAGTTGTTTTCCTCCTTTTCCGAAGAGAAAAAAAGGCCTCCCAAGAAGGGTGAGCACCATCTTTAGCAAGAGGAATAGGGATGAGGATGGAAATGAGTAGCCAGAATTGTGCCTGTGCAAGACAAGGTGGACTTACAGAAGTATCCTTTTAAAACATTTTGTTAAAACTACCCAGCCTGATACCTCTCTTCCCTATGAAAACCTTTTTCCTGTCTAGAGAGTAATTGCCATGCTTTCAATGGCTGGATTCCCTTCACTTCACCAACTGGGAGTTGGAGACAGCAGCAGGTACAGCAGCAGAAAATTCTGCCATCCTCTGATGAACAGCAGCAATAGGCACCTGCCAGACAAATGCAGCTGGACTGAAAGAACTTGTCCTGAAGCCTGGACCTCAATTACATTTGTCTGGGTAAGAGGGACCAGCCTGTCCCAAATAGCCAGGATGTAGTGCCAAGACACACTGAATTAACTTTACTTCTGCAGGCTTGGGAAAGGAGCTAAATGAAAGGAAAAATGAAGATACCCCACATACTTGGACAATGTTAGCGGAGATCAGCTGGGGGCAGGTTTTGGACAGGTCTAGGAGGAGTGCCACTCCTTCCATCCTTGTCTGAAACCCCTTGGCTTCCAGGAGATGGTAAAGCTTCTGGAGCGACTCCCTTCCTTCCACAGTTGCAGGTAAGGGGACCTGGGCTTTTGGACGGTGGAGGAGGCGTCCACCAGGGGCAGACTTCACCCTGGAAAACAAAACCAAATTAGGACCTGTTGCTGATAATAGCTTCAGTTAACTGTGAGCCAAATCGTCTTGAGGAGCTTTCCTAATGATGTGATTTCAAACTAGAAAATCATGAAGCTCTGAAGGACAACGTGGACCTCGTGACAATCATTGCAAGAGACAATCTGCAAGTGACATTCTCACCACTGCTCACTCAGGAAAACCAAGGATGAGATGTACCTGATCTATCTTCAAGTGCCTTCCAAGGCACACGTTGCTTTGTGGGCAAAGAGAGACACTATTTCCAAGTTTAGATGCCTCCTCCTGTGGCACGGGTGTGGCTTTTAATAAGGAAAGTCGTCCCTCTGAAGAAGTGTCTCTGCAACCAGGCATGACTATCTGGAGAAGTAGCTCAGATGAACCTGAACAGGTGAACTGGGGCATATCTGAATGATCCAGAAAATCAGGAACAGAGATAAAAACAGAAGCCAGACATGCCAGAACTACACTCACATTTCATTTGCTTCCCTAGAGACTAGATGCACAGCTTAACAAACCCTCTGGGAATAATCCCCTGGGATCAACCTGTCTCTTCCATGAGCATGGGAAGATGCTAGCCATGCTACAGAGGCATGTGATCACTTTCCTGCCACCACTGAGCATGACAGAGCTAAATAAATGCCCTCTGCTATCAGAGGAGAACAGGTACAAGTAGCTCTGCCACTGGCATGAAGAGACAGCAAGGACCAAATTCCTCTCTTAAATGCTGATTGCAGCACAGGGGGAAATAAACCAAACACGCTGTCCATCAAGCAAACCATATGAAGGACAGGAACACCAAGACAAAAAGGCCACATTGAGACACCTGTTGACCAAAATGGCTCAGAAAATGACTTGCTCCTTACTACTCAAACTTGGTACTGTTTGAGGGTAAGGAAACCATGAATCAGCCAGGCCAAACCACATGGATGGGAGCTGCTTGTTTGGGGAATGGCATCTTGCTTCTAGACTGGGACTTCACATTAAAACACCCATCTAAAAAGGACTCCACTTGGATGAAAAAAAAACCCTGGTTGAATGTACTTGTCTTAAGTCGGGCAGCAGAGACTGGGCCCTCTCCCAGCCTCCACAGCACTGCCCTTGCCACTGCACTGGATCGTCTGAGCTGCAACCAATGGGTGTCTTTTTGTCACCCAATTTCTGTGGAAAGCCCTCCAGAGAAGTTGTGTTCAACACAATGCAGAAGTTGACATTTTTTATCCTAGAGCATTTGTAGGGAAAGGAAAATCTCTGGCACTGGTCATCTCCAGCAGAAAGATTTGCCTGAGGAAGGGGCATGTAAAGCTTGTCATGTGCTTTGTCACATCTGACAAAAGTGCTCAGTACCGTTTGCTAGAGGGCAATGTGGCCTGGGGCTTCTTTGGGCTGTCGTTCCTCTTCTCCACCGGCTCCTTGACAGATGGGCATTCACCCTTCTGGCTTTCCATCCCCTACAAGGACATAAAGAAACCCCACCAATCTTTAGAATATAAAATAGGAAATTCCCTCTTGAAAACACAAGTTGGAACCAGGATCACTGCTACCAAGGCTTAAGGAAACATTTCCCAACTCACAGGAATAATCAGACCAGAGATCAGTGATGCCAGCTCTTTGGTTTCAATAGCCCAAGGCAGGTTATGGGTGCTACCACACTGAGCAGCAGTCTAAATTCCCAAATTCATTAGTCTTGAGCATAAATGGGAATAATGCAGACCCATAGGCAATGAGTGGTCTTAAAGGAAGCAGCAGAAAAAATCAGACTCTTTGGGGGTTGGCCCATTGTGTTGGAAGTTGATTTGGTTCAATGCTTACTCTCCCTGCTCCTGCACAAAGGCACACTCCCTTCTGTAATGTAGATAAAAAGAATAAAATCCCCCCCAAACAAACAGATGATTTTCCACTAGATGCTGCTGAATTCACCAAGCTTCTTCCAGCTCCACAGGGCTTGACAGCAGGGCAGTATTCCCAAAAGACAGTAATTGTAGTAACAAAGATTGACTTGGACATCTTTTGTATATTTGGAAATTTCCTTGGCACTACTACTTCCAGTCTCTTTTGCAAAGACTCTGTTATGTTCAGAAGCACTATTCTCACTTAATTGCTTTACTGGGGGCAGAGTAGGGAGAGCGTGGTGGGGGGCATACACGTGAGTGTAAACTGATTTTCTCCTCCTTCCCTTTCCTCTTTGTGACCGATATTCAAAGTATTCAAAACCCCACTTTTCCCCTAATAATAGCAGTTCCTCTGTGGTCTGCAGATGAACGGGCTGAGGATTAACAGCTCATTCCCAGGAGCAAAACAAATCAGCAGAAGAGGAATGAGATAAAGACACATTGGGTATGTTTGATCTCATATTAGCAGTGGCAATACTTGCACAAAGGAGACATTCCTCCTGCCAAGCACTTACCTTCTTCTTAATTCTTGTCAGGATATCTTTCAGGTCATGTGGGGAAAGAGATTGCTCCAAAAGCTTTTTAAATTTTTGGTTATTTAGCAACATCTTCACCATCTCCTGTCCATAATGCCTAAGGAAGGAAGGAAGGAAGGAAACAATAGAAAATGACCAAAGGAAGAGTGTTAACAGAAGAGGCTGATCCCTTAAACTCATCAGGTGCAATGCTTGCATGAGAAGGCGCTACCTACTCAGCAAAGAGGGAGATTTACCTCACTTGACACTGCACAGTGCTGTAGCTGAACACAAGGGGCAGCAGGAGAATGTGGGGCAAGAGAAAAATACCATTTCTCTCTGAAACTGGGGGTGTGCTTCTGTGGGATCAAAGGATCCCAGGGAACAAGCAAACACATCTGCTTTATTGTCAGAGCCTGTTAGCAGTGTCCTGCTGCCATTGCACAGTAATTTACCTTTCTTTAACTGGCAGGGAAGCCAGGACAAAACACCTCATCCTTGCTTTTGATTATTCTATACTATATGTATGCACAGGGTCAGCTAGTTCCTCTGGTGTTCTTGGCAGCTATTAATGGGAATTTCATGCCCAAAGTAAGGGGATTTGGGTGGTTTGGGGTGATTTTGCCACTGGAAAACCACAGTTTTCTTCAAGAAGAAATTTGGAGGTCACTGAGCCACAGGTAACAGCATTCTAGAAATCTGCAGAAGAGGTTTAGAAAGACTGAATACATTGGCTGAAGACCTCTGAAATATTTCTAGGGAAATCTTAAGTTAATGAGAAACAGATGTTTGGGATCCTTCAGTGATGAACATTAGCCAACACTTTGGTTTTCTCTTGTGAACCCTAAACTGTTGGACTGGCTAATCTGAGCTCTTTTGATCTCAGTGAAGACTCCTTCAAGTCACAGGAAGTTGGCAATGCTCCTTCTTGCTGGCCAGCCTCAGGTTACCCAGTATAGTCATTTTCCCAGGACACCCAGAGCAGCGGTCACAGCACCAGGTCTGACAGAGCTCAAGAAGCGTTTGGACAATGCTCTCAGGCACATGGAGTGACTCCTGGAGTGCCCTGCACATGGCCAGGAGCTGGACTTGATGACCTGCATGGGTCCCTTCCAACTCAGCACATTCCATGATTCTATGCCCCTTAGCCACACAGTCAGGTCACTCATTATTTCCTTTAGTTTCCACTCTTGAGGTTATGTCTTTAAAGCCAAACACAAAATGGTTTTCCTGTTTTTGGAGGTGAAATGAAGATCATTACCTTGTGTCCTTGTGACAGTCCTGAGCCAGTGTCCCTGCCACGTGTGCCAGCCTCTCAGCCCTGGGGGTGCCTGCCAGCTTGGTGACTCCCATTTTCTCCACCAAGGACAGGAGCAGTTCGGCCGCACACTTCCGCGCCTGGACGTAGCGGCTCCTGGGAAGGAGAGAGCAAACCCTGGGGCACAGGGACAAGGAGCAGCAGCAGCACAGGCCTTGGCCAGAGCCTGCTCCCTGTCCTTGCTGGGGGAAGGAGCCTGGGCTCTCCCTGCACCTTCCAACACCTGCAGAAGGGTCTGTCCTCAGAGAAACACTAAGTTAGCATTGTACAGAAGAACTGCCTGCATGGAAGAGGGAAGAATTCAGTCTCCCTGCACTATCTGATACTCCATTTCTTTCCCAAAATTCACTTTAAAGTAACAGATCACATATGAATTATTTAGAAATTAAGGACAATTCATGCTGAGCCCTCAGAGGGCACCCAATACACAGAGCTGCAGCAGGATGAGGCTCTTTCCACCCATGCATCCCCAAATCTGCAGACCTCTGGGATAAAACAAATGCAGGGAAAACACGCTGTGGGATTTGAAGTTGTGGAATATCCAGCAATGCAGCCTGTTTCTTTTGTAAAGCTTGGCAAGGGATACATCTGAGTGTTTTCCCCTATTGTAAAGCTGAGGAAAGGGTGGCAGTCAGTTTAGCCAGCTTGTCCTGATCTAGAGACTGGCTCTTGAAGGGAACTATCAGGCCCAGCTCCAACACTTAGGGCAGCATTTGCTTCAGCTGTCCCATGGCACTCGGCCTGTGAAGGTGCCTGGAAAGTGAATCATCATCTCAAGGCTAACATGAAACACCATTTGGAATAGAAGCAGAGTTCTAAGGCCAGGACAGACACACAAGACTCCTTTTGGCAGGAGCTGCACCTGCTGGGCAGGCTGTGCCACACCCAGCACATTCTCCCCCATGTGCTCCACGCCCCAGCAAGGACCCTCCTTATTTCTCAGGTCAATGGCATCATGAGGCTGTAGTGAACCCCAAGGATACAGGAAAAGCTCCTTGGAGAATTGAATGCTGAGTCATCCCTGAGCGATGTTGTCCTGTTCCTCTTACCCGACCGTGTTGAGAACTTGTCCTTTAATCAGTTAAGACAATACTATTGTAACCCTTTTAGCTATTGGTCAGTTAAGGAATATGCTTAAACCTGCGGCCATTGGCTGGTTTTGGATCCATGCCAAGGCTATAAAAAGAGCCCTCTGTACCCCCTTTCTTGGAGAAGAAGAATCGCTGTCCCCTTCGCGGATCTCCTGAATAAACCTCACTGCGGAAATTCGGCGTATTCTCTTCCCCTCTCTCTTCTCGTCTGCTTGCCACTGCCCCGGCGATCCTTCTAGCAGCCTGAGCTGAACTCATGAAAGAGCTGACAATCACTATAAGCTGAATATCACTGGCTTGCTAGGAAGGAGCTCGGCGGCTTTGGCCTCGCTTATCTCAGTCATTGGGTCTCTGCTGGAGACTTGTTTTACTGAGCTAGCTGGGCATTCATATGATAATAGTCGGGCTTACCCAGAGAGGTTCCCGTCACTATTATTATAAGTGGCGCTACGACGTTCGTCCACGGATCCTTTGAGATTCCTACCTTGAGCATCGAAACCCCCCGGGGCTTCAGCTAATTGCTGTCGAACGCCGTTTCGCTGGGAAAAAGGACTTTTTCGTTTTAGAAGGAGATTTCTTTCCCAGCGGTCAGATTCGACCCTCACTTCTACCATCTGAACATAGACTGTTCGAGGAGAACTGACTAAGCAGACGCCTTCCACAGAATTCACCCCAAAGGATTGGTATGTATAACTAACAGCCGCGTCCCCTTTGGGTTTTGATTGTTTTTGAGTTTTTTTTTTTGTTTTTTTTTTTTTTTTTTTTTTTGTTTTTTTTTCTGTGGGAAGGAATATGGGTGCTTCTTTACGCACCCCAAAGCTTTCTGATATCGAGAGAGAGATTTATTTAACCATTGTAGAAATTCTATCTACTAACAACTTTTCTTTTTCTTCTGGTAAACTTTCAAAAGCAATCTTAAACGATTTATTTTATGGATTACCTCGCATTTTCCTGAAACTAATAAGAACACTGTTACTGACGATTCCTTTTGGGACAAAATTGGCAACACTCTCTATATAACTCAAACTAGACAAGACTTCTCTGTAACTAATTTCTTGCCTTTATTTCATTTTATAACTAAAAGTGTTCAGAATTTTAACTCGAAAAAACTCTTGCAAACGAGTTCTGTCAGTGGCCTTTCGAATGCAAATGGCTCAGTGATAAGACTCTGCTAATCAGCCCGGCCACCACTTTGCCCAGCGGGCTCTGAGATAACACTTTCCTCCTCTACCGCGGGTCCCAGGGGCTCGACCCCCACCCCAGTTCCCCTTATCTATCTCGCCACACATCCTGCCTACCCCTGTCCTGGCCTCTGGTCCATCCCAAGTTCCAGCGGCCAGCTTCCCGTCCTCAGCCAATCCCCCCCCCGCGCCCCTCCCGCCCCCTCCCCGCTCTTCCCTCCGGCCCCGTCTCCGCCGTCCCTCCTCCGCTTTCCCCCCCCCCCGCCGCTGTTTCGTGTTCGCCCCTCCTGCGCCGCCCTCAACCCGGGACCTGCCCGTCCCGTCCCCCTCCCCTTTCCCGCGGTTCCCTCCGCCTCTGTTCCCCCCCCTCATCCGGCTGTGGTGGCACCCACCCCCACCTCTCCTGCCGCCCCGCCCTCCGCCTTTCCTGCCGGCTCTGTCCCCCCGCCCCCCCCTCCTCAGCTTTTCCCGGGACAGGAGAATTTCACTAGCGCCGTCCAAACACCTATCAATCCTGTAACCGGCTTTTCAATCCGGCAACGCAGGAGTGCGTGCCCCCCGACTCCCTATCCCTGCACCCCCACCTTGTTCAGTCCCCTGTCCTCTCCTCCGCCCTCCTCAACACCCCCCTCCCCGAGCATAATTTCAGAAACCCCCATGTTATGAAAACCCCGACTGTTCTCGTTGCTGTGCTTCTACTCTGGTGCCAATAGCGCCACCCTCTGACCAGCCTTTGAAACCCTTGAAAAACGTTTCTAAGCGATTAAAACGCAAATCCAAATTAATAATACAGTCCTCCTCAGAGGCCTCCTCCAGTGAATCAGATTCTGAAACGATTCATTTCAGATCCATGGGCTTTCATTAAAATGGAGGTTGTCAAAACTGGTGATTGGGATCTTGCACAGAAAATTAATGCATTTCCAGTCGAGTACTTGCAAGGACGAAACGGTGGAGCTGCCACCGCTAAAAGGTGGACAGCAATTTCGAATAAAGGAATTAATACAATTAAAAATATAGCCAAAGACCATGGCAGAAGCGCACATATCTTTAGAAATTTTCTAGAAGCTATGTTCTCTGCATATGTTTTACTTCCACATGATGTAAAAAATATTGCAAATTGCCTCCTCTCCCCAGCAGAATATATGCTATGGGAAAGGAATTGGAAAAACATTTGAAAATATTATCAGATTCCTATGCTGCAGATGCTAATAAGACAAATTTTTCAGTGGATCAGCTTGCAGGTGAAGGTGCATTACAACAACCTGCTAATCAATTAGAAACTTTAACAAAAGACGCTTTACAAGATGTTGCAACTGCAGCAAAAACCTCTCTGCTTCTCATGCATGATGAGTCACTGCCAACAATGCATTTTTCTACTATTAAACAAGGGTTGGATGAAAGTTTCATTAAATTTGTAGATAGAATTAAAGATGCTTTGGAGAAACAGATTGAGAGTGCAGAGGCTAGGAAGGAACTCCTATGTAAGCTTGCTTTGAGTAATTCAAATGATAAGTGCAAAGCCATTTTGAGGTCCCTACCCGTGGATACAAACCCTACTATAGAGCAAATGCTAGAATGCTGTGCAGCGTCACATGTCCACTGAAAACACAGTGGCCCAAGCTGTTACTAAGGGTATTGCTGAAGGAGTTTCTGGGATTTATGCAGTAATGACTTCTAAAGACCAAGCTAAGTGCCATCACTGTGGCCAACTTGGACATTACATCAAGGACTGTCCTGAGAGATCACCCCCGATACCACCGCTACCCTCATCAGAGACCCCAGATCCAGCAACGCCTCCAGCAGCGTCCGGGAACGCCTTGCATGGAGCCCGGTCCAGGGGCCCTGGGCGATGACAACAAATCAAAGGCCATTCAGACCCAACCACGCTTCCAGCCCAAGGCGTTCCAGACCACAAGAAGAGGATTCAACCCACGGGACAACCCAGATGGGAACCCGCCGACAACTGGTAACTGCTTTGTCCATTGAGTTTACTAATGATAATGTCCACAGAATTCCCACTGGTAAATATGGACCTAAAGGTGATCCCTCAGACATTTTAATTACAGGGGACTCTCTTAATTGCCCAAAGGAAATATTTGTTGTTCCAGAAGTGCTTACGGTGATGCCAGGACAAGAAATCCTCATCCAGGTATATTGTATGGACTTACCATTCTTTCTTTCAAAGGGTACCCCAATAGCACAAGCTTTCTTGCTTCCAAAGAATCACAGGGAACAGATACCTCTCAACCCTACAGCCATGTGGGTACAAGTCGTGGGAACATCCAAGCCTTTCATCGAGTGCGGCCTCACCTGCAAAGGAGAGTTGACCCACCTGCCAGGGATGCTGGACACCGTGCTGACGTGACCATCATCGCTCGCTCAGATTGGCCTAAGCGCTGGGAGCTACAACCTGTTGCAGGTATGATTTCCGGGATTGGTGGAAATACAGTATCCATGAGGAGCAAGCACAACATCCTTGTTGAAGGTCCTGATGGTCAGATGGCAACCATCCGCCCATTTGTGGTAAGGGCCCCCATCACCCTTTGGGGCAGAGACGTTTTATCCCAGTGGGGAGCCACTTTAAGCATTCCCACTCGGGATTTTTCAGTGGGGCCACTGAGTTGGGGCGCTTCCTGAAACACCTCGACTCATCTGGAAAAGTGACAAGCCTATACATGTCCAACAGTGGCCCCTTTCTAAAATTAAGTTGCGCGCCCTAAACGCTCTAGTGGAAGAACAGCTAGCTAAAGGTCACATCGTTGAGTCCGATAGCCCTTGGAATTCTCCTGTCTTCGTCCTGCCAAAACCTGGGACAAACAGATGGAGGCTTCTCCACGACCTTCGCAGAATCAACGAGGTCATCGAGGACACGGGCTCTCTCCAGCCTGGTTTGCCCTCCCCATCGATGTTGCCTAGAGACTGGGAACTTGTTGTCATAGACATTAAGGACTGTTTCTTCAGCATTCCTCTACATCCAGATGATGCTCCTCGGTTTGCCTTCTCCGTTCCTTCGCTCAACAAGAGGCCCCGCTCAAAAGATACCATTGGACCGTTCTTCCTCAGGGACTTAAAACGTCGCCAGTATCTGCCAGTGGTATGTGGCTCACATCTTGTCTCCCATTCGGAAATTATTTCCAGATTCCATAATCTACCATTATATGGATGATATCCTGGTGTGTGCTTCAGACAAAACTCATTTGGACAACACAGTTAAAAAGACTATTGAAGCCATAGAAAAGGCAGGGATGGAGATTCGTGAGGACAAAATCCAGTACATCAAGCCATGGACTTACCTTGGAGTCCAGATCCGGGAAAGGACCATCGTTGCCCCAGCAGATCACTATACTTAATGATCCAAAAACCTTGAGAGACTTACACAGCCTGTGTGGATCCATCAACTGGGTACGTCCACTGCTAGGAATTACAACAGAGGACCTTGCCCCTTGTTCAACCTTCTTAGGGGACCTAAGGAATTGGACTCTCCTGCACTCTCACAGAAGAAGCCAGAGGTGCTATTGTCAAAGTCCAGGAAGCTCTGTCTTCACGCAAAAGCTCATCGCTTCGACCCCAGCTTGCCTTTCCAGTTCATCATTCTGGGAAAAGCACCCCCGATTCCATGGACTGATTTTTCAATGGGACTCTCAGCTTCGAGATCCTCTGCTGATACTAGAATGGATTTTTACAAGTAACCAGCCCACAAAGACACTTACCACCTACCAGGAGATCATAGCTCACCTAATAAAAAGGCTAGGACTCGCCTTCGCTCTCTTTCAGGTTGTGACTTTGAATGCATATACTTGCCAATAACTCTTACTGATTTTGAGGATCTGATCCAAACTAATGAGAGCCTTCAATTTGCCTTGAACAGCTACACAGGTCGAACCACAGCTCAAATCCCAAAGCACAAACTTTTTAATTCTAAGGAAACCTTTCATTTGATTCCAAAACGAATCCAAAGCGTTAAACCTCTTAAAGCTCTAACCCTCTTTACTGATGGTTCAGGGTCCTCCCACAAGTCAGTGATTACATGGAGAGACCCCCAAACTCAAGATTGGGAATCTGACATACAAATTGTACAGGGCTCACCACAGATTGCAGAATTAGCAGCTGTAGTCAGAGCTTTTGAAAGATTTAAAATGAACCTTTTAATCTGGTCACAGATTCTGCTTATGTTGCTGGTATAGCTATGAGAGCAGAACATGCTCTTCTTAAAGAGGTTTCTAACCCAAAGTTGTACCAACTGCTCTCTAAATTGGTACGCCTAATCTCCCACAGAAAGCAGCCTTACCATATAATGCATGTGAGGTCCCACACGGACCTTCAAGGTATTATTGCAGAAGGCAACAGGAGAGCAGATGCTTTAGCAATGGTTGTTGAAACTGCTAATATTCCTGACATCTTTGCCCAGGCAAAAGCTGTCTCATGCGTTTTTTCATCAAAATGTGCCTGCCCTTAGGAGAATGTTCAAACTCTCAAAGGATCAGGCAAAGGCTATTGTGGCTACATGTCCAAACTGTCAGTCCTATCAGATACCATCTATGGGAATGGGAGTCAATCCCAGAGGTCTGAACAGCTGCCAGCTGTGGCAGACAGATGTTACTCACTTTGCACCGTTTGGAAGATCAAAATACGTGCATGTATCGGTTGACACATTCTCAGGAGCTGTGTTTGCATCATCACATGCAGGAGAAAATGCACTGCATACAATAAAACACTTTCTACTCGCTTTTGCCACCCTGGGAGTACCAAAAAAAATCAAAACAGATAACGGACCAGCCTACACTTCCCATAAGTTAAAGGAGTTCTTCAATGCATGGGGCATAGCACACAAGACTGGCATACCTGTAAACCCCACAGGACAATCCATCGTGGAAAGGACACATCAAACCCTCAAAAGAGTCCTCAATCAGCAGAACAGAGACACGAAAATCACATCTCCAGTGGAAAGACTTTGTAAAAAGCTCTCTATGTCATCAATTTTTTTTGAACTGTTCAGTTTCAGAGCCTGATCCACCAATACTTCGCCACTTTGCAAATTCCACCCAAGCAAAGCTTACTGAAAAACCGCCAGTGCTCGTGAAGGATCCTGAATCACATCAATTTTCTGGGCCTTATCAGCTGATTACTTGGGGTAGAGGACATGCGTGTGTGCTACTGCCATCCGGTCCAAGGTGGTACCCAGGAAAAATGTAAAACCATACTTAGAATCTTCAAATACCGCTCCTGCAGATGAAGACAAGAACTCTCCTGAGGCAAACACAAGACCACCTCAGAACCAAACCAGCTCGGCCTGGAGAAGAAGACGTCGCCGAACTCCCTCTAACATCAGCACAGACCGACCCATCACATAGACAGCAGACAACACTGAGGACAACATAATGTCCTGCTGCATCAAGCCATAGATAGCCTTAACATGAAAGTGTTTTTGAATTATGTGTTGTTACTCTGTTTTTTTTGTATTTTAAATACCCTATTGTTCCTTTCCTCTAACTTTTAAAATCCCTTTTGCTTTCTACCCACTCCTCCCCCTTAGCATAACTTAGAAATTAAAAGAAAAGGGGGAGGACAGGAACAGGAAAAGATCTAGGCAAAACCCTCTCATCATAAAGCTAACAATTTTGTTTATATTCCTATCAGAAGCCCTATTCCTGCCCAAAGATGAAAAATATCTCCGTTGGTGCTGTCCTCACTGCAGCCTGGATGCTCTTCACTGCACCGCATGTCTCCGGCTGGATCAGCCCTCAGCCCAGTCATAATGTCTGGGTAACCTTAGCAAAAAACGCTAAAACAGGACAACCTGTGCTTGTCCATGGGAAGCATTGATAACCCACTTTCCACATGTCTAGTAGGAATTCCCTTTGTTGCAGATGATTGGCCTTTTTATAACTCAGAGGTTCTTACGCACCACAGGTAAGAGACCCAATGTGGTTGATACCTGGGACGAGTGGACAAAAATTCTGCCAGATGATAATCAGGAGCCCCAAGAATTGGATCTATTGGGGTCCTCCATTTGCCACATATTGCGTCAAATTTTACTTTAGACGTCCAAAAAAATAGTAATTGGCCAGGAATTGACCAGAACAAAAACACATATCGAAAAGATGTATCACCAATTAACAAAGCCTATAACCCTCATGATTGGTGCAATTACACGGCTCGTGTGATCTCAGTGTCCTCGCTCCATCCCAAGGTACTACCCAAGGAACGTTTCTCATCTGTGGTGACAGGGTTTGGGCAGGGATCCTTCCCGACTCCAGGAGGTCCCTGTACCCTTGGTAAACTTTCCACCCTTACTCCAAATATCACCCTGTTACATAATTGGAAAAAGGAAAGCGAATCAAAACGCCAAAAAGGTCCTACACTGAATTTGATGAAAATTGTGACCCCAAATTGTATGATTGGAACAAACCGAAAAGATTGCGGCCTCCTTGTTTTTACCATGGGTAGCTGCAGCTAAAGCCCTCAGTGAAATCAGTCACCTTGGGTGTTGGCTCAGTAAACAAGCCAATGCTACCTCTGCGGCCCTGAGTGATCTCTTAAAGGATGAAGAAACTACAAGACAAGCTTCACTCCAGAATCGAGCAGCAATCGACTTCCTGCTGCTTGCCCACGGACACGGCTGTGAGGACTTCGAAGGAATGTGTTGCTTCAACCTCTCTTTGCGATCGGAATCCATCCATGCGAACATCCAGAAACTGAAAGATCTCGTGAAGGACTTGAAAGTAGAAACTATTCCAGACTGGGTTAATGAACTTTTTGGGCATTGGGGATTAACAGGATGGGCTGCTTCTTTGGTTAAGGGAATTTTGCTGATTCTCCTTGTAGTTGTGATTGTGTTAGCTATGTTTTCGTGCCTTTTCCACTGTTTTAAAAGAACTATAGGGAATGCCTTTTTAGTAAAAACAGAAAGGGGAGTTGTAGTGAACCCCAAGGATACAGGAAAAGCTCCTTGGAGAATTGAATGCTGAGTCATCCCTGAGCGGGCGTTGTCCTGTTCCTCTTACCCGACCGTGTTGAGAACCTGTCCTTTAATCAGTTAAGACAATACTATTGTAACCCCTTTAGCTATTGGTCAGTTAAGGAATATGATTAAACCTGCGGCCATTGGCTGGTTTTGGATCCATGCCAAGGCTATAAAAAGAGCCCTCTGTACCCCCTTTCCTTGGAGAAGAAGAAGCGCCGTACCCTTCGCGGACCTCCCGAATAAACCTCACTGCGGAAATTCGGCGTATTCTCTTCCCCTCTCTCTTTCTCGTCTGCTTGCCACTGCCCCGGGCGATCCTTCTAGCAGCTGAGCTGAACTCATGAAAGAGCTGACAATCACTATAAGCTGAATATCACTGGCTTGCTAGGAAGGAGCTCGGCGGCTTTGGCCTCGCTTATCTCAGTCATTGGGTCTCTGCTGGAGACTTGTTTTACTGAGCTAGCTGGGCATTCATATGATAATAGTCGGGCTTACCCAGAGAGGTTCCCGTCACTATTATTATATGAGGCTACGTGGTTTTCCCCAGGGCCTCTGTGGTTAGCACTGTGAAATATCCAACAGTGCTCACAACTGGAATTGCAATTGTCCCTCTTCCCACAAAAGCACAAGGCTCTATCCTGAGCCTTTGCAGCCACTTGCACTTCCCCTCTCTTCCCCACATCTAGGAAACTCTGACAGACTGGGAGAACTCCAGGAAACTGAGTCAGAGGAGCTTTAGTCTGGATATCCGGAAAAAGTTTTTCACCCAGAGGGTGCTTGGGCCCTGCAACAGTCTCCCCAGGGCAGTGCTCACAGCACCAAGGCTGACAGAGTTGAAGAAGCATTTGGACAACAGTCTCAGGCACACGCTGTGACCCTTAGGTTGTTCTGTGCAAGGCCAGGAGCTGGGTTCAGTGGTCTTGGTGGACCCCTTCCAACTCCTCATATTTTACAGTGCTGTGATTCTGTGACCTGATGGGCTGCAGGAGGGCAGAAACAGGTGACAAGAGGAAAGAAATGAGGTTGATCAGAGAATCAAGTCCCTGAGTCCACAGAAGATGCAGGATACAAGACCCTTCCCTCCC